>CM067308.1:11381581-11786581 GCA_034231615.1 Meghimatium bilineatum
CACATGCCCAAGAAACCGTGACTGTCTGCCCCTAATGTGTGATATGATTGCTCTTTTTACGCCAGCATCAATGAGAACCTCTATATAGCTAAATATATATATATATATATATATATATATAATATATATATATATATTATATATATATATATATATATATATATATATATATATATATATATATATATATATATATATATATATATATATACATTTATATATCTTCAATTTAAAATAAATTAGTGTGTGAAAACATAATGGGGTTTATTTAGTTTTTTTGTGTCTATAGTTTCTGTGTCAAATTGAGTGGCTTCAGATCGATAATGACTAGATTACCTGATCGCTAGTGACAGTATTAAAAAAGGAAAACCAGTCAATCAATTCCAACAAAGTCAACACTCGCTGCTTTAATTGTTGCAGCCAGTGTATAATGAGACTATTTGATAGCTAGTGACGGGGTTTTTCCGTGTTCGTAATATCGTATTAGATCTATCTTGTAGTTGAGCTGATGCTCATATTAAATCTATTTTGTCGCCCGTGTGTTGTCGGGGCCCGACAGGGGAGCAAAGAATAGCAACACTGTTTACCTTCCATGCATGTCGAATGAGGCGACTAAGGAGGTTATGGGATGGAGTTGGCTGTCCCATCCCATATAGGGTCAGTGACCTAAAGCCATGCGGAAGTCGGACATATCAGACCGATTGGCGCAGATATCGCAACAATGCTGTAAACTATGACACAACGCATTCCGTTCTCCGGACTACATCCTGATGATCTGCAGGAGTTTGAGAACGAACGCAGAAGAAGAAGAAATCTATGTTGTGGTACAACAAGGTTATACTTAAATCTGTCTTGTAGTAGAAAGTTGGCCATATTAGATCTATCTTGTAGTAGAAAGTTGGCCATATTAGATCTATCTTGCAGTAGAACGTTGGCCATATTAGATCTATCTTGTAGTAGAAAGTTGGCCATATTAGAATCTATCTTGCAGTAGAACGTTGGCCATATTATATCTATCTTGTTGTAGGTCAATGATAATATTAGATCTGTCTTGTTGTAGGTCAATGATAATATTAGATCTGTCTTGTTGTAGGTCAATAATAATATTAGATCTGTCTTGTTGTAGGTCAATGATAATATTATATCTATCTTGTTGTAGGACAATGATAATATTAGATCTGTCTTGTTGTAGGACAATGATAATATTATATCTATCTTGTTGTAGGACAATGATAATATTAGATCTATCTTGTTGTAGGACAATGATAATATTAGATCTGTCTTGTTGTAGGGCAATGATAATATTAGATCTGTCTTGTTGTAGGACAATGATAATATTAGATCTGTCTTGTTGTAGGACAATGATAATATTAGATTTATCTTGTTGTAGGACAATGATAATATTAGATCTATCTTGTTGGTAGGCGCATGCTTACATAAGATATGTCTTATTGCCAGTGACCTCAATGGTCATATTAGGTCCCTCCTGTTGCAGGACAATGTTAGATCTTTCTTGTAGTAGGACAATGTTCATGTTAAATCTCTTTTGAAGTAGGACAGTGGTCATGTTAGATCTCTATTATAAGGACAATTGGCATACTAGTTAGATCTCTCTTGGAGCAGGACAATTGTCCTTTTAAGTCTCTCTTGTAGCAGGACAATGGTCAATTTAAGTCTCTCTTGTAGCAGGACAATGGTCATACTAGATCTCTCTTGTAGCAGGACAATGGTAATATTAAATCTCTCTTCTAACAGGACAATGGTCATTTTAAATCTTTCTTGTAGCAGGACAATGGTAATATTAAATCTCTCTTCTAACAGGACAATGGTCGTATTAAATCTCTCTTCTAGCAGGACAATGGTCGTATTAAATCTCTCTTCTAGCAGGACAATGGACAATGTATCACGACACATCCTAGTTCACCTTAGCTGCGGAGGTATCCTTAACGATACGATGAGGGGTTGGTGCCATCTGGCTGAGATCATCTGCCTCTTAGTTTTCTTGGGGGGGGGGGGCACATGACGCTTAAGTCTTGTTAAAGTGATTTGAGAAATATTAGTAAACCTTGTGGATTTATAGAAGAATGCAACGAACCTAATGGACAAAACAAGCGCAATAATGATCTCTTGAAAGAAGCTAATTCCAAAAAAAAGAGATGTACATTCGCATCAGAAAGAGACAATCCACATTTTACGGACACATTATATGAAGAGGAAAGATGGGACATGTTGTAACAATAGGCAAGTTGAAGAGGTAGTGAAGTGCAAGAGAGAAGTGACATCTTAACATTGTGGCATAGGGGAACATCGGTGTTGGAAGTAATTGACAGCACACGAGAAATAGAAGACAATGGAAAGGCACGCTAACCAACGCCAAACGGCACGGACCACAGATCGGTTGACAGTACACAACTTTGTCTAACGTCTCCTGTCACATTCCCCCATACCTTGAGAACATCGTCTGTCAGCGAGGAATGTCTCCTCACGTGTCCGTACCACCAAAGTTTATGAAGTTTCACGTTAACAGTGCTTCTTGTTAAGAAGCTAATTCCAAAAAGAGATGTACATTCGCAAGAGAAAGAGACAATCCACATTTTACGGACACATCATATGAAGAGGAAAGATGGGACATGTTGTAACAATAGGCAAGTTGAAGAGGTAGTGAAGTGCAAGAGAGAAATGACATCTTAACATTGTGGCATAGGGGAAAATCGGTGTTGGAAAGGATTGACAGCACAGGAGAAATAGAAGACACTGGAAAGGCACGCTAACCAACGCCACACGGAACGGACCATAGAAAGAACAAATTAACATTAAGTAGCTGACCGGCCAAGCCTTTGGAAACAATTGTGGCCTGGAAGGTATCGTGCCATCTTGAAAGAAATAAGTGCTTACCAACGTTGTTAGGAGGATATCGACCAGGAAAGAAGACATGGCAGAATGCAGCCATATTTGCGTAGGATGTTTTTGAGGGGTTCGATTCGCGCATGGAGTGCGGTCGCAATAGATCTTGAGGATGCTAACAATAGGGTGTCCTTGGTTATCTTGATGGATCCACTGTTGAATCTTGCAGTACATTATTTTGTCGTGCGGTGGGTTGGTGCGGCCCTGATGCACAGGATAGCAGCTCTTAAGTGTGGCAACTGGGTATTGACACAAACGGTTAATAGCCCTGGTCTGTCACTGGGATCGCCTTTATCTCCTGTGCTTTTCAAAGTATACACAGTACATATCACTAGCAATCAAATCACAGGTGCTGGCAGAACGATGTCGTTCGCCGATGACATCCTAGTGTATAGGCAGGACAGAATTCGAGAAGAGTGCGTTGTGGAACTACAAAAGGAGCTGGACAGACTGACGAATTAACGAATTATTGTAGAGACACGGGAGCAGTGACACATCCTTCTAAGGAATTCGTGAAGTGGTTTTTCTTGAACAATAATATGGTAAAGACACCCATGCCACAAGTTTCGTTGTACGGGAAAAGTTTAGAAAGAGCTAGCACAATGAGATATCTGGGTGTGATTTTTGACAGGAGTCTAGGTTTCGGGGAATATGTTGATTACGTTATCATTAGGGCAGGCAAAGGCTTAGTAGCAATGAAAGTTATGACTGCTGCGCAGTGTGAGCAGAGATTGTTATTTCTTTTGTACCAAGGTATGGATTTGACTGTGGTGGAATATGTTATGCACTAGCAATTCTGACTCTTAGCCAACTCAGGTCGAATGGCTGGATAGAATCCATAATGCAGTAATGCGTATCATACTTGGGCGCACAAGAAACACATCGACAAGAGCTATGCGGTACCTACTTGACTGTCCTACAGCAGAGCACAGATTACAGTATTGCCGTGCACGAGCGTACCTTCAAATACATGCAGATAACGAACACCCGTTGCATTTCGAAATACATAAAGTTAAAGGCAGCAGACTTAAGAGAGCGAATAGTCAAGCAAAATGAATTAAACAGGTTACTAAAACACTTACCTTGCCTATTAATAAAAATATATTAAAAAAAGTATATATTAAAAAAAACATACAATAAAACTAAACAGAACAATTCTCCACGTATCGGCTCAAATTGAACCTTTTTCAAGAGACAAACAACAGAAAACAACACAATAAAAAACAAAATAGATGACTTTAGATTTCATCAAGCCCCGTCTCCATAACGCAGGGATGGCAACGCGATACGTGGAGAATTGTCCTGTTTAGTTTTATTGTATGTTTTTTATATATACTTTTTAATATATTTTTGTTAATAGGCAAGGTAAGTGTTTTAGTAACCTGTTTAATTCATTTTGCTTGATTATTTGTTCATTAGGTTACTGCGGCACCATCCACTTTGTCGGACACCCTCTGACCATTTGGTTATTTATATTTAAGAGAGTGAAGTCTTGGATGGGACATGCTGATGATGTCATACAAAGCGTGTGCAGATTGCAGGATGTGGCAGCAGGTGCGGAATGGATAAGTCTACCCACAGATTTCGAAACTTGTTTGAGAGTAGTAATATCACTTAGCAGGGAATGCAGAGAATGGTGTCCCACAGTTGTGGAGAAAGAAGTGCAGGCTTTGGTCAGTGAGAATGCCAAAGAGGGGGATTTGATTATATACACCGATCATCATCATCATCATCAGGTGCCATGCCGGATGGCGTAGTCGGTCATGGCTCTCCACAGCTCTCTGTCCACAGTATTATGTATCAAAGTCGTTGTTGTTTCTTTGCCGTGCCAGGTTGTCAAACTGTCTAATATTTTCTCACGTTGTCGCCCTCTGTCTCTGGTGCCTTCAATCTTGCCTGTTGTGATTATGTTCTCTAAACCTGCCTGTCTCATGAAGTGGCCAAAAAAAGAAGATTGCCTTTTTCTTATATTGTTGATTAAGGTCCGTTTCGCATTTAACTCTTTTAACACCTCTACATTAGTTTTTCTGGCAGTCCATGGTATTCTCAGCATTCTTCTGTAGAACCACATCTCTGTTGCCTCCAATCTCCCACTTTCCAGTTTGTTTATTGTCCAAGACTCGCACCCATATGTTAGTATAGGGGTTATATAGCACTGCAGAACTCTCTTTCTCACCTCTAATGACAAGGTCATATCACACAGTATATTTTTCATTTTTCTGAATGTTGTTTTTGCCTGTCCTATTCTGCATCTTATTTCTGTTGAACTTCTTCCATCTGCTGTTATAATTGTACCTAGATATTTGAATTGGTAGACCTGTTTTAATACTATATCATTCACTATGATCTTGCAAGGATAGATCTGCACCGATCAAGGATCAATATACACCGATAGATCTGTGATTAAACATGTTCACAGTGCTTGGGCCTTCACAGCTCAGTGCGCAGGTAAAACGATCAGGGAGGAGAGTAGTGCCTTTGCGGTTACTACAAGTAGCAAAACCACGGAGACTATGGCGGTGACCAGGGCATTTGAGTGGGTATGCACACAGAAGGAAAAGCAGGTCTGCATCTTGAGTGACTCTATGAGTATGATTAGGAAGGTATAAGTGGGTCTCGTTCGCGAACAGTGAATTGAAGCCTTGAGAAAGGCGAGGTTGAAAGTGATTACATTTAATTTCGTTCCGGGAAACGTGGATATTCGAGGCAATGAAAGAGCAGATCAACTGGCGTCATGCCCGATTGTGGTACAGGGCGATGGGGCAATGGATCGAGCTGACGGTGTGAACTCCTTAAGAGATATAACACGCGAGAATGGGACTAGTGTGGATGATGATTCCTTTTCAATTGCCAGGATTAAAGATCAGGGTTTGAAATGCGGTGTTGCTAGAAGTGAACATTTCGGAGGGCGCAGAAGAATAATGGTCAACCAGCATAGGACCGGTACTGTCATCAGAAGTGTAATGACGGAAACACTCAGGGAGAGATCGGAGCAACCATGGACGTGTTCAGTTTGCAGTGATGATGATACGACAACCAACCAACCAACCAACCAACCAACCAACCAACCAACCAACCTACCAACCAACCAACCAACCAACCAACCAACCAACCAACCAACTAACTGACTGACTGACTGACTGACTGACTGACTAACTAACTAACTAACTAGCTGACCGGGGTTCCTGGATAGGGGTGATACACGCGTATGACCCATGCAGCGATATACACTTCTGCCTCATATATCTGTCAAGCATATCTGATACGGATGTTTCCTGGTATCGCAATCTCAAGATATTCGGCAACTTCTCTCGTACTCTTCAACTTCCGTGCCATGACGATACGATCCAAAGACGCAAGATTGTCTTCTTTTGTTGCGAGTTTTCTTCTTCGCCTTCCATTCATGTTGTAAAACGCGAATAAGGAGGTTTTGGGGTGGAATTGGCTGGTCAAAATAATATAGAATCAAAGTTTCCCAGAAATCATGCTAAATTCGGATGTATCAAGCGAAAAGGTGCATATATCGCAGCTAAGATGTAAACCATGACACAACTCATTTCGTTCTCCGAACTACATCCTACTAATCTGCAGAAATATGAGAATAAACACAGGAAAAATACCTGCCATATTATATATAGGTATATGCCCCGATATAACATGGATTAGAACGCAAGGAAAAATACTTGTCATATTTTATATATGTATATGCCCCGATATAACATGGATTAGAACGCAAGGAAAAATACTTGTCATATTTTATATAGGTATATGCCCCGATATAACATGGATTAGTCTGCGATCAATGTTGCCATTAAACAGCATTACCATGTCAAACATTGTTATCCCTTTGCGCACATAGTTTGAACTTGGCTCAGTTGTGTATATAAATGTACATAAAAGTTCATTAAATAATAAAAATAGAATTCGTGTAAATAGAAGATCCCGTAGAAGATTAGCTTCTGATAGAATATTTGCTCAGAGAAAGTGGTGTTCGAAAGTTATAAGAAATAGATGTTTGTTCACAGACACTCTTGTCTACAGGGAACATTACCTATGACCATAGGTGTGATATCACCAACTAACTAAACCGCTGTTGGGCACACATAAAGGTTCTGTCCGAGTAGATGCCATTACACCGTTCAGGGTTTTAATCTCATTTTTAGATAGTCACTGCGAATGACAATTCGCTGGTAAATTTTGCTACATACAATAACAAACATGGCTGCTGCTAACCAAAAACATGATGGTTTGAGCATCCCAAAAAATAACCTGGAATCAGTTGTGTTTCTACAAAGCTGAAAATGTACTTCCTATTGATGATATCTGTACTGTACACTCCTTCTGTGTGCTACACACAGGGGGTGGGGGGCTCTTTCAGTATGTAACGCGCAGAAATAATGAGCGCGCAGTACAAATGATTGCTGTTTTACTATCTGCGCGTTACAGAAGCACAATGAAAATATTGGCGCTCTGCACATTGCACGAGTGTGGGGTAGCGTGGAATGGAGAAACAATACACACCGTGTCATATCTCTATAACATCTTAAAATTTATCATGCAGAATTTATATGGACATCAAGGACAACACACACAGACACCACATTTCACGCTACTATCGTTTCTGTGCAAGATTATTGTCCCACATAGAGCTTATTGTATAATTTCTGTCTCCCTTGTATAATATGTTGCTATGCCCCTTTGTACCCTAGTTACGGGCAAACTTCGTCCCACCAAAGTCTGTTCCGTTTAATATGTGTTGGTCTCTACTAGGACAGTACCCAAATAAATCTCGGCCTGGATTCATATGATTGGAGGTGAAAAAATAAATATTTAAAAAAAAAAGAAATAAAAGGGGTGAAAAAGCAGTCTTAATCAAATACGTCAGCGACGTTTCGAAAATAGGTCTTTATCATGATATTTACAAACATACACAGAGGGAACCGACAGAGAGGGGCGTGTGTGTCTCCTTAAAAAAGGGTTATTTGTGCATTATCGTGTGTGAATTCTTTCTTTTGATGAAAAATGTAATGATCTTTGTGTCGAAAATCGCATACAGGGAGAGCAGTGGTTAGCTTTTGCCCCCATACCCCATTTTGGCAAAGCTTCTAGTACTGAAAGTCATTTTCTGATTTTCTAATGAGTGGTTTGAATCCTCCAACCCCCTCTGAATCTATGGCCTTGTGGACCGATAAAGCAGCCATAAGACTACATGAAATTACACTGGTTTAAAAAAAAAATCAAGTTGGAAGTTATCAATAATATTTAAACTGAATTAGCAGCATTTTGCACCACTGAAGCCAAAAATGACATCCATTTTATTCAATCAGGTCATGTTTTTTTTTTCTTAATTGATTTTAAAATATTCTATTCTCGAATATAGCCTTCTATTCATAATTACATTTTTGTGATAGTAGTTGATTTAGGTGTAACATTTCTCACATAAAAAGTATTAAACATAATGTATTTATTAAATGTTAAAAACAAGGAATTATATAAATGAAAGGCAGACATTGAAAAAGGTAAGGACATGTAAATTATATCATCAGTGAACAAAATTCAAAACATAAACTTCAATTTCTTTGACTTTCTCGAGTGTTAAGCAGCAGGGATGTCTCTCTTCAGAGTCCAGAAGTAATGGAATCTCTCTTCCTGCTCGTCACTCATTGATCTAAGATTCTCGGGAAACCGATCCATATGCGAGAATAAACAATGCACTTGTTATGCTCATGTTGTATCCAGGGTCTTTGAAAGCAGTCAGTTGACAACTTCTTCATAGTTACTGGCGTTGGTGTTGCCCACAAAATTCGTAACAACCAGAACAAAGGCCTTCCAAGCTTCCAATTACAATTTGTTCATTGATTTTTTTAAAACTCAGAATCTCTGATGAACTGATGAACTTGAGGACCATCAAAACTGCCACCTTTCAACCTCTCTATGGTTAATCCTGGAAAAGCGCGGCACAAGTAACTGAAGCAGCCACCATTCTTGTCCAGGGCTTTGGTGAACTGTTTAATCAAACCAAGCTTGATATGCAGCGGTAGGAATAGTATCTTGTTTCTGTCTACCAGATGATTGTTGACGATGTTCTTTGATCTACCTGGCACCAATTTCTTTCGTGCAGGCCAGTCCTTCTTGGTATAGTGCTGAGACCTATCCCTACTAACCCACATGCACAGAAAGCATAGGTACTTTGTAAAGCCAGACTGTTGTCCCAATAGGAAATTCACCATCTTCAAGTCAACAGAAATATACCACTCGTGCTGATAATAAGAAACTTTATCTAGCACATACTTAACCGCTTCATACTTCTCCTTCAGTGTAGTCGAGTGAGCAAGGGGGTACAGAAGCAAACTGATTGCCATTGTGAAGCATAACACATTTTAAGCCATTGGTGAGACCCACAGACATAACCGCATGCGCATTTTAGATTATTTATGCAAAAGATAAGAAATGAGGTGGTGTATGAAGTGAAACGACAGGCAATTACTTTTTTTGTACACAAATAATATAAATCAATCAAGTAATATACCGAGTGGCATAGGCGATCATTATTCTTCCCATCTCTGTCTTTTGTGTTGTTAATAAGCGCAATTGGCGACACCTTGAGTTTTTTGTCGGGGCCTGAAGGAGGGCAAAGAATAGCGACATTGTTACTTGCCGTGCACATCGTAAGAGTACTGAGGACGTTTTGGAGTGAAGTTGGCTGTCCCTTCTTATAGAATGTTAAAGTGACACAGAAACCATGATGACGTCAAATGTCAGGCCAAAAAGCGCAACTATCGCAGCCACGCTGTAAATCATGACACAACGTAATCATTCTCCAGACTACTTCTTGATAGTCTGTAGGAGTTTGAGAATGAACGCAGAAAAAGACGGAGATTGTGACACTACTCATTCACCAACTTCTCTCTTTGGTGGCCTTTGTCTCTTCCCTCCTACATCCTTGCAGTGTTTTCTTCCCTCCTACATCCTTGCAGTATTTTCTTCCCTCCTACATCCTTGCAGTGTTTTCTTCCCTCCTACATCCTTGCAGTGTTTTCTTCCCTCCTACATCCTTGCAGTGTTTTCTTCCCTCCTACATCCTTGCAGTGTTTTCTTCCCTCCTACATTCTTGCAGTCTTTTCTTCTCTCCTACATCCTTGCAGTGTTTTCTTCCCTCCTACATTCTTGCAGTGTTTTCTTCCCTCCTACATCCTTGCAGTGTTTTCTTCCCTCCTACATCTTTGTACTTACGTAAAACACAGGTTTTTAGAACGCTTCACTTAGACAAGACGGACTATCTCTAAAACTAGGGGGTTATGATTTGTAAACAAGAACACATACAAATTACAATACACAAAACATTTCCACCGTTTCGACCTAAAGGCATTATCAAGATAAGCACAAAACATAAAAAACGACTAATAGAAATGATTATAACACACAAACGTGTCCAACCGAAATATGGCAGTGAGATGCCGGAAGGACAGGAGCAGGAAGTACATAAAAAGCGTAACTATATGTGATAACGATACGAACAAAAAGATGACGTAAATGACCGAACAAAACGAATAAAGACAAGGACCACGCTGACCGAGAACTAGACAAAAGAGTGGTCGGATATTAGTCCTAAAGGCTTGAGGGTACCCAATTAAAAAATAAGACGATTTTCTAGTGTACCTAGATCTATAATCAGTGGTGCAGGATCTGATGGCAATGACCTGAATATCAAGAGTACCATGATGACCATCTCTGTTGAAGTGTGTGGCCACAGGAGTAGGTGTTCTGTGCTTGATGTCATGAACACAGTAACATCTTTGCAGTGTTTGTTTCCCTCTTATATCTTTGCAGTGTTTGTTTCCATCCTACATCTTTGCAGTGTTTGCCTAATGTTCAAGTTTTGTTCTACTCATCACATGCCTTGTAAATCCTGTCCGTCTGTATCTAATTATTACTATTAATTGTCTTCTTATTTCAGCATCTCTGAGTGCCTTAGCATTATATATGTGTACATACTGGAGAATTTATATATATGTACGTACTGGAGAATTTATATATATGTACATACTCATACTGGAGAATGTATATATATGTACATACTGGAGAATGTATATATATGTACATACTGGAGAATTTATATATATATATGTACATACTGGAGAATGTATATATATATTTACATACTGAAGAATAATATGGCAAGACTTTTCGAGTACTCCTAAACCGTGACCGAAATGCGTTATTTTACCTGTCAACTAAAACGTAAACATGAACTAGTTTCCGATTTGCGTGCAATCTAGTGGTTAGTCTTGGCAATTATTTCGCATGCAACTCCAAGTATGTAAATAGCAACCAATCAAAAACCCCAAAATAATCAAAAACGTAATGTACTATGTCTAAATTAATTCATGTAGAAGTCATGTAGTAGTCTCTAGCCACGCCTAAACGGTTAGATTAACGGTTGGATTAACGGTTAGATTTACCGTGTAGGTGCACTTAATAAGTCTTGTCTACTTTTTGCCAGAAAATAATAAATGATCGACACTTTCAAGTTCTCGTTGTTCTTCTCTGTATTGTCAAGAGCTACGGCCTGACACAATAACTGCTTTAGTAAATAAGGTCCCAGAGTGTAATTTTATGTCGTTTGTAGCGATCTCAAGCTCCTTGCAGTTGACTTGTATATTCCCCCAGACTTGTGCAACATTTATTAACAAGTATATTTGATTGACCAACGTTACAAAAAAAAAAAAAAAATAGATAAAAACCCTAGATAGCTGGAAAATAACCCAAGATATGTAGGTCTGGTAGAAAAACCCCAGATCTGGGAAAGAAGCACATGATTGTTAACGTTGGTGGTGATTGGCATAAAGGTAAATGTGCTGGCTTCAGATGTGCAAGGTATCTTAATGTCTTTATTCAGGTTGAACAGGCAACGGTACAGGTGCTGGCTTATGCTGTATAAGCTATTTTAATGTATGTGTGCAGGTTGAACAGCAAATCAAACAAAAATGTTAGACAATAGGAAAATACAGGAAAAATAGCATTGGGATGGACAGGACCGGATTTAGACTTTATAAGGCCCTAAGCTATTTGAGATATGGGGCCCTTTATAAGTCAAGACATTATATGTCAGTGCCAAATATGATTTTTTGGGGGACGGGCAAGAAAGTGGAGGCCCTAAGCTATAGCTTGTTTAGCTTATAATTAAATCCAGCACTAGGAATGGGATTGTTGTTTCAACACCCCCCCCCACACCCTTAGAATAATAGAGCATGACCTTTAGTCATAAGCTGCAAAAAAAAAAAATTTCATAGACCCTTCTTTAAAAAAGCATAACCACTGCTTACAAGTGCAGTGGAAAGTTGTATACCATTTCTTACAAGTGAAGTGGAAAGTTGTATACCATTGTTTACAAGTGAAGTGGAAAGTTGTATACCATTGCTTACAAGTGAAGTGGAAAGTTGTATACCATTGCTTACAAGTTAAGTGGAAAGTGGTATACCGTTGCTTACAAGTTAAGTGGAAAGTTGTATACCATTGCTTACAAGTAAAGTGGAAAGTTGTATACCATTGCTTACAAGTGAAGTGGAAAGTTGTATACCATTGCTTACAAGTGAAGTGGAAAGTTGTATACCATTGCTTACAAGTGAAGTGGAAAGTTGTATACCATTGCTTACAAGTGAAGTGGAAAGTTGTATACCATTGCTTACAAGTTAAGTGGAAAGTTGTATACCATTGCTTACAAGTGAAGTGGAAAGTTGTATACCATTGCTTACAAGTGAAGTGGAAAGTTGTATACCATTGCTTACAAGTGAAGTGGAAAGTTGTATACCATTGCTTACAAGTGAAGTGGAAAGTTGTATACCATTGCTTACAAGTAAAGCGGAAAGTTTTATAACATTGCTTACAAGTGAAGTGGAAAGTTTTATACCATTGCTTACAAGTGAAGTGGAAAGTTGTATGCCATTGCTTACAAGTGAATTGGAAAGTTTTATACCATTGCTTACAAGTGAAGTGGAAAGTTGTATACCATTGATTACAAGTGAAGTGGAAAGTTGTATACCATTGCTTACAAGTGAAGTGGAAAGTGGTATACCATTGCTTACAAGTGAAGTGGAAAGTTGTATGCCATTGCTTACAAGTGAATTGGAAAGTTTTATACCATTGCTTACAAGTGAAGTGGAAAGTTGTATACCATTGATTACAAGTGAAGTGGAAAGTTTTATACCATTGCTTACAAGTGAAGTGGAAAGTGGTATACCGTTGCTTACAAGTGAAGTGGAAAGTGGTATACCGTTGCTTACAAGTGAAGTGGAAAGTGGTATACCGTTGCTTACAAGTGAAGTGGAAAGTGGTATACCGTTGCTTACAAGTGAAGTGAAAAGTTTTATTTTTAGACTAACCAAATCCCCCACTCCTCTCCCCAAACAAAAAACTACAAAAAACCCCAAACAAAAACTACAAACAAACCCCCAAACAAACCCATAACAGCGCCGTATATACGGCCTTGTTTCTAACATAAACAGGAAACGGCTCTTGGCATAAACGAGAGCAACGAAGTAAGCTCACAAATCATAAAAACAATATAAGAAATAAACAGTAACAGCGAAGTTGGAAACAAGAAATATCAATGACATTGGAATAAATTAGCATAGGATTAAACAGCATATAGCAGCAAACATAGGAGTAAACAGCATACATCAGCCAACATAGGAGTAAACAGCATACAGCAGCCAACATAGGAGTAAACAGCATACAGCAGCCAACAAAATGATGATGATGATAACCAAATAATCAACTTATCTGCGAGAAGATAGATCTCAACAGCTGATAACCTTTCTAATACAAACATAGATCATTTTCATGTTAAACAGCTGATAACCTTTCTAATACAAACATAGATCATTTTCATGTTAAACAGCTGATAACTTTCTAATACAAACATAGATCATTTTCATGTTAAACAGCTGATAACTTTCTAATACAAACATAGATCATTTTCATGTTAAACAGCTTATAACCTTTCTAATACAAACATAGATCATTTTCATGTTAAACAGCTGATAACCTTTCTAATACAAGCATAGATCATTTTCATGTGAATAACCGAGAGAAAACTCAAACGTGTAAGGTTTGCTGTCTCAAATGCATGGTTGTGTTAAGGGGATTCTACATGCATGTTTAGTTCCCGAAGGCATTGTTGCGTTAAGGGGATATATGGATGCATATTTAGTCCCCGAAGGAAGGCATTCCAGTGTTGAAGTATTGGATCATCACGTCCTGCCAGGAGTGTAGAATATACGACTGGGCTAACTAGTTCATCATTCTTCCATCAGATCTGTTGACCCATCTGCAGGGATAGCACACCTAGCCTTCCCTGCCACATGGGAGTCTGCCACAAAAAGGCAAAGGTACAGTGCTAACTGGCTTGCATCTCAGAACATTTGACAGAAGATAAATATGAAAACAAATTGAAGAGAGACGTGCGGTGACAATGACTATTCAGAGGTCACATGTTATCATCCCATCAAGTCAGCTATCCTAACTCGTCTCCGATATACAATTGCAAGAAAATAGAAAACAGGCAATAGTAACAAAATATGAACAAACAATAAACAAAAACTATAAAACAGGCAATAGTAACAAAATATGAACAGACAATAAACAAAAAATAGAAAACAGGAAATAGTAACAAAATATGAACAGACAATAAACAAAAAATAGAAAACAGACACTAGTAACAAAATATGAACAGACAATAAACAAAAAATAGAAAACAGGCAATAGTAACAAAATATGAACAGACAATAAACAAAAAATATAAAACAGGCAATAGTAACAAAATATGAACAGACAATAAACAAAAAATAGAAAACAGGCAATAGTAACAAAATATGAACAGACAATAAACAAAAAATAGAAAACAGGCAATAGTAACAAAATACGAAACAGACAATTAAAAAAAATAGAATTCGGACAATATCAATAAAACATGTAACCGGCAATAACAAGAACATAAGAAACAGGCAATAGCAAATAGGAAACGGGCAATGACAAGAAAATATGG
Source organism: Meghimatium bilineatum (assembly GCA_034231615.1). Lineage (NCBI taxonomy): Eukaryota > Metazoa > Mollusca > Gastropoda > Stylommatophora > Philomycidae > Meghimatium > Meghimatium bilineatum. The sequence continues at coordinate 11,396,532 of CM067308.1, forward strand.
AACAAGAAAAATAAAACAGGATACAGCAGTAGAGAAGTATCAAACAGGACAAGATATGACATAAATAATAGCACAGAGGCGTTAAACAAAGTCAGGTAATTGTAAATTATACAATTTCAACGAAATAGGTATATCGCAGTTGTAAAATAATATACAAACAAAAACAGGAAAGCAGATAAAAAGAAAGAGAATATATAAACAAACCAAGATGCAGGGAACAAATAATAATCCAAAGAAAAAAAAATAAGTGAAAAACAAAGTAGGAAATAATTAAGAACAATAGACTAAGATATCCGTAACAAATTAAAGCACAAACAAGTAACAAGAAGACGGGGCAGATAAGAACAAAACAGATAAAAGCAACGTACCAGACAGGAGTAGCATGGTGACATCGCTTAGTAAGCGCCTAACGCCACTTACACTACAGTAGTGAGGTTGTTAAACGAAATGGAATACCGGACTAAATTTGACAACGTACCCAATTGATTTTTTAACTCTATCATATACATACGCAAGCTCACGTACATGTGCAAGCTCTCACAAACCCGCATGCAAGAAAACGAAACTAATAATATACACACTGCAGTAAAATAATATAATTTATACACGCCAAACACCGGAAAAGTGTAACGTGTAAATATTTAAAATACACACGCAGAAATAATTAAGTAAAATATATGCAATCAAGAAATAGAGGCACGAATAAAATGAAAGAAAAAACCCACATAAAAGAGTTTTAATTACAGTTAATTCCAGTTAAATTATTTGTAATCATAGCGGACTGTGTAATAATGTGTCCCATGATTCATTGCGAAGTCGTAATCATCTGTTTTTATCTGATTTAGAGTGTCCAGCTAGAACCATCTCTACAAGGAACGAATAGTGGGATGAGCTTCAGGAATGTAATTTCTGCTGCGATTTAAATTAGTTTCACGCTGATTGAATAAGCATTTTCAGAACCTACTGCTACATGTTCCTATAGAATGAGAATATTTAAACCCTTTTTTATATATAGGTCTTACGGAGACTGCGACAATAATCTTGGCTGATCCGACTGATTAGAGATTGTTGCTCGTCACTTTGCGCCTACTTTGTGTCGGTATCCAATGAAAAGCAAGAATCACTCAACGGTCAGCCAACTGAAAGTAGAAGAAGAAGAGTCTTCTTAGTCTTAGAAAGATCTAAAGTAGTCGGGTACGTATAGTCACTTCCAAACGTGTGGGTATATTATTGACTTACTGTCACGTATAGTCACGTCAGAGTTTCAGGGTATATTATTGACTTACTGTCAAGTATAGTCACTTCCAAGCTTCTAGGTATAGTATTGACTTACTGTCAATTATAGTCACTTTTAAGCATCTGGATCTAGTGGTGACTAACTGTCCAGAACGTACAAATAGTGATAGTGAGAGTTACAGAGTGAGTGTGAGATAGATAGAGAGAGAGAGAAAGAGTAAGAGAGAGTGAGAGGGTTGTGTCCAGTATACAGTACAAGAACCAGTTCTGTCGTCCGACTGGCATATTAACAACATGACCACAGACGTCTACCATTCAGTAGATATGGTAAAATACTAACTGTATTAGTAACAACGCCTAAGTCGGATGTGGCGAGCCACTGGTGCACATTAAACAACGCATTTCCATTTTCTAAACCACATCCTGCTGCAAATATAGTAGGACCATGTCTCGGTACAAGAAAGATCCAGTGGGAGTTTAAGAACAAACAAAAAAACATAATGACAGGCATACTTCATGTTGACTTGTATTCATTGAACAGAGCACACGACAACATGGAAACACCCACGCATACTCAATATCATCAGAGTGTATTGAAAGGTAAGCATGCTCGCAATGTAGGGTAAGCCTTGTCTTGTGTAGATCAATTTTAGGGTAAACCTTGTGTAGATCAATTTTAGGGTAAACCTTGTGTAGATCAATTTTAGGGTAAATCTTGTGTAGATCAATTTTAGGGTAAATCTTGTGTAGATCAATTTTAGGGTAAACCTTGTGAAGATCAATTTTAGGGTAAACCCTGTGAAGATCAATTTTAGGGTAAACCCTCTGAAGATCAATTTTAGGGTAAACCCTGTGAAGATCAATTTTAGGGTAAACCCTGTGAAGATCAATTTTAGGGTAAACCCTGTGAAGATCGATTTTAGGGTTAAACCCTGTGAAGATCAATTTTAGGGTAAACCCTGTGAAGATCAATTTTAGGGTAAATCTTGTGAAGATCAATTTTAGGGTAAATCTTGTGAAGATCAATTTTAGAGTAAACCCTGTGAAGATCAATTTTAGGGTAAACCATGTGAAGATCGATTTTAGGGTAAACACTGTGAAGATCAATTTTAGGGTAAATCTTGTGAAGATCGATTTTAGGGTAAACCCTGTGAAGATCAATTTTAGGGTAAACCCTGTGAAGATCAATTTTAGGGTAAATCTTGTGAAGATCAATTTTAGGGTAAATCTTGTGAAGATCGATTTTAGGGTAAACCCTGTGAAGATCAATTTTAGGGTAAACCCTGTGAAGATCAATTCTAGGGTAAACCCCGTGAGATCAATTAGATGGTAAACCTTGAGAAGATCAATTTTATTGTAAACCTTCTGAAGTTCTTTTTAGGGTAAACCCTGTAAAGATCAACTTTAGGGTAAACCTTGTGAAGATTAATTAGAAGGTAAACATTGTGAAGATCAATTTTATGGTAAACCTTGTGAAAATCATACATTTTCAAACGAATTCTTGCGACCATCTTCAATAATAATGGACACTACTATTAAACAACTGTTACCAAACATCGTGACCACTGACAGTATAGAGACCAAAGCACAGAAAACACAAACATGACTCATTTTGATTATTTCCGTGTGCTTCGTTTGTTAGCTGTAGCTATTTCTGACATGTTACTATATGCCACTATATGATTATATGCAACTGTGCCAAGTAATATAAATACTGACCAAAGAGAATCAAGAGAACAATTGAGTACGTAACGAATGTAATCTTGATTAATTCTGCAAACAGGTCTTCTTACTGGCGAAAGCACGCCAAATATTCGCTGGTTTGTTGTCACTGGATCCATAAAACTCACGGAACCCACAGACAAAGACCGTAAACAGAAAAGACCTCCATACAGAAAGTAAACAAGCCAACACTCGTTACGATTTTGATTATTTTCCTGATTTTGTTGGTCACTATTTATATAATTGGAGTCGCATGTAAAAAAAAAGTCACGGCCGACCATGTACCAAAAAAAGCCCACGAAAATAATAAAAAAATCAGCCTTTAAGGTCGTGTTTACTTTTTGTACACATGTGTTTACAGGGACTGGTTATGCGCAGACCATGACCTACTCGGTTTGTTTTGTAAATCATCACTGCGTGTTGGCTAATTCAACATAATATGAACGTTATCATCAGGTGCACATGAGTTATTAGTGCAACATTTCATTCCAACCAAACACGTAACTTTTCACTTAGCATTATCTTCTCTTGAATTTCTTCATTACCATTTCAAGTGTGCGCATGTTACACGCGGCTTATAATCTCGCGCAGTTGCGCTAACCAGTGGTTCTTAACTGTTGTGGCCGCATACCCCACACAAGCCCTTAGGTAAGTGGGGGGGGGGCGGATTGTGAAGGGGATTTCAAACCCAACCCCATCTGTAGCAATTCAGTACATAATTTTTATTACTAGGAATGTATCTTCTTCTTTTTCTTGTTCGCAGTTTAACATGTCTGCACAGCAAGTCCGGTTTTCTTAATGAATGCTGTTGTATTTGAAAGTTCTGCCGCGCTCCCATGCAGCTTTCTGAGGAATGTATATAAAAAACGTGGGTAAAGCCCCTCTCTTAACAATGTTTTTGCAAAAAAAGTCATCACAATTCTCATCAAAAGAGGGAATTACAAATGAAAACGGTCGAACGCCTTTTATTTTTTATATTTTTTTTAACTTAGCCTCCCCCCTTACTTAAAACGTATCTTCTGTCCTAGCCCCACCAGTTGACCACATTTAATTGTTGAGGCAGGACTGAAACTAAGCAGGGACAGTCAGGGCGCCGCCAAGCACCGAAGCGCCAAAAACAATACCTTTAGATGTTATAAATGGTAGTTTTTTTTCCATTTCAATTAAATATAATGAAATACACATTTGAAATATGATTTCTCAAGATATATTTATCTAGTATGCATAATTAAATGGTTGTCAAGGAATAAAGTACTCAGACTAAACTCGAGCCGCTTCAGCTACAGCTTAGGAGCGAACCATGGAGACATTTTGCTCAATAGGGGCGAGCGGGAAAAACATTGAGAATCACTGACATTAACTGCAGAACACATCTCTGATGCACATCTGCTCTTGAGAAAGAAGAGGAAGGAAGTAAGGAAACCGAGACGCTGTAGGTGAGGAATCAAGTTAAGATATAACACATACTGAATAATGGGAAATGCATGGCTTGTGTGGCTATTCCCGCGGTTTTCATTGGTCTCTGTGATTATCCTTTGTATGGCATCCAATGACAATCAGGGGAAGTGAAATGTGTCGTACTAGAAGGCTTATTTTTCTATTAGGCAATAGGTCTTATATTAAGCGATGGTCACTATCCAAGTATGTGCTTAAACGAATCATACAGTTCATCATCATCATCAAGTGCCGTCTGCGCAACGAAGGTTGGCTGCAACGTATCTCCAACATCTCCTGTCTCTTGTCTTGGTGGTACCCTCTGCTAGACTGTAACCTGTCCATCGCGTGATTTTACTCTCCCACTTGTAATGATACAGTTAATTGAAGTTATTGGTTATACCCTATGATGGCGGATGAAAAGGCAGCGAGGTAGGAAGTGAAAGTACTCCCGCCTCAATGAAATTTGTTTATCAACTGTGAGAAACGTGAAAGTAGATAGACAGTTGGGATATTTACTTCCATTCTTCTTCTTCTTCGTTCTCAGTTGTATGCTGCCTAACTAAATGTAGTTTGAAGATCGAAATGTTCTGTGTCGTGGCTTACAGCTAGCCTGCGAAATCTGCCATTTTCAGACCAATATATCAGTATGACATATTTGGGTCACTTTGACCATGTTGAAAAATAGATACGGCTTAGCTAAATAAGTAAGACAGGAGTGGGTGGGGGAGCTGTGGTTATTAAATGTACAAAACAAACAACGAGTTTATTTTAAAAAAACGTCAGGAGGAAAACCATTATACTAAATTATTTCTAGTGCTCGTTGTTTTAGGAAAGGGATAGTTCATCGTAATGTTAGAAAGTTTATTGTAAAGGAACAGAGTTTATATTAAAGTATAAAGTCAGTGAGTTTATCGTAATTTGAAGTTTATTGTAAAGGTAGAGAGTTTATAGTAAAGGGAGATCATTTATTGTTAAGGTAAAGAGTTTATTGTAAAAGGAAATAATTTATCGTAAAGGGAGAGAGTTTATCGTAGAGGGAGATAATTTATCGTAGAGGGAGATAATTTGTCGTAAAGGGAGATAGTTTATCGTAAAGGGAGATAATTTAAATGAAGTGGATTTATCTTAAGGCGAGATGGTTTATTGTAAAGGGGAAGAGTGTACAAGAATGAATGTGAGAGTGTTTATCGGACAGTGGGAAGGTGTAAAGAGAGAGGGTTTATCGGACAGTGGGAAGGTGTAAAGAGAGAGGGTTTATCGGACAGTGGGAAGGTGTAAAGAGAGAGGGTTTATTGGACAGTGGGAAGGTGTAAAGAGAGAGGGTTTATCGGACAGTGGGAATGTGTAAAGAGAGAGGGTTTATTGGACAGTGGGAAGGTGTAAAGAGAGAGGGTTTATCGGACAGTGGGAAGGTGTAAAGAGAGAGGGTTTATTGGAAAGGAAGAATTATAAGAAATAGAGCAGGTTTATCGTAAATGGAGAGAGTGTAAAGGGAGATGGTTTAACGTAAAGGGAGATGGTTTATCGTAAAGGCGGAGAGTTTATAGGAAAGGGAGATAATTTTAATGGAGTGGGTTTATTTTGAGACGAGATGGTTTATCGAAAATTGAAATAGATTATTTTAGAGTGAGAGAATTTAATAGAAGAGAGGGTTTAGCGTAGAGGAAGAGATTTTTTTTATCGTAAATGGAGATAGTTTATCGTAAAGGGATAGAGTTTATCTTTGATTTTCAGACAATTTCTGGCCGTGCATTTAATTGGCGGACCAGACAAAGTACACGCACACCGACTAGTAATCAAAAGCGTCATCCAAGATGATTGAGGTTGCGTCAGATCAGCATGCAGGAGTACTGAAAAAAAGGCTTAGTATTTATTGTAACCGACTCTTCTTGTGACGCCTAAGCACGACCTTCATATATACATATTGTAACCGACTCTTCTTGTGACGCCTTCATATATTTCTAGATGACTGTCATTGAGCCCAAAGCCGATATAGCGCCATGGGTAAGCTCTTCTCCTAGGAAATATAGCGCCATGGGTAAGCTCTTCTACTAGGAAGTATGGTCCAATCGGTAAACCCTTCTCCTAGGAAATATGACACTATGGGTAAAGCTTCTCTGCTAGGATATATGGCGCCACGGATAAGCTCTTCTCCCCCATTGCATAAGATCAACCCCCTTACATAAGCTCCCCACGTAAAGCTCCTACCCTTGCATAGCTCCTCCCACCATTATATAGCTCATCCCCTTGTATAAGCTCTTCCTACGACATACGCTCCTCTCCCCAGTACATAAACTCTTCTCCCACTCTTACATAGCTTCTCCTCTTACATAAACTCCTGTTTCTTCCTTATATGAGATCCTGTCCCCTTACACAAGCTACTCTCCCTTGCATAAGCTCCACTTCCACCCTTACATAGCTCCTCCCCAGTACATAAGCTCCTCTCCCACCCTTACATAGCTCCACTCCCCTTTCATAAGCGCCTCTCCCACCCTTACATAGCTCCTCCTCCTTGCATAAACTCCTCTCCGCTTACACAAGCTATCCCCCATACATAAGCTCCTCTTCCACCTTTACATAGCTCCCCCTTACATAAGCTCATCCCCCTTACATAAGCTCTTTTCCCCTTGCTTAAGCTCCTCTCCCCTTACATAAGCTTATCTCCCACCCTTACATAGCTCTTCCTAGTACATAAGCTACTCTCCCCTTTACACAATTCCTCTCCCACCCTTATAAACTCCTCCCCCTTACATAAGCTCATCTCCCATCATTACATAGCCCCCCTCCCCTTAAGTAAGCTCTTTACCCCTTACATAAACTCCTCCCACTCTTACATAACCCCTACCCTTACATAAGCTCATCTCCCTCTTCCTTAAGCTCTCCTCCTTACATAAGCTCCTCTCCCACCCTTACAAAAGCTCCTCTCCCACCCTTACATAGCTCCTCCCCAGTACATAAGCTCCTTTCTCATCCTTACGTACTCCTCACCCGTACATAAGCTCATCCTTCTCCTTACATAAGCTCCCCCTACATACGCTCACCCTCCCCCTTACATAAGCTAACTTCATTTCGGTGGTACCACCCCTTGAATATTATTGTTGGTAACCCCCCCCCCCCATGGATCTACTTGTATCCCCCTCCCCCGTATCTATGGGAGAGACCATGACTGTTTTTATAATATGTACTAACCAACCACAATCTTCCTTATTCCCTTCTTGCAACATGCATGGCAGGCTATAGTATTACTATTCATCGGATTTCTTTCACACTTTCAATGCACACGACATGAAAGACATCATTTTGGCGGACAGCGGTTCTTTCAAGCGCAGTCGTGGGTTCACTTCATTTATACCTGGAAGTTTTCAATAATATTGAAAGTTGAAGATAATTTATTATAATGCTCATTGTTCCCCCAAGTGTTGCCGGGGCCCGAAAGGGGAGCAAAGAATAGCAACACTGTTTACCTTCCACGCATGTCGTAAAAAGCGACTAAGGAGGTTATGGGATGGAGTTGGCTGTCCCATCCCATTATAGAGTCAGTGACCCAAAGCCATGCTGAAGTAGGATGTGTCAGGCCGAAATGAGCAGATATCGCAGCAATGCTGTAAACCATGACACAACGCATTCTGTTCCCTGGACTACATCCTGCTAATCTGCAGGAGTTTGAGAACGAACGCAGAAGAAGATACTCATTCTGGCGAGGCACATCTTTTTCACCCATAACCAATGGTTACATATCAAAGCCTATAACAATTAACATATTTGTACTTCCCATGGTTACTTTGTTATTCACCAAACATGATTTCTGTGTTCAGCGTGCACATTCGTACAAACTTGACGTCGGTGTTTTTTTGTTGTTGTTCTTTTATCTCTGCACATATTATCTATCTGAAAGCACTGGTGAAGTGTGCAGATAAAGATAATTGCCTAGCATGAAACCCAGTAGGGAGGGATAAGTGCTTCATATACTCGTATGTTTGAGATAGAGGGCTCGACTTTTGTTTTTGAAATGTGACCTGGCAATTTACCATCTAAGTTAAACAGTCTTTTCACCGGATGATTTGAGTGTAGTATGTATGCATTCACCCTCTAAACTGTAAATTTAAAATTTAGAAGGTACGGATTCTTTAACACCCTTAACTACATCAACATTCGAAGCACTTAGCTACACCAACTCTCTAACCATTTATCTACAGCAACACTCGAAGTGCTTAACTACCTACACCAACTATTTAACCATTTAACTACAGTAACACTCGAAACACTTAACTACCTACACCAACTATTTAACCATTAAACTATATTCAACACTTGAAACACTTAGCTACACCAACTTTCTAACCATTTATCTACAGCAACACTCGAAGTACTTAACTACCTACACCAACTATTTAACCATTTAACTACAGCAACACTCGAAACACTTAACTACCTACACCAACTATTTAACCATTAAACTATATTCAACATTCGAAGCACTTAGCTACACCAACTCTCTAACCATTTATCTACAGCAACACTCGAAGTACTTAACTACCTACACCAACTATTTAACCATTTAACTACAGTAACACTCGAAACACTTAACTACCTACACCAACTATTTAACCATTAAACTATATTCAACACTTGAAACACTTAGCTACACCAACTTTCTAACCATTTATCTACAGCAACACTCGAAGTGCTTAACTACCTACACCAACTATTTAACCATTTAACTACAGCAACACTCGAAACACTTAACTACCTACACCAACTATTTAACCATTAAACTATATTCAACACTTGAAACACTTAGCTACACCAACTTTCTAACCATTTATCTACAGCAACACTCGAAGTGCTTAACTACCTACACCAACTATTTAACCATTTAACTACAGCAACACTCGAAACACTTAACTACCTACACCAACTATTTAACCATTAAACTATATTCAACACTTGAAACACTTAGCTACACCAACTTTCTAACCATTTATCTACAGCAACACTCGAAGTGCTTAACTACCTACACCAACTATTTAACCATTTAACTACAGCAACACTCGAAACACTTAACTACCTACACCAACTATTTAACCATTAAACTATATTCAACACTTGAAACACTTAGCTACACCAACTTTCTAACCATTTATCTACAGCAACACTCGAAGTGCTTAACTACCTACACCAACTATTTAACCATTTAACTACAGCAACACTCGAAACACTTAACTACCTACACCAACTATTTAACCATTAAACTATATTCAACACTTGAAACACTTAGCTACACCAACTTTCTAACCATTTATCTACAGCAACACTCGAAGTGCTTAACTACCTACACCAACTATTTAACCATTTAACTACAGCAACACTCGAAACACTTAACTACCTACACCAACTATTTAACCATTAAACTATATTCAACACTTGAAACACTTAGCTACACCAACTTTCTAACCATTTATCTACAGCAACACTCGAAGTGCTTAACTACCTACACCAACTATTTAACCATTTAACTACAGCAACACTCGAAACACTTAACTACCTACACCAACTATTTAACCATTAAACTATATTCAACACTTGAAACACTTAGCTACACCAACTTTCTAACCATTTATCTACAGCAACACTCGAAGTGCTTAACTACCTACACCAACTATTTAACCATTTAACTACAGCAACACTCGAAACACTTAACTACCTACACCAACTATTTAACCATTAAACTATATTCAACACTTGAAACACTTAGCTACACCAACTTTCTAACCATTTATCTACAGCAACACTCGAAGTGCTTAACTACCTACACCAACTATTTAACCATTTATCTACAGCAACACTCGAAGTGCTTAACTACCTACACCAACTATTTAACCATTAAACTATATTCAACACTTGAAACACTTAGCTACACCAACTTTCTAACCATTTATCTACAGCAACACTCGAAGTACTTAACTACCTACACCAACTATTTAACCATTAAACTATATTCAACACTTGAAACACTTAGCTACACCAACTTTCTAACCATTTATCTACAGCAACACTCGAAGTACTTAACTACCTACACCAACTATTTAACCATTAAACTATATTCAACACTTGAAACACTTAGCTACACCAACTTTCTAACCATTTATCTACACAAACTCTCTCCTTAAACACTTACCTACATTAACTACTTCCCAATTACTACCAGCATTTCGGGTGCCTATTGAGTCTACGCCACTGGCTATGAGTACAGTATTACGAGTTTCCTTCAACCCTTCTTTAGCGTATCATTTCCGCCTGGCGAGTCACTCATCTAGGCTGAAAAGATTGATCATTGATCACGTTGCGTATGCCTATTCTTTGTTTTGACTGATATTGAAAAACATGTACAACGATGTATTAAATAAGATAAGTGACGCTGGTATAGATCAGCACGCAGTACATATTCTGCAGAAGGCTTGGTGAACATCTACGTTTGTAAGTTGTACTGATGAAAACATGTTAAATTAGTTAAATCAACTGAAGATAATTTTCACAAGTATTGTTAGAATATGTACTGACTTTAAGGGAATTCCCAACAGCATTTGTGTTACAACCAATCCCTGTCATGACATCACAAATAGCTTAGCATATCCTTCTATTTGAAGACCCTCTAGCTAAGCGCTCAGACGCAAGTAATCGTGTATACGAGTTTCGACTAGTCAGTTTCATTCTAAATTCACGAACAGTTCTGATTACAGCCTCATCGATTGCCGGACTCATCCTTTAATACAACGGTTCTTGACAGAGGTCCATACAGCCCCGATGTAACCAGTGTTTGAATCGGAACCTATGGAAAGAATGAACGTAGCGATTGAGCAGACCCTTCTAGAGGGGCACATAAAGATAGCTATTTGAGAAATATGTTGTAAGATTAGATTAGATTATATATATATATATACTCTACGAAGAACCATTAATAGAGAAGGCATGTCAATGAGCCAAAACAACACACAAGAATTGAAAGACCTGGCAACACAAAGACAGAAATGTAAAGCTATGGTTTTCTGCCCCATGCGCCGCCTATGGCACTGGAGGAACATAACATTATATATATATATATATATATATATATATATATATATATATATATTTATATATTTATATATAACAAGCTTTTTATAAAAATGGAAAAGATATTTATATCAGTTTTTAAATTAGGGGGGGGGGGGGCATGGAATTTTTATCTTCCTCGAAAGGTGGCCCATTGAAGAGAAAATGTGATAGGGTTGAGAACCACTGGTCTGAAGTCCAGTGTTAAAGTAAGTCCTTATCAATATATCGTGTCCTTACTATAGTTAGTGTGTTCTTGCAATTATCTGATCTTTTTCCTTTCCTTGAAATCTTTGTGAAACACAAAACAAGACTGAAACAAATCTTGGAAGAATTGACGACTCCACTCATGACTCCACTCATGACTCCACTCGTGTTGTTGAGGTCTGTTAAGCTACTTGTAACTTGGAGTTTGAAACTCTTAAAGAGTTTAACACGTAAAACATTATCATCATCAAGTGCTATCTCCGCAACGATGGTTGGCTGTAACAGACCTCCGACATCCCCTATCTCTTGTCTTGGTGGTGCACTCTGCTAGACTGTAACCTGTACATCGTGTGATGTTACTCTCCCACTTGTATCTCTGCCTACTTCTTGCTCGCTTTCCGTTGACTTTACCCTCAAATAAGGTCTTCAATAAGGTGTCATGTTTTTTAATGTGTTCAAAATATTTTATTTGCTAGATCTTTATTTCTCTTAGTAATTCTTTCTTCATATTAATTGCTTTGAGAACCTCTTTGTTTGTTTTCTTCTCCTTCCATGATGTTTTCCCTATTCTTCTATGCACCCACATCTCAAATGCATCAATTCTATCTTCTAATTGTTTGTTTAGTGTCCATGTTTCTGAGCCATACATTAATATAGAAATAGAATAGTAAATCAACATATAGAACACGTAAAAAAGGTACTGTAGAATGTATGCCGTTGTGTTGTTGGGCCCGAATCAGAAAGAAAAGAATGACGATACAGTTACCCGACATACATGTCGTTGGAGAAAAAGAGGTGTTGGGTTGGGTTGGCTGTCATAGCTCATAAAGGGGAAAAGATGGCAGAGAAGCTATGCTGAAGTCGAATGTGTCAGGCCGAAAACCGTAGATATCACAATCAAGTAGGAAACGATGATGATGTTCGTCCGTCGTGATCGACGATGACCAAAAACTGTAACACTGATGTCCGTACTCCGGATGAGAACATCTTGATAATCTGCAGGAGTTTGAGAACGATATCAGCAGAAGAAGTACAATTTGCTGCTATCAAATATAAACCAGCAGATAAAAAGACACAACAATGTATGATGACAGTAACGTTTCGACGAAAAAGTCTTTATCAGAAACATATAATCTTTGTTGTAGAGAGGTTTATTCAGCTAAATTTCATAGGCAGTAGAATCCAACTGTCAGCGATGCGCAGTGATTAGGGAAGAATATTCCTATTCAGATGAGGTCAGCACATAGTTGTACAGATGAAGTGTTGTGGGTTTTCCACAAAAGTCTGCCCTCAAAGTACAGGCATACCTTTTACTAGTCATTTTTATTTGTTTGTTGTTGCATGATGGTTGGTCTGATGGGCAACCGGTGAGACTTCATACCTTCCGCACACGTTTTGTGTGCCCTTTATTCTTGGGCATTCATTTAATGTTGCTGCTATTTCTTTTGAAATTGATCTGACAAAAACACCTATATTTCTCATTACATTTTTTTTACAACACTAATGTAAAAAAATATCTTTAAATGATGCAGATTGTATCAAAGAGTTAGTATTGGACTCAGGTAGTAAACACTACAAGAGTTAATATTGGACTCAGGTAGTAAACACTGCAAGAGTTAATATTGGACTCAGGTAGTAAACACTACAAGAGTTAATATTGGACTCAGGTAGCAAACACTACAAGAGTTAATATTGGACTCAGGTAGTAAACACTACAAGAGTTAGTATTGGACTCAGGTAGTAAACACTACAAGAGTTAATATTGGACTCAGGTAGTAAACACTACAAGAGTTAATATTGGACTCAGGTAGCAAACACTACAAGAGTTAATATTGGACTCAGGTAGCAAACACTACAAGAGTTAATATTGGACTCAGGTAGTAAACACTACAAGAGTTAATATTGGACTCAGGTAGTAAACACTACAAGAGTTAATATTGGACTCAGGTAGTACACAATACATGATTTTACATTGAATTAAGGTAATAAATATTACAAGAGTTTACATTGGACTCCGGTAGTAAACAATACAAGAGTTAATATTGGACTCAGGTAGTAAACAATACAAGAGTTAATATTGGACTCAGGTAGTAAACACTACAAGGCAGAAGAATGTGATATGTTATCTGTTGCAGCGAAGATGTTGGAAACCATTGATTTGCAGAAAAGCGGTGATATTTCCACAATAAGTCATATCTCAGCTATATCACAATAAGTCATATCTCAGCTATATCACAATAAGTCATATCTCAGCTATATCACAATAAGTCATATCTCAGCTATATCACAATAAGTCATATCTCAGCTTATATTTTGTTTGGTTTCATATTCCCTTGCCAATGCCAGTCTCACTTATATACGGAGAAGCATATATGCATCATTCCTGTACCAAAAAAGTACAAATATCAAAACAACTTTCTGTAATCCACAGGAACTGTTCTCTCAAAGAGTTTCTTCGTGAGACATTATCAGCCCACTTGTTTGATGAACTAAACGTTTTTTCATGTTTTCTACCGGTGTAGGCCCAGTCTACGAGCTATTTACAGTGGAACAGTTTTAACATTGAATAATAGAAGATAAAGATAGCATCATCATCATCATCAGGTGCCATGCCGACTGACGTAGGCGGTCATGGCTCTGCACAGCTCTCTGTCCACAGTATTATGTATCAAAGTTGTTATTGTTTCCTTGCCGTGCCAGGTTGTCAAACTGTCTAATATTTTCTCACGTTGTCGCCCTCTGTCTCTGGTGCCTTCAATCTTGCCTGTTGTGACTACGTTCTCTAAACCTGCCCGTCTCATGAAGTGGCCAAAAAAAAGAAGATTGTCTTTTTCTTTAAGATTAAGATATAGATTATTTATTAATTGCGATTTCTGACAGAATGCAACTTAAGCAGAACAGCCTCCCCCTACTCCTCACAATGCAGTCCCGCGCACTGAACTACTACATCTTATGTGAATGATCCACCTATGAAATTATCTCATAAGACATTTGAGGTGAAGATCCTGCGTCTAACATGTGCTTCGAATTGGACCAAGGTATTTCTTGAATTGATAGAAACAAACCCGCGATTCTAACTTATCTTATATTGGAGGTGTTTGTATTGTAACCAAGGTAACCAGGAAATGTCTCTAACCAGGAATTGCTCTCTCTCTCGCTCTCTCTCTCTCTCTCTCTCTCTCTCTCTGCGTGTGTGTGTGTGTGTGTGTCTATATCTCTATCTTTCTCAATTTATATATATATATATATATATATATATATATATATATATATATATATATATATATATATATATATATATATATATATATAGGAATACTTCCGGTTGAGTACGGTGGCGAAACTCAAGGGAGACTACGTTATTTCTATTACATGCTATGGTGATAAAAAATAATATTCTAAACTTTGGGTGCACCCGTGTTGCAACCGGAGTCCGATATTTTCAGAATTTGTATTTTTCCAGTGGTGAAACGTAGGCGAATTATAAAATGCTACATCTATTCCATATTAATTTATGGCTCAGAAATATGGACACTAAAAAAACTATAAGAAGACAAAATTGATGCCTTTGAGATGTGGGTATATAGAAGGATAGGGAGAACATCATGGAAAGAGAAGAAAACAAATAAAGAGATACTAAAAACACTTAATATGAAGAAGGAACTACTAAGAGAAATAAAGATCAGGCAAGTAAAATACTTTGGGACACATTAAAAGACATGACACCTTATTGAAGACCTTACTTGAGGGTAAAGTCAAGGGAAGCGAGCAAGAGGTAGGCAGAGATACAAGTAGGAGAGTAACATCACACGATGGGACAGGTTATAGTCTAGCAGAGTGCACCACCAAGACAAGAGACAGGAGATGTTGGAGATACGTTGCATCCAATCTTCGTTGCGGAGATGGCACTTAATGATGATGATGATGATGAAACGTGGGCAATGACATACACAATAGAAAAATTCTTCATTCATATTGAAATGTTCTAGACATGTTCTAAGAATATAATAGACAGAAAGACGAGCCAATGCAGACGTCCGCAAAGACCTTAACATAGAATAAAACTGGCTCCTTAAACATATCACACACCGCGAGCTAACATATTTTGAACACATGAAGAGACACAATGATTTGCAACGATTGATCATGGAGGAAAACGTTCCAGGAAAGAGAACAAGATATGTGTACCAAAACTACGGTGAACACACGATAACCAAGACATTCTGAGCATGGTGCTGGAAGAGGCTGAACAACTTGCACAAAACCGAGAGGTTTACAGAGTGCAACTCTGCAAATAACACGTCGGTTAGACAGAAATACGCCCATGTTTAGGTATCTTCTACGGCATAAAAACCTCTAGGTAAAATCATAAAATCTAGTTGCATTACCAATGATAGCCTATCAACGAGCATTTTCGATGCCAGTTTGGCGTTTTTGGTAAGTGAAAATAGAAGCATATTTTTTTCACATATTGAGTAAAGAATGATATTGCTGTTTATCCAAAATTTTTATGATTATTTGCCCCATGAAAATTAAATAAAAATAACTTGGTTAAAATAATTGATTGATTGTTGGCTAGTCTAATTGTAATTATTCAAATGACTTATTCTCATGATCCACTACATCCATACACGTCCAGATAGAAGCAATGAATGACTGAGGGATTTAACACGTTACAGCAAACAAGCGGTTGTAAACGCAAGTTTCCGAAATGTAAATACACTTAAATGTAAATGTATTTATATTTCGAAAACACGAGTTCTGAATATTTACAGTAAATACATTTTCTAATTATGCTTAGTTCTTCTTCTTCTGCGTTCAGCATGTGCGATCATGTTATATTGTCAGGACTGTCGTCAAGGCGAATTTCAGTCTTCTCCAGGTCAGAGCGGCTGCCCCATAGCTTTTACCTCAAGTCTGTATTCTCTGGCCAGGTCTGCTGTCTCTGATCTTTGAATGTTGGGAAATCCTGAAGTATGTGTTCAGCAGTCGTGGTTTCGGATCCACATGGATATTCATCTGTGTACGAGATCCTCAATCGGTAAAGGTGACCCTTGTGAATCGGTAGAGCGCCATATAGATCTAATTTGTGCAAATTTTTCCCATGTATATTGATCTATTTCAAAGGTTTTCAGTGATTTCTTTAAATAGTAATTGTATCGCTTCTTTTGGCCATCTTGATATCGTGTGCCCTTCTACAGCTCACCATAGAAAAGTATCTTTGGCAGGCGATGGTCTTGCATAAGTACCGGATCACCTGCCCAACCAATATGTGTTTGAATCAGAATTCCACTGAAGACGGATGTGTCGGGCCATTAAAACGGCGACACAACGCATTTCTATTATCTGGACTACATCCTTCTGGAAATCTAATAGGACCACGGTCCTGCTACAAGAGATATCCAGTGGGAGTTTGAGAATGAAGGCTGAAGAAGAAGAATCAGAATAATGTCAATGATATTGGTTAACCAGATCTGTCAAGGACAGTTGTATTTGGAATCATGTCTTGATATCTGATGTTCATAACTTTTCTAAAACAAGTTGTGTGAAAATTATTGAGTTTCCTCATATGACGTCTATACACAATTCATGTTTCACTAGCGTATAACAGCACTGGAAATAGCACTTCTCTGTAAACTTTCAGCTTCCAGCTGAAATAGAAAAACCTACAGACTAAGCTGAAACTGAATGTATACAGGGCAGTGGTACTTCTAGTGCTCTTATACGCTAGTGAGACATAGTCTATGTATGGGCGTCATGTGAGGAAATAGCTGAAATAGCTTAGCTACAAAAATCATACAAAGCTGAAGCTAAAAATGGACAGAAAAGTAATAGTACTCTAAAGGAAATCTCTGAAATGTCTGTTTACAACCGCCTGCAGCTGTGACGTAGAAAATCCCGTAATTAGCCCTTGCTTGTTTCTAGATGTTCGTGGTGCATCCCAGGTCTTTTTATAATCGTTAATATATTCAGAAGACTTGGGGGAGGAGATGTCTGCCCAGGACCGTAAATATATTTTCAGTAAGGGTGGGTTGAGGGGTTACCTCACAGATGATCATTCTTTTGTTTTCATTAGATTTTGGTCACCTTTTTTGGTCACCTTTATTTTTTGATGACCTTTATTTTGAAAAAATTGTTAAAGGGGACGGGTTTACCAGCTTTTTGGGGGATGGGGGTTTAACACCTCCCCCCTCTTATCTAGGGGCTTGTGACTGTCCTTTACCATGACTCAAAGTGATCTAAACGTCACGCTAAGTAAGATTTGTCAGGCCTAAAGGCGTAGATATTTCAGCTCAGTTATGAAATATTACTCAAGAAATTGTGTTCTCCAGTCTCCAGCCAGCTACCTACACAAGTTTGAGATCGAACTGGCCCGTTTTTCTTCTTAACGTTCGGTTCTTAAACTCCCGCTGATTTACCTGGTGGCAGGAAAATCATCCTACTAGATTTCAAATAGGATAATGAACCTTCTAGATCTCAAGCAGGAAAATTATCCTACTAGATTTCAAGCAGGTTACAAACCCGAAAATGATGTCCTGCGTCACTATTCCTTTGCGATAATGGTCCGATACTTTCGACTTCGGCGATTGAACCTGTCTAAAATGAATCAGTTTCAATGTTCAACATTAAATGTCGTCTTCTTTTTGTGTGTGTTTGAATGAACAATTGTAACAGTGCCCGCAATGTTGATTCTCGCATGCACTCACGGGCACATAGATATACAAAACGACGTGCTAAGACGTCACAAAATAAATCGGTTGTCAACAAGAGTGGCATGATTTCACGTCTATCCACCAACTTTCACCAGTTGTCAACAAGAGTTGTAGGATTTCCTGTCCATCCACCAACTTTCACTAGTTGTCAACAAGAGTTGTAGGATTTCCTGTCCATCCACCAACTTTCACTAGTTGTCAACAAGAGATGTAGGATTTCCTGTCCATCCACCAACTTTCACTAGTTGTCAACAAGAGTTGTAGGATTTCCTGTCCATCCACCAACTTTCACTAGTTGTCAACAAGATTTGTAGGATTTCCCGTCCATTCACCAATTTTCACTAGTAACCTGATAACTGACTAAAGAAGTGAATGACACAGTTTATTGAAGTTATTGGCGCTGTAACCTGATCACTGACTGAAGAATGAGAAATGAATAAAAAAAGATTATATTTGTCATGTTTCAATGTCTATTTTTCATGAGAAATGTGATAAACATTTTGTAGAATGTCTCTTCAAGAAAACTTTCTTCTTGAATGTCTTATATATATATATAAATACAATGTTTTTTTCTGGGTATACACAGGTACCAACCTTTTATTATTTGTTTCTAATTCTGTTTCTCATTTGGTTCAGACTAAAGAAACTTACACGCATGAACAAAACTCTACTGTGAAATACTTAAATGACCATCGCATTTATTTTTGTTTGATCAGAATAGTTAATGGACGACATTGACCGGCTTCCCTGGTGATAGATTAAGCGATAAAATTGGTGGCGGGAAACAATTTGAACGTGTCGTTTTGACCTCTGACCTATTTACAACTCTTTCGGTCAATCTACATATTGATGATGATGATCTTCGGTCGTAATCGACGATGACCAAAAACTCAACCATAATAATAATAATAATAATAATAATAATAATAATAATAATAATAATAATAATAATAATAATAATAATAAAAATAATAATAATAATAATAATAATAAAAATAATAATAATAATAATAATAATAATAATAATAATAATAATAAAAATAATAATAATAATAAAAATAATAATAATAATAATAATAACAATAAGTAATAAAAAATAATAAAGTTAATAGTGCGTTTTAAAGTGACAAACAAGTCCAATGCGAGCACAAAATGTTCTTCTACAAAATTGACAACTGTAGAGGGTGTCTATGGGACATTGAAATGTTTTGTCTTTTCTACTTACCCGCTTCTGTCTGCAGTATCTTGCCTGGTCTCTTCCGCCACTAGAGCTCCCGTTCTGTTATGCAAAGATGACATGCAGCAATATAAAGATTGACAGCAAGCAATTAAAACATTGACATCAAGCAATACATAGATTCACATTCAGCAATACAAATAATGACATGCAGCAATACAAATATTGATATCAAACAATACAAAGATGGTCATCAAGCAATACAAAGATTGACATCAAGCAATACACAGATTGACATCAAGCAATACAAAGATTGTCATCAAGCAATACAAAGATTGTCATCAAGCAATACAAAGATTTTCATCAAGCAATACACAGATTGACATCAAGCAATACAAAGATTGTCATCAAGCAATACACAGATTGACATCTAGCAATACAAAGATTGACATTCAGCAATACAAAGATTGTCATCAAGCAATACAAAGATTGTCATCAAGCAATACACAGATTGACATCAAGCAATACAAAGATTGTCATCAAGCAATACAAATATTGACATCAAGCAATACAAAGATTGACATTCAGCAATACAAAGATTGTCATCAAGCAATACAAAAATTTTCATCAAGCAATACAAATATTGACATCAAGCAATACAAAGATTGACATTCAGCAATACAAAGATTGTCATCAAGCAATACACAGATTGTCATCAAGCAATACAAAGATTGTCATCAAGCAATACAAAGATTTTCATCAAGCAATACAAATATTGTCATCAAGCAATACACAGATTGACATCAAGCAATACAAAGATTGTCATCAAGCAATACAAAGATTGTCATCAAGCAATACAAAGATTTTCATCAAGCAATACAAAGATTGTCATCAAGCAATACACAGATTGACATCAAGCAATACAAAGATTGTCATCAAGCAATACAAATATTGACATCAAGCAATACAAAGATTGACATTCAGCAATACAAAGATTGTCATCAAGCAATACAAAGATTGTCATCGAACAATACAAATATTGACATCAAGCAATACAAAGATTGACATCAAGCAATACAAAGATTGACATCTAGCAATACAAAGATTGTCATCGAGCAATACAAAGATTGTCATCAAGCTTTGGCAAGAGTTCTAGTGTGTATTGATTGTTAAACTCCCCACAACACCGATGTTTGCCGTCACGTAAGCGTGACCACGTTAAGTGATTCCTTGTATCAAGTCAAGCTTGCCATGTAACACATAATTAGGTTGTGACACATGTTACATAAACTGAAGGAAACATCTGCAGCTTGATCTATATTTCCGTCTGTAATGACAGATCACCTCCCATCTGCCTCAGTTGTTTGATACTTGAACTAAATTAATCTAAATATCCACTTTACATCAACTGGTTTATTAGCTTAAATTGGCTGCGACACGGCCATTTCAACCTAGCAATGAATTCCTTTTTGGTTATATCAGAGCGGGAAAAAAATTGGTAGCATGCCCTATTCAGTACGTAGTACATAACAAGGCGTTACTCTCGAATGTAAGTGGAGACAGTGACTAAGGCCTTAAATAGCGAATATTAGTGGAGACAGTGAACAAGTGCAAAGGTTTCACCGATAACTGAATACTTTTAAAATAGCTAAGTAGGTCATCTGCACGGTTTAGTAAAAATAGCGCTGTTGTGTTCTAGCTTTTAACCTTTGGCCTATTGTCATCATCATCTTTTTCCATGCCCGACTCATCCGTGTAAATCACAACATCTATATCAGTAGCATGTTCACAGATGAGTCAGTGACACCTGCGCATTTCACAGAGTTACGTTCCCTGTACGCGATTCAGAGTAACGACTCTTGAATTTGTCTATCGCTCGATCTATCTTTACGCTGTGGTCTTTGTTTGCCTTGCAGCGTCAGGGGTGGATGAGTTCACTGGATATGGCCTTCTTGTGGGATGTTTGTAAGCTTGTTCCTGTGGCTTCTTTGATTTCTGTGATCCATCTTTTACATGGTCTGTCTCTGGCTTTATAACCGTTATGTCTATATGTCATTGCCATTTGTGGCATGCTAACTGTCGGTAGTCTGGAAGCGTGTGAAAACCACTTGATCTGTTGTCTTTTGATGTCTTCCAATACTGGTATTGTTTTGGTTATCTGTCTGATGTTATCGTTTCTAATTCTATCTCGTAATGACACTGAGTATTCTTCGTAGACATGTCATTTCTGTTGTCACTATTTTTCTTTTGTCTCGAGCTGTCATTGTCCAGGTTTGGCACTGGTAGCACAGTGATGGAATAATAATAGACTTTTTCTTCTGCGTTCGTTCTCAAACTCTTGCAGAGTAGCAGGATGTAGTCCGGAGAACGGAATGCGTTGTGTCAGCATTGCTGCGATATATGCGCCTTTCGGCCTGACACATATGACTTAGCATGGCTTTGGGTCACTGACCCTATATGGGATGGGATAGCCAGCTTCATCCCAAAATCTCCTTAGTCGCCTCGTACGACATACGTGAAAGGTAAACAGTGTTGTTATTCTTTGCTCCCCTTTGGGCCCCGGCTACTCTCGGACGAATAATAGACTTGTAAAATGTAACTTTAGTGTCTATATTTACATTTTTAGTCTCGAAAATACGTGTCATCTGTCCTAGGATCTGTTATGTTTTATTGCATCTATTTTGTATCTCTTTACTGGTTTAAAAAGTTGTATCTCACTTGATATAAGTCTATCGCTGCCTGTGTTTAATTTATCAGTTCCCCGGAACACTTGAAGACAATACACACATCCCTAAGCAATCACATGCCCTTCCCTTTGGTGACGTTTTACCGAGTGCGTCTGTAACGGCCAAAGTACCGGATTCAAATCCTACCGCAGGCAATTATGCATATGGACAGTTCAGAAAGTAATGGCAAACGAATGGAAGTGGAATGTATTTTAATGTATTTATATTGCCTAGAAAATGACTACATCCAAGAAAAGCTGGATTGATGGCTATGCCCTGAATTGGATACGCTACCAACTACCATTAGAGCGTGCGTGGGACATACACAGATTATCATCTGTCCCTTTAAACATTTTCAACGAAATCGATTCTATTTACGATAGTATAAGGCTTTACATCTCTAGGGTACATATATCTCTTGTTAACTATATTTCGTGCAGTTTATAGTTTATTTATAATGAATATAGAGCAGTTAGTTTCAGCAAATCCGATTGAAGGTGATCCTATCCAGCTCTAGGAAATCTGGCAATATATAGACCTAGCGCATACACACAACGGGCTCTAGTATACAGATCTGTGTACAGAACGGTGAACATGACCTGAAGGACCAATTGTGATTATTTTCGTGATTTTCCTTAGTCCGCTTTGGCTATTTTGGCATGCAATTTTAATTATATATATAGTATTGTCATGTGACGTATTCCTTCCAGAACGTTGCCTTCCCAATGAACTCTCTGAACCTCACTCTGTCTTGGGCGATGTGGCTTGCATTTTCTAGCGATGTATTCATGTTATCTTTAATGTCGTCAGTCCATCGTCTTCTTGGTCTGCCCTTTCTCCTCTTCCCAGGTACTCTTCCCTCCATTATATGTCTTTCTAAACAGTTGTGTCTCTTTATATGACCAAACAGGCGTAGTTTTCTATTTGTTATGGTATTTAGTAACCAACACTCTGGAATCTATATATTAATATGGAATATATATAGTAACCAACGAATAATGGCGATAATAATCGAAACTGTCACCAATCTTCTTCTTCTTCTCGTTCGCAGTTTGTCATGTCTACACAACAAGTCCGGTTTTCTTAATAAATGCTGCTGTATTTGAAAGCTCCTCAGTGCCTCCATACATCTTTCTATGGATATCCATCTCTGTAGGCCAGTGTTCTTCCCTTAATTGGTTTAGTGTATTGCAGTCTTGCAGGATATGTTCAACGGTCTGTGCTGCCTGCCCACAAGGGTACAGAGATGATGGGACCAGTCTTAGTCTATTTAGGTGACTGTTTAAAATGTTGTGTCCTGTTCTGAGGCGGAAGATAATAACCTGCTCTGCTCTGTCGAGATAGTGGTAATTTTCTTTTGGGTAGTCGACTTTCCTGATGATTTTGATGGGGGTCCTCTTTTCTTGGTAGGTGATTTCTTGGTCCTTTTGTTACTGTTTTGCTCCATCTTTTGCCAGCATATCTGCCTCTTCATTTCCTGGTATGCCACAGTGGGATGGAATTCACTGTAGTATTACCCTTCTTTTGATGTTCACTTCTCGTATGTCTTACTTCAGGTCACCGATGAAGTCCTGTTTACTTTCTGTACAGAGGTCTTCTTTACTAACGACGGTCACGGTTATGTACTATGAGTGGCACTCTCACGTTATATACTTTGAGTGGCACTCTCACTGTTATGTACTATGAGTGGCACTATGTTAGGCATATGTGTTATGAGGAACAGAGTACATGTGGGGGGGGGGGGTGGGAGTAATCCGAGTACGATTAAATCAATCCTCTACGTATTTTGAGACCTTTTCTGAGCGTAAATAATTATATTGGGTTTATCAGTAAATTGTACCTGAGCGTGCCCATTCTGCTGTATACTACAACAGAAATATCGCAGCATGCGCGTGTTCACTGACGACATCTGTAATGATAATATCATGTAATAAATGAGGGGGGATATTTGCATAACAACCACTTGTCATTCAGATGAGTGGATACTCTGTAGCGATATTGATATTGAAGGTGTTAATAATATTCATCATAATTAAGTGTCATGTCCAAGATCGATCGTGGATCTATACAATATATTATCTTCTTCTTCTTTCCTTCCTCTTTTAGCCATTACGGGTGTTGAGGGAGATACAATGTTCTTGTTCTCGCTTTTCTGGCAGCTTTAGATAATGTTATTTGGTGTTCGTGTAATGTCTCTTTGATGTTGTCGATTCAGCGTATTCTAGGTCTACCATTGGCTTTTCTTTCTGCTTCTCCTCTCTTCGTATATGCTCTATAAACTAATTAGCTTCTGAGTCCTGAATCATAGAACGTTATTTACTCTTTGCAATACCACGATTAAATCAAGACAACATTGAACAAATACGGATTAAACGCAGTCAAGGCGACACATCAGGTCTTAGATAGATAACTAAAGCTCCCAGTTACCGCCCCTACGCTTAGCGGCAAGTGTGGATATTCTGACCATCATCCATCTGGAGATAGAAAATAGATAATGCTACGGTGTTCTTATTCTTCTTCTTCAGCGTTCATTCTCAAACTCCCGCTGGATCTCTCTTGTAGCAGGACTATTGTCTCACTAGATTTCCAACAGGATGTAGTCCAGAGAATCGAAATGCGGTGTGTCGCAGTTTTATTTGCGCCAATGGCCCGACACATCCGTCTTCGGTAGACTACGCTGTTCAATTATCTAATATTTTCTCACGCTGTCGTCATCTCTCTCTCTCTCTGCCCTTTAATGTTACCCGTTGTCAATATGTTATCCAATAAAGCCGTAGATAAATATTCTGTTAAATTATAATTATGTTTTTTGGTGGGGTGGGGGGAGGGGGGGGGAGGAAGGTTGCCTAAAACAATATGTAATTTTTTTCGTTTTCTTAAGGTATTGGGGAGCCCAGTTCTGGGAATTTATTAAAGGAAGCAGGTTTCCTGACACATAACAGCTTAGGAGGCATTCCCTAATACACAGTAACATAGAGGGTTTTCTGTGACACATAGCAACTTACGAAGTTTTCCTGATACACAGCACCTTATGAAGTTATCCATGATACACATCATCTTAGGAAGTTGTCCCTGATATACAGCAACTTAGGAGGAATTCGCGGACACATAGGAACTAATGAGGCATTCCCTGATACACAGCAACGTAGGAAGTTTTCCCTGATACTCAGCAACTTATGAAGTATTCCCTGATACACAGCAACTTAAGAAGCATTCCCTGACACATAGCAACGTAGAAATTATTCCCTGATACACAACAACTTAGGAAGTACTCCCTGATACACAGCAACTTAAGAAGCATTCCCTGACACACAGCAACGTAGAAATTATTCCCTGATACACAACAACTTAGGAAGTACTCCCTGATACACAGCAACTTAAGAAGCATTCCCTGATATACAGCAACTTAAGAAGCATTCCCTGATATACAGCAACTTAAGAAGCATTCCCTGATATACAGCAACTTAGGAAGTTTTCCCTGACACATAGCAACTTAGAAAGTATTCCATGATACACAACAACTTAGAAAGTATTCCCTGATACACAACAACTTAGGAAGTACTCCCTGATACACAACAACTTAGGAGGAATTCGCTGACACATAATAATAACATTGGAACTTTATCTAATGCCTAATCATGACCATCTACGATATAAGACATGTGCACTAAGTTGAGAAACATTCTAAGTGATACATTTGACTTTTCCCGTGTTGTTCATCAGCTGTCAACATAACGTAATGTGCAATGACCAATAAAAATGTAAGGAATAGTCGAATGCATCACTTTAGAAGAAAATCCCGATAAGCCAACGGGGCTGTATAATTTACGAAAGATACGCCGTTACTCCAGCCACCTACTTCCTGTTTAGGGTTGTTACTCTACACTGGAACATTTCATCCTTGATTTGTAAAAACAGTGACTAGGTTAGTAAAACACCCATAAAGTCAAGTAAAATAACCCATAGCATTTATTAATGCCGTAGAGGTGCAAGGTGTTAGCGATCTCACATTTCAGAGGCTCTGCAAATGAGGGCGGTAGCCATCTCCTCTCCCTCGCAGTCTTTACTTCCCGGATTAATCCTGTACCCATTTAAGGCTGGGTCGACACAGGAGCCGTTGCGATCTGAAAACAATTTCCGCCTCAACTGGGGAAGCCAGTGCGCTAACCACTGCGCTAACGCGGCTCCAAAAACACCCATATCCCACATTCAATAGCGTATCAATTGAATAACGGTAAAAAGATTATCGGCTTTCAAACTGAATTGCTATAGGACAATATTAAGAATTTCCCGGACAGAAATGATAAGGAATAGCTGTATGCTCTATAGAGGAGGGATGACTGATGAATACATAGAAAACTATGTATTTTCTGATTGTACATAGAAAACTGAAATATTTTGGACATATAAAAAGACACAATGGTATGGAAAGACGCATATTAGAGGGCATACGCCCGTGTGTTGCCGGGTCTCGAAAGGGGAGCAAAGAATAGCAACACTGTTTACCTTCCACGCATGTCGTAAAAGGCGACTAAGGAGGTTATAGGATGGAGTTGGCTGTCCCATCTCATATAGTGTCAGTGACCCAAATCCATGCTGAAGTAGGATGTGTCAGGACGAAAGGCGCAGATATCGCAGAAATGCTGTAAACCATGCCACAATGTATTCCGTTCTCGGATTACATCCTGCTAATCTGCAGGAGTTTGAGAACTAACGCAGAAGAAGAAGAGGGCAGAATTCCGGAAAGTAGAAGAAGAGATAGGCCTAGAAGTGGTTGGACAAATGACATCAACGATCTGTATGAAGATATCGTTGGAGGAGGCAGGCAGATTGGCACAGGATAGAGTTGGGTTCGGGATATCAATTTCAAAGGCAACTTACTGGAAAGAATATATCACGTGATGATGAATATCTTATCTCTGTGTCCCCAGCCAAATGTTCAGGTCGTGAAGAAAGAACACGCTAGTCTAAGTCTGACCAAGTTCTTGACTTAAGTTTTCGACTTGAATCTATACGGACTGTTGCTGGATATGTCGTCACCTTCGATAAAACGGGCCTAAGCGTTAATCCAGTATACGTCACTGCTTAAGGCCAATCAGACTATTTCCATGCTTTTCATTATTGGCTGGAGAAACAAAGTGTAAATAAATTATCAATAAAAATCATGGCAATATTTGGAGTTGCTTAAATTAGTGTCGTTGAACAAAGGGCAGTTATATCGAAGGTCACGGATATGGTCACTGCATAAACTGAACAATCGACAGGGTGAGTTAGTGAAGGAATGAGAAGCGTACTGTGAGTTTACAAAGAAATGATGACTTGATTCACAAACTTTGGCACAAGTTTGAAAACCAGACTGTGAGTTTACAAAGAAATGATCACTTGACCCACCAACATATATATGTGTGTGTGTGTGTGTGCGTGCGTGCGTATGCGTGCGTGCGTGTAAGGTCCTACAAAAACTTTTTTTTTTAAAAGAAGAAAAATAGGCGGTTGTCAAGAAGCGTTGCCAGGATATCCTGTCTTGTAACCTTTCTTTACGATTATTGCTGGAACACGTATAAGCCTCAGTAATACCAAGTCCTTCTCCAGGAAAATCATGAGTGCTGATCTCACACGGAAGTCACCTGCATATCCGACTGTCCTCGTGTTGTTTATTGGCTGGCGACACACATTACACGCAAAGCTACTAATAATCAGTCACATCAGCTAGTATGATTAATGCTACGTGAGATCAACACGCAAGACTATCAGGAGAAGGGCTTTGTATTTACTAGAAAATACCGGCCATTTTTTTGCAACAACCGACCCTTTTTGTGACACCATATACAATCTTATACACATAGATGACCGTGGATGACTGACTGCATGCTTCCCAGCCACGACCAAGCAGCCTGTATTGGAATTAACGCATCACTTGTGGATTATTTAAGAATGATTAAATGGAAAAACTGTGGATCAGATTAAACAAATAATTAGAAGACAGAATTGAAGCTTTTGAGATGTGGATATATAGAAGAATAGGGAGAACATCATGGAAGGAGAAGAAAACAAACAAAGAGGCGCTCTAAAAACACTTAATATGAAGAAAGAATTATTAAGGGAAATAAAGATCAGGCACATAAAAGATTTTTGATACATTAAAAGACATGACACCTTGTTGAAGACTTTACTTGAGGGTAAAGTCGAAGGGAAGCGAGCAAGAAGTAGGCAGAGATACAACTGGGAGAGTAACATCACAAGATGGACAGGTTACGGTCTAGCAGAGTGCACCACCAAAACAAGAGACGGAGGATGTTGGAGGCTTGTTGCAGCCCTCATTCGTTGCGGAGACGGCACTTGGAGATGATAATGTGAAGCACGTTCTTGAATATCATGCACAAAATGCACAAAAATTCCCGTGTAAGACCCTGCTACACTGAAATGGGTATTACGATTCATGTCTTGAAGAATGACGCTAAATTTTGATGTGTTTTTATTCTTCTTCTGCGTTCGTTCTCAAACTCCTACAGATTAGCAGCATGCAGTCGGAAGAGCGGAATGTCTTATATCATGATTAACAACATTCAGCTTGGCACATCCGACTTGAGCATGGTTTTTGGTCACTTAGACCATATGTGGGATGGCATAGCCAACCCCACCCGAAAACCTTCTTAACGCCTCATACGACATACATAGAAGGTAAACAGTGTTGCTATTCTTTGCTCCCTTCTCAGGCTTCAGCAACACACGTTTGTTCGATGAGTTCATTGAGAATACATATACAAAAATCGATCATCATTAATGTGACTGATTTTCTTCTCTAATTAATTTCATTGATACAGTTGTTCTTTATTTCGTTTTAAAATCAGAGCTTCCTTTTGGCATTATTCGAGTATAAAAGAAGAGTTTGTACACATTTTAAACTAAGTTTTTTTATCCTTAATTTATTTGTCTCTGCGAAAAGTATACAATAACTGTAATTTCGTATGAACAGCAGACACAAACATTGCAATTTCAATGACAAGTTTAATCTATTGTTCATGTCAAGGTACTCTTTTTGTGTGTTTAAATGTAACTACAATACTTATTTTACTTGTAAACAGTGTCGTAGACGCGTCTTTGGCTAAATGTGGTGGATTTTACTTGTAAACAGTGTCGTAGACGCGTCTTTGGCTAAATGTGGTGTATTTTACTTGTAAACAGTGTCGTAGACACGTCTTCGGATAAATGTGGTGGAATTTACTTGTAAACAGTGTCGTAGACGCGTCTTTGGCTAAATGGGAGTTGCCTTTACTTGTAAACAGTGTCGTAGACACGTCTTCGGCTAAATGTGGTGGAATTTACTTGTAAACAGTGTCGTAGACACGTCTTCGGCTAAATGTGGTGGATTTTACTTGTAAACAGTGTCGTAGACACGTCTTCGGCTAAATGTGGTGGAATTTACTTGTAAACAGTGTCGTAGACACGTCTTCGGCTAAATGGGGTGTATTTTACTTGTAAACAGTGTCGTAGACATATCTTCGGCTAAATGGAGTGGATTTTACTAGTAAACAGTGGCGTAGACACGTCTTCGACTAAATGGGGGTGTTTTACCTAAAACAAAATAATTTCCTGGCCGTCGTAATTTCCTAAATTTAGTGAATTTTTTGTTTTCTTATGGAAAACCATCACGAAGGTGTGTGTGTGTTTGTGGTATGTGCGTGCGTGAGTGTGTAGCTGTCTGTGGTTTGTGTGCGTGGTTGCGTGTACGGATGTGTGGTGTGCGTATGCGTACGTGCATGTGTGTGTGGGTGTTTGTGTTGTGTGTGTGTGCGAATTGTGTGTGTGTGTGTGTGTGTGTGTGCGCGCGCGTGTACGTGTGTATGCGTGTGTGTGTGCGTGAACAGTTAAAAAATGTCAACAACACAGAATATCTTGGTTCTACCAGCAACATCACGGCAGATTGCCCAGCAGAGATAAGAAATAGGTTAACAATGAACACAAAATTAAAAACAACACATAAAAAATGTATGGTTAGTGGCAAATAGAAAAAAAACAAAGTTATAACTATTGAGAAGCTATATTTTTCCAGTGGCAACATATGGTTGTCTGATTTGAGCAATGACATCTGCAATGTACAAGAAAATATCAGTATTTAAGATGAAATGCTATAGAAAAGTCATAAGAATTACATGAACTTACAGACGATACAACACTGACGTCCTTAAAGACCTGAACGTAGGAGGCTGGCTCATCAAAACTATCAAAACGTGCAAGCTGGCATATTTTGGCTAAAAGAATACACAATGGTTTAAAAAGATTAAGCATGGAAGGAGAGGTTCCAGGTCAGGGATAAATAGGTAGACCTAGCCTAAGATAGACACAGAGAATCGAAACCCATCGGAATATGACACCGGAAGAGGTTGGACAGCTTGCACAGAACCGATATTCTTAATTATGTCAGTTCAGACAACGCTCTGCAAAGAACATACCACATAGACATAAATATACAAGCGTCATGCGATAATAAAGCCTCTTTCTTTGCATCGATAAATTTCAAATTAAGTTTGGTATGAACTTTGTAAATGACAACCAGCTGCCAAGTATCACGAGACAACAATATCAAATGAAAATGTAGGCCTATTCCAGTTTTGTATTTAAATTCATATCCTGTATTTTAAAACAATTTAAGTGTTGTATAGAGTATATTATTGTTTAGGTTAACTTTTTCATAACACTGAATATTCCAGATTGTTGGTTACTAAACACAATAACAAAAAGAAAACTACGCCTGTTTGGTCATATAAAGAGACATAACTGTTTAGAAAGACAAATAATGGAGGGAAGAGTACCTGGGAAGAGGAGAAGTGGCAGACCAAGAAGACGATGGACTGACGACATTAAAGATAATATGAATACATCGCTAGAAAATGCAAGCCACATCGCCCAAGACAGATTGAGGTTCAGAGAGTTCATTGGGAAGACAACGTTCTGGAAGGAATACGTCACATGACACACCCCTCTCACTTGTGAAAAAGATTCTAAATTCTTCAAACTTTCAGGTAATCTTCCCTCTCTATATTATTGATAGGCAAAGCTTGGAACAGGGTAATGGAGTTTTGCTAATCACTGGAAACATCCATAATAACACACAACACGTATGACGTTTCGACCAAAATGCCTTATAAAGGCAAAATACAGAACAAAACATGACGAGCAAGAACGACACTATTGACGTTCACATGGCAGAGCTAAATGTGTAGATAACCCGGAAGCGTTGAATCTAGGTTAGAGGTGAAACAACACAAGCAGATAACACACATAACACACCAATACATGTGAAACAAGATGAACAGAGAAATGGCGGAACACCGCGATACTATCCATTCGATTGGCGGGCATTGATCCCGAAAGGTTCAAGCACCCCAAATTAATATATATATATATATAAAGCGGTTCTGAAGTGCGTGATGATTTCAGTCGTCTGACAAGTACGACTTGATGGTCGTCACCTAAATATCCTGGGCGCCCCGTTGGTCCGCGCAATTGAAGTAGTCGGCAACAGAAGTATCCAAATTGTTTTTTTAAATTTTGACGCAGATGTTCGCAGAATCGGTTATTCCAGTCTCACATATGTACGTCATGGCGTAAGTACATACTATCCATATTATTAACATCATTTAACAACATCCCCCTAACTGTCTGTTCCTGCTCTTTGTATGTTGATAACTGTTCTTTTGATTTCTATATGCAGCACCACGATTCAGTTCACGGTCCTGTACTCTAGCCATATACACGATACAAGAAAAGCATCCCCATATCTTCAATAATACTTACGTAGAACGCGGGTTTTTGAAAGTTTCACTTGAACACGGCGGACTATCGGTGAGGAGCTATTAGGAAGTCCATTTCTTTCAGCTCGTCTAACTCCTTGAATATCAGCACTGTCAATTGTTCTATCACTAATTGTTGTGGTCAAGCTGATAAGTCTGTTTTCGCTTCCATCTTTCACTTCCCCCAACATGAGCTTGTCCACACACACATATGAAGGTAACTCTCTTCAGCACAGACCCGTCATCGATTACAGCCACTGACGACGAGAACGAGCAGACCTCTGCACAGAAATTAATTAGGACTTAATACATTACATTTTAAAAAATTATTGTCGGGATTTTCGTTGATCACTATTTATATACTTTAAGTAGCATGCCAAAAATAGCCAATGTGATTCTAAGTATATAAATAGTGACCAATTGAAATAATAATAATAATAAGAAACGTAACGAATTAAGTCCTAATTAATTCTGTGCAGATGTCTTCTATACTCCCGATGGTCACGGCTAACCCTACCAAATCTTTCGAAGCAGGCCCATAGAATCAGTCAGAAATCTGACACATGTAACACTCTCCAATCATACAATTACCGTGGTCACAGCCATCACCCCAACCGTCAATTTTCATACTAGTAGCTGTATAGAAAGCACAGCTTTTCACACTAATACTCATATCTCTGCATTGAGCCGTAAATGCCGAGCCACTGGCGCACCCCTGTAGACATAATATCTCCATCGGATGAATGTCTTTCCCCAGGTGAATGATTGTTGATCACATTCACACTTGCCCTTAAGCGTAGGGGTGGGAGCTTAAGCTGTCGTTCCAAGGCCAGATGTGTCGCCGTGGTTGTATTTAGTTCATGTTTGTTCAAGTCTATCTTGATGTTTTCTATCCACCGTTTTATTGTCTACCTTTGGCCTTACGCCTGGATATTCTTGTATTATATGCTCTCTGTCCGGCTCTGTGGCGAAGTGGTACAGAGAGCGTCTGTGACGGCAAAGGTACCGAGTTCGATCCTCACCACAGGCAATTGTGCATCCGGACCGTTCAGAAAGCAATGGCAACCTACTGAACGTATTTATATTGCCTAGAAAATCACCACAGCCAACAAATGCTGGGTTGATAGCTACGTCCTGGATAGGATATGCTACCAATTTATATGCTCTTATTGGTATTTGGTTTGGCTTCATTCTCATAAGGTGACCGAACCATTTTACTTGCTGTCTCTCAATATGTTCGATACATGATATTATACCAACTCTTTTCCTAATTTCTTCATTTCTTATTTTATCTAGTTTGGTAACCATTGCAGCTTTTCTCAGACACTTCATTTCACATGTGATGATTTTTCTTTGCTGCGAAGCTGTTAAAGACCATGTTTGACATTGGTAGTACAGTGTTGGTATAAAAATTGTAGATATTATTTGTTTTTTGTTGTTTTTTACTTTCCATCTTGATCTTTGGATGAAGAAGTAATGGTGAAAGTTGGTAAGTCACTGTGTTTGCTTTCTGGCACCTTGTTTCTATTTCTATGTCTAGTCTTCCATCTTCGTAAAAAATGCTGCCAAGATATTTAAATTATTTGGCTTGTTTCACTTTTGTGTTATCTATTGTTATATCCATTGATGTTGAAGACTTGCTAATTTTCATAACTTCTGTTGTTGTTTTTTTACATAAATTTTCATGTTGTACTTCTGACATGCTAACAGCAATGCATTGATATGCTTGTGCAAAGTTTCCTCATCTTTGTATATTAAACATTGATCATCGGCAAATAATAGTTCATTGATTTCATTAAATTAAGTTCCTCCTCATGTTTGTTTACAATGTTTTCCTCTTTTTTGATGTGAGCTTCTTTTATTATTCTGTCCATGTATATGTTGAAAAGTAGGGATGAAAGTACGCATCCTTGTTTTACTCCAGATCTTGTTTCAAAAGGTATTAGAACACAGATTCTCCTATCGACTTGCTAGGTCTGTCATAAAAGCTGACGCTGCAGGAGCGCGAAAGTTTACACCATCACGCCCGCCATGTTGGCCAGGTTTTTGATGAATGATAACTAATCACAATTATCAAAGCTATAACCCACATATGTCTTACTGTACACCTTTCAATTTTACGTAGCATAATGTGGAGAAGTCTGAGAGTAGCAACCACTATTAGATGACACTTCAGTCACCATTTCAACGATTTTCTTTTTCATGAAATTGGCGTGCCATGTCCAATCATGTTAAACAGGAAAATTCATCCTTCCCGTGGCTAGTCACATATTTTCTTGGACATGCAAAACTAACACACGATGCTATAATGGAATGCATGCCATTTTTCGTTTTTTAGACTGTTTATTTTAGCTGGTTCACGTTTAGGTCGAGTTTGTTGTAGAATGAATAATTTACTGCAAAGATGTTGTGACCTTAGCTTTACGAGTGTTCTAGTCTGTACTCCAGAAGTGATTTAAAATTGTCTGCACGTTTATTTAATGCTGTCTTCATTGAGTAATATAGATGACATTTCTGTGCTGAGTCAAGAGCAAGCTAACCTCTTCTTCTTCTTCTTCGTTCATTCTCACTCCCGCTGGATCTCCTCTTTTAGCAGGATCATTGTCCTACTAGATTTCCACCAGGATGTAATCCAGAGAATAAATGCGCTGTGTCGCCGTTTTATTTGTGCCAATTGCCCGACACATTCGTCTTCGGCGGGAAGCTAACCTTTCAAAATTATTTATTGAGTAAGAGCAAGCTAACCTTCCAAAGTTCCGTATTGAGTCAAATACAAGCTAACTTCCAAAGACAAAATAGTTAAATCTTGTTCAGTGATTACTATTTTGCCAATCGGTTTACTTATTGACCCATTCGATTATCTATCCATACATAAATCAACTCACATCACTAAAAAGATCATCGTCTTCGTCAGTTTTTATCAACTTCTTTTATTAGCAGCCCACTTTTATGTGATTTGTTTTCCTGTCTCCGTTCCCCAAAAATGTAGATGTGAACGATAGTAGATTATAACGGCAGTAAACCCGGTTGTCATTTTTTTTTGGTTTTGCTTTTCGTACCAGATCTGGTGCTTTTTTCATTTCATTTGGTACCAACAATTTTTGAAATAGCGCGGCCGTACTAGTTTAGTGCTTTTCAAAAACTTTCTGGTGCAATTTAGTGCATTTTGTCATTATTTAGTGCTTTTTAACTCGTTAAATAATTTATTTCATTTTATTCAAAAACTTTGGTTTATTTTTAAACATAGTTGTGAACACTAAAAAGTCGAATTCGTAATAAATAGTAAATAGAGCCGAAAAATAACAACTAGCAACATAACATTCTTTTGCAGTAATAGCGCGCACGGTTCTCAATTCGCCCAGACCATAGGGTCACACTTAGATAAAAGGCATCTTGGCCAAAAATAAACATCAACTCCACCTAGCAATATAGATAATATTTAGCAATAGCACGCACGTCTTTCCAAACACCCAGACCATTAGGTCACAATTAGATAAAAGCGAATACGGCCTGATATAACCAAAATAGACTTATGTCTTAGGTTGAAAGGATCGTGCCTCCGCTAAGAGGCTTTAATCCCCCATTTAAAAAATAACAAAACAAATTTAAAATTCCCATTGTTCATTTGCATATTCACATTCATTACATGGTCTTTGTTGTGACTAATATTTAATTTACATGTGTATATATTAATGAACTAGAACTACCCACAGAAGTTCAGAGCACAGTGACTAAATGATTCACGATTTAAAACATGATTAATTTGAGTTGAATTAGATGACACGATCTGTTATCGTACCAATTAGCAAAGAAAAATCGTCACATGTGAAATGAAGTGTCTGAGAAAAACTGCAATGGTTACCAAACTAGATAAAATAAGAAATTATGAAATTAGGAAAAGAGTTGGTATAATATCATGTATCGAACATATTGAGAGACAGCAAATAAAATGGTTCTGTCACCTTATGAGTATGAAGCCAAACCAAATACCAATAAGGGCATATAATACAAGAATATCCGGGCGTAATGCCAAAGGTAGACCACGAAAATGGTGGATAGAAAACATCAAGATAGCTTTGAACAAACATGTATTTAAATGCAACTACGGCGACACATCTGGCCATGGAACGACAGCTTAAGCTCCCACCCCTACGCTTAACGGCAAGTGTGAATTACAATCATTACATGATCAAACACAACTTTCATTTAACACTCAGAAATGATGTCAAAGCAACAGAAATAGGTAGGCTTATATCTTTTTTTTGTATCTTAACATTGTTCCCTAAGAGTAGTCAATCATTTAACTGAACTCTGTAGTAAGGTACACTTTGGTGACAGTAATGGATGCAAGAACCTAAGTTTAGTAGATCAAAGTGAAGTTCAGTTATTTCAAATGTGCCCGCACCATAATTGCAAAAAAGATTTGATATCTGATATTGAAAACCGCAAATTCAGCTTATTAATTGACGGGAAAAAAAATGACATTACTGCAACTAAGCTACTTGGTATACCAATAAGAAACTTTTCAGTGACAAGAAAACAATTTAGTGTTACTTTTTTAGACTTAGTAGAACTGTACGACTGTAACGCTGAAGCAATATGCAATGCTCTGAAAGATTGAAGAATAATGGACTTGAGTTGCAAAGACTAATTGCACTAGGCACTGATAATGCATCTGTCATAACCAAGGAGTGTACACAAAATTAAAATCTGAAATTCTTAATCTGATCCTAGCTAGATGTGTGTGCCATTCCCTTCAACTAGCTGTGTCACATGCTACAGCCGAGTGCCTTCCCATGAGTCTAGAGTTCATGATTAGAGAAACATACAACTGGTTTTATCACTCATCATTTCGTAAAGCAAAGTACAGTGAGCTTTTTGCATGAATAAATGATGGGCAACCCCCATAAAGAGTATTCAACCAAGGCAAACACGATGGATATCTACCTTTGATCAAAAGGTAGATATTTGAATCTGTCATTGTCAGAATATTGCAGCAGTGAGTTGAACTTTTTTTACTCATTTTAATATAGCAAGAATGCGCTGCCTACCGCTGTTATACAGCAGAACTTCTGTAATCTATGTTACGTGGCATAAAAACTATGTTTTCTCATATTTCTCAAGCATATTCTTGGAGAAGTTCAAAGCGTAAATTAAGTTTCTAGCAGAAATACAAGATGCAACAAAACTACTCAACGATCTTGTCCATCTCATTGATTCTATCAGTTCAAAGATTGTTATTCCTGGAAAAAAACTGTACACAGAAACTGATGCTATTGAAGATTATTTAGGTCTTAATCCCTATCTGGGTTCTGAGTTTGAAAAAGAAATGACAAATCTACAAACTTCCGGATGAGAAAGAAATTCGTGGAAGATGTGTGCAGTTTTTAGTGGAGTTATTAACACAACTACGTTTACGTTTGCCAGATAACGTTCACATATTGCAGCCCATGTCATGTTTTAGTGGGTGTGAATGTCTACAGCCAATCAAGCCTTGCCAATTAAGCCTTGCATATTATATCTGACTAAAATGCTTATTGATGACGCAGATACTCTCACCCGCATAGATTTCCAGTGGAGAAAACTTCACCATATGCAGTGGACACAGTGACACATAACAATTACACACTTGTATTGTGGGCAGAAATAGCTTCATACAGAGATGCAACTGGTGAAAATCATTTCCAAAGTCTTGCAGACTTAGTTTTTAACTGAACTTACTTTACCTCATTTCAATGCTGACGTGAAACGTGTTTCAGTCAGATGGAGTTACAAAATCTAAAATTCGAAATAGACTGAGCATCACGAGTTTGAAAGCTGTTTTGACAATTAAATATCGAATGAAAAGATATGGTAAACGTTATTTTGATTATAAACTACCTAAGGATGTCTTTCAAAAAAGTGGTTCTCAAGATGCTTATACAAGTTTGTTTCAATCATCATCATCTGATGTACAAGTACAGCCAGAAAATGCAACAGAAATTGAAGAAGACTTGTCTGACTGGGATTTGGCAGATCTTGAGTAAACATATTTCCAATATTAACTGATATTCAAGAAATATAATGTGAAAACTTGAAATATATTTTGAATATTCTGTTTATTTTTGAAGTTTTCTCATTATTTTGTGTGTACATTCTTGGCATGAGACTTTTGGCAAAAATATATTGACAAGTTTATATGCACCGTAAAAAGAAACATAAAAAGAAAAAAAAATGTTGTTTGACTGTGATTATGCAATCTGGAATAATATTATTTATCAGATTAACTGATATTGCTAAATTATGATGTGTTATCTTGTATTATTTTAAGGAAAAATATTTGGTATTTTTAAATATATATTATGAAATGAGTTGGCAGCCCTGCAGTGAAACAAATTTGACAAGCGAAATCCTTTTTTTTTTTATTAATGTGCTCTATGTTGTGATAGTCGACAGTTACGCCATTTGCTCCTCATGTGTTATGTTGTGTTCTCAATATATGACTTTTGGTATAAGCGTCGTTTTGTATGTGATTTCATGTGTGTTTCCAGTAATTAGTTTCTTCTTCTGCTATCAATTGTTTAACATCCATTCAAATTTTGGTCAATTATAGGCATGTTTATTTTATTCCCGGCTCTGTGGCGAGGTGGTACAGAGCTGTTTATGATGGCCAAGGTATCGAGTTAGAACCTCGCCACAGGCAGTTGTACATTGTGCATCCGGGCCGTTCAGAAAGCAATGGAAAACTACTAAAGTATTTACATTGCCTCTAAAATCACTACAGCCAAAAAAATACTGGATTGATGGCTACATCGTGAATAGGATAAGCTACCCATTTTATTTTGAGAAACAAGGAAGTATGGGGAATATAGAATGGAGAAGATAGAATGCAAAAGATATCGATGACGATGCCGTGAAAAAATATTAGACACTGTGGCACGGCAAAGAATCAACAACGATCCTGATAAAACAAAGCAGAAATAGATTTGGTGAATTGCATGATCGTCTACACCAGTCGGCACGACACCTGATGATGATGATGGTGCCAATTTGTACAGTTTCAAAAATTACAATTTTATTTCTTCTACATTACATTCTGTAGCATACTTTATTATAAATATATGCACATGTGTGCAAGTATTAGCATTTTTCCATGCGAACAAAGATTTATCTTTTGCAATTTAATAAATTAGACTAATTGGCATAACATTTGTTAATTTTTCACAGCTGCAATCTAGAAAATTTAGCCATTTCCGTCAAAATATTTGTTGACAGTTGACAACAGGAAAGACATTTCTGTCAAACTGACAGAGTCTGATGCCTGCAAAGATATTCTTTATCTCCAAATACCTCAAATGTTTATGAATCAGCTGGATTCTCTTGCATTTGTGACTTTCATATTTGAACAAAGAAGAAACTAGGTATGACGCAAGCGCAGATCAGTGTTACTTTTAAACTAAGATTACCGACAACAATCCCATCATCGGCATCATTGCCTTAGTCCCTTAACTACTACTTCATTAACTGCACACTACTAGCCTAATACATTTTGTTATCTTAAATTATACAGTTTCAGTTCTTTTATGTTTTATTAATTTCTTTAAATGTCGTCTTCCAACTGAAATAATTTATTTAAGAGCATTCTTTGTAGATCAGATCTTAAACGTTTCCACTGATTTTTGTGAGGTTTTCCTCCCATTAAACATTTTCTTTCTCCGAGCATGTAATGTAGCCCTACATTGTCAATGTCACTTAGGCCCTATAGTTAAAGTTATGCCTTAGGCCTATCATTTCCTTTTCGTCACTCTCTTATGCACAAATAACTGTCCAAAATAATTAAATATTGTCTTTTCTAATCACTATATCATACACATGGTAAGTAGAATTTACAGTGCATGCGCTGATCATTGAATAGACCTAAATCATGTTGTTATCTCAGCTTGTATCCTATTCAAGCAGTAAACATAGACCTAAGTAAATTAGTGTTCTCAGTTCTGTTTTTCTAGTTGTGTCTGTGTCTGGATCTTCGTACATTTACCTACACTATTCCATTCACCTGTTCAGAATGTCTTTATTTTCTGTTAGTGTGTTTCCTGACCTGTCTTCAATTGTTCCAGTCGCTGGTTGAAATTTTTCTGTGTGTTTTGGCTTCTTTAATCATGTATTTGTGCAGTTGTTCAATGTCTTTAGATTCAGTCAAATGTATCTCTCATAGTGAGGTACACTTCTTTCAACCACAGATGTTAGTCCAAATTGGCTATTTCATAGCTTTTAACCATCAACAATAGTAGAGGTCGCAGTTCTGGTAATCCAGTTACCATGACCTCCGGAGATAAGTATGTGTAATAATTCAATTTCTTTACACTTGTTGTCATAGTAGATTTTCTTGTCTTATCTAATCTTTCTTCTGATTTCTTTAATTTATTTCTTGTATTCTTCTCTTTGTCAGCTTTTAGTTATTTGAGTGTTTTTCTGCTGTTGACCAGTTGTAATGTTTCGGCGGTAATGTAATCACTGTTTGGGATATGTGAGCATGTGCAGAAGATAATATTGAGTCTCTAATGTTGTTTGTGAGTTGAGTTCATCTGGTGTCATCTCCCCCTGAATTGCCATCATTGTATTAAACTTGTTCTGCAGCTCCACACTGTATTTAATTTGTATTGCTCTAGTGTCATATCTGATGTCATATTGCTCTAGTGTCATATCTGATGTCATATTGCTCTAGTGTCATATCTGATGTCATATTGCTCTAGTGTCATATCTGATGGGTCTGGTGCTTTTAGTTAACCTTCTGTGTCTGATCTTTACACCTGATACTAGGAACTCTTGGTCAGAATCACAATCTGCTTCAGGATATGCCTTACAGGACAATAGACTGGATCTCTACCTGTGGTATATAATGTTTTTGTATATTTCCTATTTTTATATATTTCCGGTTTGTGTCACCTCTGACCTATCCTTCCAGCAACCCCCACATTTTGCTTGACATTTGAGTGCCAGTTGTGTCATCTCTGCCATCTCTTATGTCATTCTAGTGTACAATGATGAAGTCTATTTGATTTCTTGTCTTGCAATCTGGTGATACTCAAAAGAACAATATTTAGAGAAAGTAAAACAATCAATATACATACTATTCAAGAATTCTACATACTATACGTACTATTCCACAGACAGAATTGAAGAGATCTGATCTCTGCCCTATGTGCTAACTTCAGCGCAAAAGGAAAATGAATGAATGAATTTGGTGATGTCCAGCTGTATAGATGTCTAAGGTGCTGACACTCTCAGGAAACCAAAAATGGAATAATATACAATTTAAAATTTCTGTTTACTGGGTACTCATCTTAACTTTTCATGTTCATTGCTTTTAGGTTTCATAACATACAATTCTGGCTTTACACAATACTGTTTTTCTCTTAAAT
The DNA here is from genome assembly GCA_034231615.1 of Meghimatium bilineatum. NCBI lineage: Eukaryota > Metazoa > Mollusca > Gastropoda > Stylommatophora > Philomycidae > Meghimatium > Meghimatium bilineatum. The sequence continues at coordinate 11,438,037 of CM067308.1, forward strand.
TGACAAATACTATAATAATCTTCTACATCTTGTGTTATTAAAACCATCTCTCAACAGAAGTGAGCCTTGCCTGCTAAAATGCCTAAAACAGTTAACAATGGAAAGAATAAAACCTCTAGGTATGTATTTTGCAATGGGAAGCCACTGCAATGAAATACACATTTCTGCTTGTATATATTTTCCTAGTAGGCCTATACATTGTCTTCTGCATTTGTGCTTGTTGTGTTCTTGAGAAAAACCTTTTGATAAAAAAACCAATGTGTGTATACTCCTGTGTACTTAGTGATTTTAAAACTTAATTACTCTGTGTTGCCAATTTTCACTTGTACTATAGCACAGCATTTTTAGTACTGAGTTTCCTAAATTCCTGCAACTTGACCAGACTTCTTTTTTAAAAATCTAGGGTGATCGCATCCAGAAGCAGTGTCTTGTTTACGCCACAACATATATTAACACTCTGACCGCGTATTTATTTCTGGAAGTTCTGTTTAAAAAAATGTATTGGCAGGCATGTAAAGCTTTGACAGTCACGTAATTTCAGGCTTGTAATCGCTATCATCATCAGATTCCCCTTCAATTTCATTAGTCCTTCAAATACATATATAGCAACTCTGTTCTTACCTCAAAGCAAAATTCTGAATATTATCAGTATTTTAAATCGCAGGATAGGAATGCAAAGAAACATAAATAATTGCGAGCACGCGGAAATCGCGGGATGCGTAAAATTAACCCAGTAGGTGGAGCACGCGGAAATCGCGGGATACCCAGTCGGAGGGTTAATAGTGCAAGATAAGATGCTTCTGAATAGTAATAAATGTTACAGTTAGAGCAGTGTTTCCCATAGTGATGCCCATGCCCCATAGGGAGGTAATTTCATTGTTCAGGGGGACATTTTGATTGTCCAGGGAGGAATAATACATTTTTTAATATTAATATCTATATATATATATATATATATATATATATATATATATATATATATATATATATATATATATATATATATATATATATATATATATATATATATATATATATATATATATATATATATATATATGTTACTGCTGGGGGAGGAACTTAGAATTTTAGAAAAAATTAGGAGGGGCACGGTTAAAAAATGGTTGAAAAACACTGAGTTAGAGGCAGAACAGAGAGCTGCTTCCTAAACAACATTATAGCAAAACAACTGAGTGTTTTGGCTATATAAAGAGACATAACAGCATGAAAAATCTAGTAATTTAATTTACTGTTAACAGGAAAAAGGGTACTAAAGATGAACAGAGGATATTTAATAGGGTTTAAATATTTTCTTGGCTGCAAGCAGGGCAATTCGCCCAGAATTGTAAGTTGTTCAGAGTGTAAAAAAAATGGGGACCTGAATGAAGAGAAAGATATTAGTAAATGATGGACTACTGTGTGCTTTGTAGTGAATATAAAAGTATAGAAAAGGTAGGTTCCATGGTAGCAACCTGCTGTCGGAAATTAAGATAATTCTTCATATACTAAGCCGCAGCAACTATTAGGAGGGGTGGCCAGTTCCCTTCCCTGCTATCCTTACCACTCCTGTTGTTCGTCCATCACAGGTGATGATGACCATTTGTTACATCCACTTTTGAAAATTCAATTTGAGTTATGTCCTTGATTGTGAGTTAGTAGATGGCTAATGAGCCCTATTCAAGATGTAAATGTCCTTGGCTAGTTCGGACATGGAGTGACGACAGTAGACAGATCTTGGTTTATCTGTGACTTTCTAGCTGCTCTCCGCTGTTGAGCTGCTGCATTTCTCCTCTTTTCACAAGGTGATGCACTCTTTTTTATTTTAGAACGTCATGTAGATCTATTTTGTGCAAGTTCTTCCCATGTGTCGTGGTCTATTTCAAAGGCATTCAGTGAGTTTAGTGAGTTTACCACTCCTAACTTATGCGTCAGGTACTCATTTACATCTGAGTCGACTGGAGAAATGGTCATCTCAAGGGAGAAATCCACAACCAAGATTTGTGTTTTTGGCCAGACATAGTTTTGAACCTGGCAAGCTGTAACCCTGTGATAGCAAGCAAGCTCACTATCAACTATGCTACCACCTCTGTAATGAATACATAGAAAAGCAAAATATAAAGCAGCTTGAATATCTCATAGGAATGTAACATGATCAGTTTCCGCTACATGCTTGGAGTAATAGACCATCATTATTCAGTGTGTTAGAAATATTAAGGAATTTTTCAACGTGAATTTATAAGAAAATCATTAACATGCAAGAAAAATTACATACGGACAGTAAGGATCTTCTTCTTTTTCTGCGTTCGTTCTCAAACTCCTGCAGATTAGCAGGATGTAGTCCGGAGAACGGAATGCGTTGTCATGGTTTACAGCATTGCTGCGATATCTGCGCCTTTCGGCCTGACACATCCGACTTCAGCATGGCTTTGGGTCACTGACCCTATATGGGATGGGACAGCCAACTCCATCCCATAACCTCCTTAGTTGCCTTTTACGACATACGTGGAAGGTAAACAGTGTTGCTATTTTTTGCTCCCCTTTCAGGCTCCGGCAACACACGGGCGATTAAGGATCTGACAATAATCAAATGTATGGATTGGAATATTAGCAATAAATAGAAACACATTGTTAACCATTTGGAAACTTGGAGATGAATCTCAAGATCAAACTGAGAGTTTTTTTGTGATCGCCAGATCTGTTTTCATTGTACAGTGAACATACTTTGAAATTTATAGAAATATATTAGAATGTCTACACAATAATGATAACAAAACAGCAGTTGACTGGTAATGGCCAGACATTATCCTTTGCCAATGATATTCTGGTGTGCAGGCAAGAAAAGTACCGGAATGTGATTACAAAAGAGTTATAAAAGGAACTAGACCACTTGGAATTCTGATGTTCAAAATCTGGAATGATGATCAAGCATAAGAAGGCTGCTCTCGCTTTATTCTCATTTAACAATGGCATCACGAGCACAAAAACCCCAGCAGTGAAATTTAATGAGATCGGCATTTCTTGAAAACCTGCATATATCCCATTTAAAATATGCAACTATTTTTTAAATATACAATGCTGTTTTGTCTAAATAGACGCAGCCAAAGACAGATGTGTTGGGCCATTGGCGCAAATAAAACGGCAATACAACGCATTTCCATTCTCTGGACTATATTCAACTGGAAATCTTGTAGGATCATTGTCTTGTTACAAGAGAAATCCAGCGGGAGTTTGAGAATGAACGCTGAAGAAGAAGAAGTCTAAATAGGCTTATAATTATCATGAAAAATTGTGTATTATTATTGTTTTCTGTCAACCTTTTGTGCCTTATTTTTATGTATTTTAACTTACAGTGAAAAATGCATCAGGTTCCGATGTTCACTACAGAACACAATTCTGGATGTGCTTAGGGCAAGGCCAGGTTGGATAGAGGTCACAAAGTAAATAATTCTTAAATTGATTTTGTGCATATAAAGGGTTCAAAAAGTAATGGACTTTCCCATAAGGTTTCCCATAAGTACTCTCAACGAAGCGGCATTCCGCCTGCAGAGAGTACCACTCATAGCACGTAACTCCGTAGCTTCAAGTGATAACCCACAAGGATCTGTGAAAGAATCCACCTTGTAAACTAGATGACAAGAGCTGGATTCAAACTCATGACCTCTTGAACACAAAGTGAACAGCTTAACCACTATGCTAGGGAGATCCCCATTGTGCATAAAGAAAGTTGCTAGTAGTTTCCAATTTTTCCCTTTTGTGACATTTTTCAATATCAAGTTTTTAATGTTATGCCAGGTTTTATTCAGCTTTCGTGACAAAAAACTGCTACATCTGCTTCCGGTGAATCCATCTCCGTGTTACGCACTGAGAGCCTGCCACACACACAACAGGTGCATCCAAGGTTGGCAGAGATACTGTATGCTGCAGCATTAATAGCGCCTATAAAATGTGTCTTTATTCATATTTCGTTTCGTTTAATAATGTTCTTTCTTCATCTGCGTTCGTTCTCAAACTCCTGCAGATTAGCAGGATGTAGTCCGGAGAATGGAATGCATTGTGTCATGGTTTACAGCATTGCTGCGATATCTGCGCATTTCGGCCTGACACATCCGACTTCAGCATGGTTTAATAATGTTGGAATATGTTCCGCTAAAAATGTGGACATGTCTCCCCGTATAGTGCCAATATGTGTTTCAAAACACAAAATGTTAAATATAAGTACCAGGTATTTATTAGATTTGGGTTCACTTTCATAGCAGAAAAAAGTTATAAAATTTATTTTTTCTAAAAGATATGAAAACTTGTTAAAAAAGAGCCTCAAAGTAAAAAAAAATACCTTAAACAAACTAGAAAACTTTACATAGTAGATATTTATAAACTCTAATCAACAGTACATAAAACACACACACCAATAATTGAAAATCTTTGTTAACTCTTTACCTCTGTGATAGTGTTTCTATCATGCAGTAATATATATATATAGAAGTCACTATAAAAAATGATGATTTATTGACTTACCAGAACAAATCTAAGTGGCAGTGTTATCTGCTTGCTACTTGAATTGAAGAGACCCCAATTGAAGAGACCCTCTATTAACCATTATATTTTTTTTCATGACACAAATTTGTTTATTGAATATTTCAAGTGTATTAGATAAAGGTATGGAGATTTTTATTTTTTTAAATTCAGAAATGTTAAATATTGCTTTTTTTCAAAAGTGATAGAGATGATTTTTTCTTTCTTTTTTATTGTTGCAAAGATATGTTACTTGGTCATGTTGCGTGATACCATGGTTGCTGGTGTGGATCTCAGCCTGGTATCTCTGACTTCAGCACCAGTGCTTGGTTGGGCTCGATGTCAGGGATGGCCCAACCATTCTTAGTTTTCAGCCTCTGGTGGCTGGACAAAGCCCCATCTCCATTTCAAGGAATTGGCCTCGATGGGGATGGCGTGATGGGGGATGATAACATCTATATTCACATGAGATTTGATGATTCTATGTTCCCTCTGGTAAAACTAAGAGCCAAATCTAAGACATTCCATGTACTCATCAGAGAGTTACTATTTGTGGATTATGCTGATCTTGAAGCACATAATGAGGTCACTGATCAACCACATGTCAAGAACTTGTGATATATTCTCACTCAAGATAAACGTAGAAAAGACAGTTGCACTCATATACGAAGTTGTCCAATCGGCAGGAGCAATCACATTAAATGTTGCTTCACTCAAGACAGTGCAAAGTTTCAACTAACTTGGCTTCACAGTAACATGTGCACTATTACTAGATAAGATCAATATATGTGTAGACGCGTCTACAATTTTTGTAAACCTGACAGTGTGGAAAAACTCAAAATTGGCATTGAAAACCAAAATAATGACATAATATCAGTACTGAATGCTGAGCGCATTGTTAGATGAGTCAGGTAGAGATATGGGCACCTTACTCATTCCACAAAGAGGCTGAGCATGTCTTGCATTGTCTTCACAAAATATTGAACTTCAGAAGAGAGGACAAAGTTACTAACACCGTCTAACATGGAAGTCCTGCAGCACACTAAGATAGCCTCCCTCTTTACGATTCTCAGACAGAGACATTGAAAATTTAGTCCTGTAACACACTAAGATACCCTCCCTCTACTTGATTCTCAGACACAGACATTGAAAATTTAAAATGAGTTAGTTTAAGAACGAACGCAGAGAAGAAGAAGAAAAGATGGTCAAGGATCACATTCGCTGATAAATTTTCTTGATTGAGTTCACATCTTGTAGGTGGCAAAGGGACAGACCGAAACTGAGATGTTAGGACATCTGCAAAACTGCTTTGAAAGATTTTATGATTAATCCAAATTATTGGGGAAAAAATTGACTGATGATCATACGGCATGAAGTACTGCTCTGTGTCGAAACATCCAATCATCTGATGGAGACATGAGGGAGAAGTCTGAAGACAAGTCATATAGAAGAAATACATCTGCTCCCTTAAACACAGACTTATTAAACACAGACTTATTATGTACATTCTATTTGTGCTGCAGCGGATAGAAAAACTGCAATATCAGTCACCAGAGAAACTGCAATTTGAGAGCTATGTAGTCTGACAAAGAAATGCAACATAGCACACCAGATTTAATGGCAGGTGTCTAATATTTTCAAAAACAAATATGCTAAAATGAACACCAAAACCGCACTATATAAAATGATAATCATATCGTCACTGTGTTACCAATGTCAAATGTGGACCCTAACAATAGAAGCCAAAAGAAAACTTGTTACAACAGAAATGACTTCTCTAAGGAGAATCCTCAAACAATAAGAGACAGAATCAGAAATGAAAACATCAGATGACTAACAAACAGAATGCAATTCTGGGTTACATCAGAAGACAGCAAATTAAGTGGTTTTCATATGCTTCCAGACTACCATCAGACAGTGCCACTCAAGAAGCATTACTATACAGAAGCAATGAATACAAAGCCAGGGGCAGATCATGCAAAAGTTGAATTATAGAAATAAAAGTCAACAAAACAAACATATATGAAATATACAAAAAAGGCTGTCTCCAGAGAACGCTTCTACCCCCGACACTGCAAGGCATGCATAAAGGAGTATAAAGCGAGAAGCAAAAAGTAAACCATATTTAACTTGTAAACTGGCCTGCTTTCTATCCATCTGTAAAAATGTGTGTGTCATGGGATGTATTCTTTCCAGAACATAATCTTCCTTATTAATCTCCTGCAATCCTGGTGGTCTCTGGCAAGTTTCCCACTTCCTCTAGTGACATATGCACGCATTCCTGAATATCTCTTATATGTAAAAATGCCAACGGCAATCATTGATTTTTATGCACAGCTGGTGACTAGAGAAATGGTAAATATTGATGTTTCACTTGTCGAATGCATTCTACTGGATTAGTCTGCTGAATGTAAGATGACACCATTACAGGCAGCAGATTGCAGTTGCAACATTAAGATATGTATTTAACATATATAATACAGGGATACAGTATATACAGACACAAAATTATGACAGAGATGTGTGAGAAAACATGGGAGCCTATGATGCAGTGTGTCAGAAGTGAGTGTCATTTAACCAGTTCTGACCAAGACCATACTCTACATTCAGATGGTGACCCTGGTAATAATTTACATCACTGTAGTCTGGTTAAGCTTCAAATGTTTGAAGAGGGGAGGTAAACCTAATCTCAAAAGTGTAGAACTGAAAATGGATTTGTCAGGAAAAAACAGGCAGATATTGCCAATCTGTAAACTGTAACAACATGTAACACATACTTATTTCAGGAACAATGACACATAAAAAGAAAGTTTGTTACATGTGAAATCTTCAATATCTTCTCCATTTGTTCTCAAACTCCTGCTATTTAGTAGGATGTAGTCCAGAGAATAATGCGTTTGGGGGCTATGCATAATTTAAAATTTACGCCAACAATTTGATGGAGGTAGGAGTTCTGAAAATGTTTGACAGTTCTTGTTGGGACTGGGGAAGATAAAAGTTGATGGCAAGAATACCTTAAAAATTAAAGTAAATCATTGAATTGTTTTTACTTTGCTAAAATTATGTTTTGGACAGGATGGAAAAGTGCATGTTGAGAAAGGAGTGATGAGACTTATTGAATGACTGTTATCCAGAGCATTGCATGGATGTGCTGCCCTGGCCTGGTCATGCTGGAGTTGGAGGAGACAAGTGAGGCAGCTTGTTTGCAGCAATGGATGGCACGGTGCTGAGAAGAGTAGAGCAGATTTGATCAGGGCAGCAATAAATCCATTTCAAGATGAAGATGAGGTCAATGAGACTGAGAACATACACATACAGAGAGTGTTAGAAATGGGACTGTTTAGAGGGGAAAGAAGAAAAATTGTAATTTTTTTTTTTTGAACCATTTGTCCTCTTAATAATATTCCCAAGTTCCATCAGTCCAGGCAATGAAAGTATGATCCTCTTATAGACTGATCTTCTTATAGAGTGACCCCACCCTTAGGTGGATTGTGCATCTCTTGCCCAATTAGGGAAACTTCATTCCAGAAGTTGCCCATATATCTATTGATGCTAACTTTACATTGACCTGTGCCTAATGTAAACCCAACATTTTTTTATGAACCTGGATCATCAGAAAACTAAATAAGTTTCGACCTTTCACTTTTCTAGGAAAGTTAGTGACCTACCAGTCATGTCAAAACCTTGCAGACCAATGTTTTTGACAATTAAAAATATGTATGGACCAGATTTTGCTTTGATGTTTACTATAATTAGACAAATATTACAATAATTATAGAAATTCTAAGCCAAGCCAATAATTGCTCACAAATTGGAGAAGTGTTTGCATGGTTGCTCATCTAGATTATTATTATTCCAGCATGTTAAATTTATTAGATTTTTAGTAGCTAACTAATTAACATATGCCATATTGCAGCAATGAATGGGACTTCTTTTGGTGTGACAAGGACTGGCTGATAAACCACGAAGATAATATATATTTTCCTGAGAACTCAAGAGTCAGTCATTTCAGAAATTTTTACGAGGTCGGAAATCTTGAAAAAAGATTTCCTTTTATTAATTTTGAAATGTGAATGCATTTTCCCTTCTTCTAGTTCACAAACTGCTTTCAAGACTTCTGCTAATTTTGAAATACTCATTTCAGTTTTACACAGTTTTGCATTACACTTTTAAAAGTGTATTAGAGCATGTAAATGTAGACCATATGCACACATAGTAACTTTTATTGTTTCATTACCATGTTTTCTGTTGTTATCAGAATGTCTATTCCAAAAAATAAGCAGGGCTAGCTGATATTAATAGTTGATTTACTTGTCTGCGGGTTAGCTGATATTAATAGTTGGTTTACTTGTCTGCGGGTTAGCTGATATTAATAGTTGGTTTACTTGTCTGCGGGCTAGCTGATATTAATAGTTGGTTTGCTTGTCTGCATAGACATATGTATTGGAACAGAAAATATTAGTTAAACAATTGGGTTCTTTCTGACAAAAGGGCCTATATTTCAGGAAAGAGCCAAAAAGTGTTATCTGTGTTGTTTTGTGTCTGTGTCGAGAGTGTATTATACTATATGGTCAACATTGTACAGTATGCGTACATTAAAATCATTCTTGAATCATTATGAGGTAGGAATTTTTCATTAGGAGGTCTAAGTTTGAAATTAATTTTTTAATATTATTCTTTATGTTCAGTATTACAGCAGCCCCATGTTTTCCAGTGTATTATGTTATTTCTCCCATCCCACCCTGGTGACTTGATGCCTTTGTACATTGTTTTCTAAATTGCAGAACTTTTTCTGTTACAGTATTTTTCATTTTTTTCATCTTCTTAATTTATGTCATATGAATCTTCCGAACAATTTCTTGTTACTTGTATCTGTAGTGTGGTTTTTTTTTTTTTCATGAGTTTCTAATTTGTGAATATATCATACCATTTCAAACTGTCTATTCTATACAAAACTCCTTAATGGAAGCTTCTAACTACATCTGTTATAACTGTGGGCTCTTAATGTGTCGGAGTCATACTGTAGTATGATCTAACATATAAAGACAAATTCTGCTAAAAATTAATATCTTGACTATCTGATTTCATGATTGAGTTTGTTGCTAAAGCTATTGCATAGGTTCTCTTCTGCTAATGTTTTGAGTGCAGAAACATTGATTCTATCTAGCTTTCCAGTGTAAGTCAAAGGGAAATTACATCTGTTAAATTCAATTTACACATGCTGGTGTTTATCTGAGTTTAGTTTAACCAATCATACATTATTTCAGTTTCTGTTTGATTTGATGTACACCTGTCTACCTCATTATGTATTCTGAGATAAGGCTTATGGTTAGTTGAAATTTACATGCCATTTTTCCTGAATATGTTATGTTAATACAAGTCAAAGTTATGTATAGTTCTCTTCTTGTTGGAAACTATCCTTACTTTTTGTTTAAAAAAGAAAAATATGATTTACTTTTAACAAATTAACAAAAGTTAAATGAAACCAGCACAAAGACAAATAAGAGATTTTGTTTAAATGTGGTGAGAAACTATTTGGTCAGAATATTCAATGTTTTTCTGGCTCATACTGAAAAACATTAAAAACTAGTTATTAACTGGTCATAAAAGCAAATACAGTGCATTTATTTCAGATATACCAACAAATTTGGTATGTTGCCAGATTTCAGTACATTGTAATGACTAATTAGATCAGTCAAATGCTTCCTGTTTCTTTTAAAAAAGTATAATGTCCAATATGACAACTAAAAACATTTAATGTCCAATATGACAACTAAAAACATGTAATGTCCAATATGACAACTAAAAACATGTAATGTCCAATATGACAACTAAAAACATGTAATGTCCAATATGACAACTAAAAACATGTAATGTCCAATATGACAACTAAAAACATGTAATGTCCAATATGACAACTAAAAACATGTAACTTCATAGTTATTCCAATATGAAATTTTTCTACCCCTCCAACTTCATAGTACTTCCAATATTCCAATATGAAATTTTTCTACCCCTCCAACTTCATAGTTCTTCCAATATTCCAATATGAAATTTTTCTACCCCTCCAACTTCATAGTTCTTCCAATATTCCAATATGAAATTTTTCTACCCCTCCAACTTCATAGTTCTTCCAATATTCCAATATGAAATTTTTCTACCCCTCCAACTACATAGTTCTTCCAATATTCCAATGTGAAATTTTTCTACCACTCCAACTTCATAGTTCTTCCAATATTCCAATATGAAATTTTTCTACCCCTCCAACTTCATAGTTCTTCCAATATTCCAATATGAAATTTGTCTACCCCTCCAACTTCATAGTTCTTCCAGCATTATAATGTATGATATTCAACACTGCAACTGTTTCCCTAACACTATACACTGTGTCCCTTGTTTGCCTTGCAGCGTCAGGGTTGGAAGAGTTCTCTGGAGATGGCCTTCTTGTGCGATGTTTGTAAACTTGTTCCTATGGCTACTTTGATTTCTGTGATTCATCTTTTACATGGTCTGCCTCTGGCTTTACAACCGTTATGTCTATGTGTCATGGCCATTTGTGGCATGCTATATGTCGGTAGTCTGGAAGCGTGTGAAAACCACTTGATCTGTTGTCTTTTGATGTGTTCCAATACTGTTATTGTTTTGGTTATCTGTCTGATGTTATCATTTCTAATTCTATCTCTTAATGACACTCCGAGTATTCTTCGTAGACATGTCATTTCTGTTGTCACTATTTTTCTTTTGTCTTGAGCTGTCATTGTCCAGGTTTGGCACTGGTAGCATAGTAATGGAATAATAATAGTCTTGTATAATGCAACTTCCCTAACACTGTTGTGCAAAATTCTCCCATACAATGTTTTATTGTCAGTACAGCTATGTCGATCTCCCCCAAACCCATAGACATATGTTTATCAGCCAATAAATTACTAGTTGTAAAAAATACAATGGATACATAAAATACAGCCCTCCCAAAATACAGTGAATACACAACTTGGTCCAGACAACAAAATATGCATGTAATAACATAAATTTTCTATATGCATGACAACAATATAGAATAAATATAATTGAGGATTTTTAAAAGTGTTGTTATATAGGACAATTCATTATAAAAGAACATGCTATAGAGGGATTCCACTGTATAATAAACAAAATTTGTTATAAATAATAAAGATTAAACAAATTAGGGATTTTGAAAGGTAGGGTCTATTGGTAAATAGGTAATTTTGTGATAAATGTGTGTGCTATAAAGGGGTTCCACTGTGTATGATTCAGACAACACTAAAATGTATGATTCTTCCATCATTACATACGTCTTCAAACACAGAAACATATGATTCACTTCTTTTTGTATGGACTATTTCATCCAAAGTTTTGGAAAATTAGAAAGTTCAGTTGAATATATGAAGAAAACAAATTTTAACATACCGGAACAATAATTTGCAACTACATGAAAATTGAACAGAATTTTTTTTTTTAAATATGCAATTTTAACCATTTGTCTTGTTTCTTTTGTTTAATGGGAAACTGCTGTGTATCAAATATAAAATGCAGACAATTTTAATTTATGAAATTTTTTGCTGGGATTTTCAGTTTGTTTTTGCTGCAGTATTATTTCAAATTCATTTGTAGAATCCTCATTGATATCTCTATATAATTATGTGTGTAGTGAGGGATCCTGGGACTTCTACTGGGCAGATGTTTGGTGGATGAAAGAAATCTTTGATCGGGCATATTTGGAGGACCAAATGAGAATAAACCATTTCAGAAATCATTATGAGGTAGGAATATTTCATTGTGAGGTAGCAATATTTCATTGTGAGGTAGCAATATTTCATTGTGAGGTAGCAATATTTCATTGTGAGGTAGCAATATTTCATTGTGAGGTAGCAATATTTCATTGTGAGGTAGCAATATTTCATTGTGAGGTAGCAATATTTCATTGTGAGGTAGCAATATTTCATTATGAGGTAGCAATATTTCATTGTGAGGTAGCAATATTTCATTGTGAGGTAGCAATATTTCATTATGAGGTAGCAATATTTCATTGTGAGGTAGCAATATTTCATTGTGAGGTAGCAATATTTCATTGTGAGGTAGCAATATTTCATTGTGAGGTAGCAATATTTCATTGTGAGGTAGCAATATTTCATTGTGAGGTAGCAATATTTCATTATGAGATAACATTTTTTAATTATGGGACAGGAATATTTCATTGTGAGGTAGGAATATTTCATTATGGGACAGGAATATTTCATTATGGGACAGGAATATTTCATTTGAGGTAGGAATATTTCATTATGAGGTATACCAGTAAGTTTGAAATTAATTTTTTTATATCATTGTTTATGTTCAATTAGCAGATAAATATTTTTCTTATTTTTCACAACCTACAATATCATATGGATACCCTCTCATGGAAAGAAATGTTGAAAATGTTGATACCCTCTCAGCTAGGAAGTGTTGAAAATAGCATTTCTTTCTATTGCTGTTTCATGATGTAGGTGTTTCATTAGTGATTCTATTCTAGATAGATGCAGTTCAACTGAAGAAACTATATAACCTACATCTAGTGGTAATAACTTGAAGTAAAAAAAGGGTGAAAAGACCTGAGAAGCTATTGAGATGTAGTGTAATTACAGAATACAACATATGTAAAGTATATGCAGGTTTTAATAATTATAAATGTTTAGTTTTTGATTTGTTCGGAATGTTAGTCCTTGTTCACAACAATGCTAAGTTTGAGAAACTTTTATAATATTTGTCCGGAATGGGACTCCTTGTTCACAACAATGCTAAGTTTGAAAAACTTTTATACTTGCTAAAATTCATTCCTAATTAGTAGAAATAAAAGTTGTTATATTAGTAGAAATAAAAGTTGTTATATTAGTAGAAATAAAAGTTGTTATATTAGTAGAAATAAAAGTTGTTATATTAGTATAAATAAAAGTTGTTATATTAGTAAAAATAAAAGATGTTATAGTCCCTGTTAGTAAAAGTAAAAGTTGTTATATTAGTAGAAATAAAATTTGTTATATTAGTAAAAATAAAAGTTGTTAAATTAGTGAAAATAAAAGCTGTTATATTAGTAAAAATAAAAGTTGTTATATTAGTATAAATAAAAGGTGTTATATTAGTAGAAATAAAAGTTGTTATAATAGTATACAAAAGTTGTTACATTAGTAAAAATAAAAGTTGTTATATTAGTAAAAAATCCTGCTGAAGACGGATGTGTCGGGCCATTGGCGCAAATAAATGGCGGCACAATGCATTTCCATTCTCTGGACTACATCCTGCTGGAAATCTAGTATGACAATTGTCCTGCTACAAGAGAGATCTGGCGGGAGTTTGAGAATGAACACTGAAGAAGAAGATATTAGTAAAAATAAAAATTGTTATATTAGTAAAAATAAAATTTTTTATATTAGTAAAAATAAAAGTTGTTATATTAGCAATGGTTGCTATGTGTTATCTTTTCCCTGGATATGTTCTCTGTTTTCTGGAGACTCGGGGGGGGGGGGAGGGATATCATTGTAAAAGCATATTCTGATCTTCCTATTTTAATCAAGCAACATTTCCAACATGCCAGTAGCAATCTAGCTCAGTAGAAGCAGGGGAAATGTAGTAACACAGTGCTAGTAAACAATGTTCCCTCTAAGCATTTCTTGTTAGTTAGTTAGTTAGTTAGTCGTCGGATCATCATCACTGCAAACTGGACACATCCATAGTTGCTCCGATCTCTCCTTGAGTAATAATCTCAACAATAATTTCAGCTTGATAAAATTTAAGTCATCTATTTTGTTTATTATTGTTGAGTTTATTAGTTATTTGTCTCTTGAAAAAGGTCCCATTTGGACCGATACATTGAGATTTGTCCTGTGTAGTTTTATTGTATGTTTTAATATATATACTTTTTTATATATTTTTTAAAATATATTTATATTCATAGGCAAGGTAAGTGTTTTTAGTAACCAGTTGAATTCATTTTGCTTTAATATTGAAGCATTTCTTGTCTGCTCAGTAGACTAAATTTTGCTCAGCTTCGATAGTTGTTCAAGCTAATTCCTTAACAATAAAATAGAATGTTTGCTCACCTGGCATGTGGCAATGCTTGTTGTCATTTTTTGTATAAGTATTTCTTGCCATAAGATGAATGTGTCAAGCCATTGGCGCAAATAAAATGGGGATCTACAAGAGAGATCCAGCGGGAGTTTAAGAATGAATGCTGAAGAAGATGTATAAGTACTTTTGTAATTCATTTTTAAACTTTAATTTTTTCATTTTTCCACATTTATAGTTTATATTTTTACCTTTTTGATGATATAGTATCTTGTCTATGTGTTGCTGGGACACAAAAGGGGAGTAAATAATAGCAGGACTGTTATCTGTCATGAATGTTCATGGAGGATGTTTAGGGTGGAGTTGGCTCTCCTATCCCATATAGGCTCCAAAGACACAAATATCACATCCAAGCTGTAAACCATGACACAGTGCATTCTGTCCTTGGACTACATCCTGCTAATTTGCAGGAGTTTGAGAACAAAAACAGAAGAAATAAAAAAATGAAATCTTCTTCTTCATTGGTCTTCAATCAGTTATCAGGTTACAATGAACTGTGTAATTCACTTCAGGTCATCCATGGAACGCCTCAGGTTTGGAAGTAGGGCCGTCTCAGTAGGCCATATTCTCTCCTTGTCTTCATGGTAGAGTTGACATTCATGAAGAATACATTCTGCTGTCTCTGGTCTCATTCCACAGTTGCACAGGTTTTTCTTGTCAATTTTGAACTTTCTGAACATGTGACTTCTCAGTCTGTTGTAGCCTTTTTTGTAGTCTGAAGATATTCGTTTGTTTTGCATGACATTTTGTGGTAGGGTTGATTTGGCTCTGCAGTTGTGTGCATCTGCTTCCACTTTTTCTTCAATTCTGCTTTTATCATAGTCTTACACTCATAGTAAGCAATATCATTTACTATTTGTTCTAGTGATCCCACCCCTTCCATTTCCTGAAGATCAGCCTTTTAATTTTCAAGTATGCCACAGTGACCAAGGATCCACTGCAGTACTGTTTCTTTGGTGGTACTGCTGAGGTGTAGCAAGCAGGACATGAGTTTATTCATGCTTGTTTTCTTTGGATCTTTCACTGCTTTCACACTTTGAATCAGTTAGAAAAATAACATGTCATTTATGACTCGACAAGCAATTTATGAGTTTTTTGGCTGCCTCTCTTATGGCTTTCATTTTTGCTTTGAAGTTTGTGGGAATATTATTTCCAGTAGGTATGGATTTTTTAGATTTCTTTTCCATCTCGTGTTACTGCATGTATTCCTGCTCCTCCATTCATTATCACTTCTTTTGCTGATCTGTCTGTATATACGTATCCATATATCCTTTGGGTATGCGTTCTGTATATGGTTCTTAGTTGTCTCTCTAAGTACTTAATTGATGTTTCTGTTTTTGTAATAATGCCTGGTATACTGTCCATAAATCTGGGGAATTTTTTCATGTCCCATGTTGTTATATTGGGTATGTGTTAAAAGTGTTCAGTGGTTGTATGTTTTCCAGATCTGTATCTTTGAGTGATTTCTGAAGCTGTTTATTGGAGTGTAGGAAGCTATTTCTTTTGAGTCATTCTTTTGTAGGTCTGCTTAGTCTTCAGTTCATTTGATGACTCTCCAAACATTATACCTTCAAATACTATGTAGATTTTTTAAATTTCTTCTTTCTTTCACTGATGTTTCCATTTCTGTGATTGGGGTAGTTTTCATACCTCTTGTTATAATTCTGAGATTGCAGTTTTGTATCTTTCAGATCTTTTGAGTTTTACTTTTGGCTGCAGTGCCACATGCTGACATTCCATATTCCAAAACTGGTCTTACATATCCTGTGTATGCTCTACTTAGAATTTTCCCATTTTTTTCTCCAATCTGTTCCAGCCAGTATTTTTAAGGATTGCAGTTCTTATTATGCCTTTTGTTTGACACTTGTCAATGTGCTGTTTCTATGTAGGCTAAGTCTTGGGTCAAAAGTAACTCCAAGGTATGTAGGTGTCTCATCTTTTGGCAACATTGACCTATTATAGATAGTTATATTTCCTGTGGTTTGGTGGACATGCTGAGGATGGTATATGTACTTTTTTGAATGTTGAAGACCCATTTGTCTGTCCAGTTGGCCAAATTGTTCATGGTTTCCTGCAATCTTATTTATATTGTGCCCACTCTCTCTTCACTGCACCATATTGTTAGACATCTCCATACATTGCATCATTGACTTTTCGTGAGAGGATTTAGTCCATGTCATTTAAGAATATAGGGAATAAAGTGAAGGATAGAACACCTCTCTGTGGTACTCCATGCTCAGGGCCGGATTTAGACTTGATAGGGCCCTAAGCTATTTGAGATATAGGGCCCTAAGCTATTTGAGATATAGGGCCCTTTAATAATTAAGAATATATAAATAGTGAAAAAATAATTTGGAGACCCCCAAGAAAATGGGGGCCCTAAGCTATAGCTTGTTTAGATTATAGATAAAGCTTATTGTAAGTACTTTTTAAAACGCATTTTCAGCTACCATTTTCTTTAGTCTCACAACTTGTGCATGAAGAGTTTCTATTTTTTTTTCCTTTTTGATTATGTAATATCTAATACGTTTATTGCCGCCATTACACAGTTTTCTGAAGATAATACCTGTCAACTTCTAGAAGAATTGTTCTATATTTCAGCCAAAAAAGATCCATAAACTCTGTATTGTGACCAAAATTCTGTAGCAAGAGTACTTTATACTTAAAGTAAATGCTAAAATGTGATACATGAATATTCAAAGAAACCTGGCTATGTGCAATACAAAATACAGATAATCTCTATTAGTTGACAGGTAACTAATAATGTAAACCATAATAGAAATATATGGTTTTAAAAATACACAGCAGTTTACCATACTACACTTACTGCCTCCATTGCCATCTCTCACTCTAGTCAACTCATTTGCAGCTCTGGGGGGGGAGGGGGGGGGGAAGGTCCTATGCTGTACAAATGTTTATACAAGTTGATCAGTATTGATTAGATTTTATGATGTTTTAATAAATGTGTTGATTAGATTTTATGATATTTTAATAAATGTGTTGATTAGATTTTATGATGTTTTAATAAATGTGTTGATTAGATTTTATGATGTTTTAAAAAATGTGTTGATTAGATTTTATGATGTTTTAATAAAAATGTTGATTAGATTTTATGATGTTTTAATAAATGTGTTGATTAGATTTTATGATGTTTTAATAAATGTGTTGATTAGATTTTATGATGTTTTAATAAATGTGTTGATTAGATTTTATGATGTTTTAATAAATGTGTTGATTAGATTTTATGATGTTTTAATAAATGTGTTGATTAGATTTTATGATGTTTTAATAAATGTGTTGATTAGATTTTATGATGTTTTAATAAATGTGTTGATTAGATTTTATGATGTTTTAATAAATGTGTTGATTAGATTTTATGATGTTTTAATAAATGTGTTGATTAGATTTTATGATGTTTTAATAAATGTATTGATTAGATTTTATGATGTTTTAATAAATGTGTTGATTAGATTTTATGATGTTTTAATAAATGTATTGATTAGAGGCACAAATGCGTCGAAGTTTCAAATGGAGCAGCAAATTTTGCTGAGAGTCATGTTCTGCACATAACAGGAATTTTTTATATTATATGTCAATTTTGTAGTGCTAAAAATGTTTTTAATGAACGTCCTAACAATGGCAAGTTTACAAGTTGTTGCCGAAAAGGAAAGATGATGCTCCTAAAGCCACAAGACATCTGTGGTAAGAAGCTGGCGTATCCTAAGTTCCTGTGCTTTATGCTCTTTGATAATACACACATTTTAACGTGAATATTCCCTCTTATAATATCGCTATTTTTTCGCGCCAGTGGTAGCAAAAATTACGGATTGTCAAGGTCTATGTGTTTTAAAAGTTCATGGACAAACTTATCATAAAACTTCTCATATACAACTGCCATACAACAATGTTCCACAGTTCGCTCAGTTGTATGTTTTGGACAGTACTCAAGGAACAGACGTTTGACAAGCACACGCAGCAAATGCTATATGCAAAAGAGCAATTCTTGATAAAATCAATCTATTTTTTCATCAACACAATAGACTAACACAATAGAGGGGGGGAGGTCCTATGCTGTACAAATGTTTGCACAAGTTGATAAGTATTGATTAGATTTTATGATGTTTTAATAAATGTGTATTAAGCAAATAGATTTGAGGAATTATCATTATAGTATTAGCTACTCACTATTTTGTTTCAACACATACGTGCTTGTCCCTTTTAAAGTAACCATTATTGTGCATGTCAACATTGCTTTGTGTTAAATTGTGTATGTGCAGTTAAGAGAATATTGATATCTATAATATAATAGCCGTATTCTGTCAGTTTCTCTGGAACGCTCTATAAATAGCACATTTACATCACGGAATTCTGTGCACATCAAATCAAAACGATTGGTGTCGTAATTTTATTCAAAGCAGACGCCA
The DNA here is from genome assembly GCA_034231615.1 of Meghimatium bilineatum. Taxonomy (NCBI): domain Eukaryota; kingdom Metazoa; phylum Mollusca; class Gastropoda; order Stylommatophora; family Philomycidae; genus Meghimatium; species Meghimatium bilineatum. The sequence continues at coordinate 11,457,092 of CM067308.1, forward strand.
TTTTTGTATACAAATGTTATTTATGCGCGAACAGGTAAACTTTTAATGCATCTGCTTTCTTTGTATCGACGTGTCGTTAAATGTATCGAAAATACATTATATTTAAAATATACATATAATTTGCTTTAAATGATGGATGAAGATGATCCGATCACCAGAAAGTGTAAAAAAACAAAAGAGCAAAAAGCATAGCAGAGCATAGACATATAATTGAAAGGGAGATGCAAACAGTTGATCAAAAAACCTTTCAAGAAGACAAATACGACTTGCTAAAGATGCTGATTTGCATCAGCGTCAAGCTAAGCTAGAATCACCAGCGCAAAGAGAAAATCAACAAGCTATGAATATAGAATACGTCATCACAGACAGTATGAAACTGTTGAGAAAATGCAGAGGCATCACGCTGCAGATGCTGAGGCTCACTCATTGTCACAAATGCGTCGAAGTTTCAAATGGAGCAGCAAATTTTGCTGAGAGTCGTGTTCTGCACATAACTGAGGAATTTTTTATATTATATGTCAATTTTGTAGTGCTAAAAATGTTTTTAATGAATGTCCTAACAATGGCAAGTTTACAAGTTGTTGCTGAAAAGGAAAGATGATGCTCCTAAAGCCACAAGACATCTGTGGTAAGAAGCTGGAGTATCCTAAGTTCCTGTGCTTGATGCTCTTTGATAATACACACATTTTAACGTGAATATTCCCTCTTATAATAGCGCTAATTTTTGCGCCAATGGGAGCAAAAATTATGGATTATCAAGGTCAAGGTCTATGTGTTTTAAAAGTTCATGGACAAATTTATCATCAAACTTCTCATATACAACCGCCATACAACAATGTTCCACAGTTCGCTCAGTTGTATGTTGTGGACAGTACTCAAGGAACAGACGTTTGACAAGCACACGCAGCAAATGCTACATGCAAAAGAGCAATTCTTGATAAAATCAATCTATTTTTTCATCAACACAATAGACTAACACAGTCGCATCAGTTAATTCATGATATTGAAACAAGAGAGATTCAGAATGCCGCTCAAACTGGAAGAGAAACCCAATAGTAAATATAGTCTTCAAGCGCGATTGTCTGACTGATCAACGTCGCTATAATGAACAACACCTAACGAGATTGCAATGGTTTTTGTCAACAAAGATAGAGAACCACCTTTTAACATCGACATTCCCATTGAATCCAAAGAATCCAACAAAGCAGTTCATTAATATCAATATACTCAGCTCAAATATTTATCCAATGTCATACTCACTTGTGTTCTGATATGGTGAGCTGGGTTCGCAAGCACATTGGCATATCAGGGTAAGCAACCCAATAAATTGCGTCACGACGGGTTCCGAACGAATCTAGTGTATTATATTTGCTGTTATTATTCTTGTTGTATTCATTTCATTATGTTGCTAAATTTTTTTCCTAGTTATTTATTCTGCAGTGCTGAATTCCAAGTAATGGATTTCTTTATAAACAGTGTCTGAATATTGTTGTTGTAAATAAGTGTAGATTGGCATTGCCTTTCCCTTGGAGTTAATCAACAGAGTTGAGAGGTGGGGTTAGTGCAAATGGGCATGGCACATTCTCCATAAAACCTGCCAGAGTGAGCAGTGAAAAGTAGTGACTATGTGTCTATGCAATTTACACTAGCCTGCTTCCTGATCATCTGTAAAGATGCTAAAGGTCATTCTCAAATGCTTGTGGTCATCTCAGTTGATAGACTGGTTAGTGCAACAGCCACACAAGTACAATTCAGTTAAATTTGCTTATGGTCCAAAAACTGATCATCCATAATGTACTTGAAATATGACCAGATGTATTAGTATGTACTTGAAATATGACTAGATGTATTAGTATGTACTTGAAATATGACTAGATGTATTAGTATGTACTTGAAATATGACCAAATGTATTAGTATGTACTTGAAATATGACCAGATGTATTAGTATGTACTTGAAATATGACCAGATGTATTGGTATGTACTTGAAATACTAACTGGAATAGGATCAAGTTCAATCTAGCGGCACCAAATTGCCTTTCAACTCAAGTAAGCAGGTTTTCCATACTGGACAAACCACATCCCCAAAATTACGAGGAGAATAATAGAATGCTTGAATACTTGTACAGGATGTTCATTGCTGTTGTAATAGTCCTTGTCTCAATTGGTCCATTCTCAGTGACTTGAGTGCACAGGTTGAATGTCTTGATGAGATCACATATTTTTGGGGGGATGTGGTTGGTCAAGTACGGAAAACCTGTTTACTTGTGATATTGTTGGATCTAGCACTATGGATATATGTTGTCATCACCTGCTGGCTGTGCAGTGTCAGTTGACCATCTGATTGAAGTAGAGGATTTACTTTATTGTACTTGGATCTCCTCATATAAACTCCTCCCATCTCAACAAAATGTCATATTGTCTCCCCAAGAGTACCACTCATGGCATGTGACACAATAGCCTATTCTTCTTCTTCTTCAGTGATCATTCTCAAACTCCCACTGGATCTCTTGTAGCAGGACAATGGTCCAACTAGATTTCCAGCAGGATGTAGTTCAGAAAATGAAAATGCATTGTGTCGCTGTTTTATTTGCGCCAATGGCCCGGCACATCCATCTTCGGCAGTCAATAGCCTATTCAAGTGATAATCCTCAGAGATTTCACAACAATTAATTTTTTATAAGTTATACTTATAAAATTTATACATGTAGTTATAAGTTTTATAAAATAAAGTGTAGTTAGTATAAATATTCGATTAACCTTCTGTTACTCAATAAGAAATGTTATGATTTTTTTTCTGCAGCTCACACGTAAGAATCTAATGGTAAAAAATTTGAAGCGACTGCGTAGACAGCTGGAGAGAGACTCTGGAAAAATTGAAGCACAAAAGTATCTTTTCTTTAGATGCATCAAACGTTTCAGATCAATTGATTTTTTTTTTAAGTTATTTTTTTCAAAAATAAACGTAGACCAATTTTCGTTGTTGCTTCATTCTCAAACTCACACTGGATCTCTATTGTAGCAGGATAATGGTCCTACCACACTTTCTTAGTAGAGATGGTGATATTCCTCAACTTTTCCAGAGCTTGAGCCCTGGTGCTGTACTTTCTGGTGGCTGGGTGAACCACTAATGTAATGTTTATGCAAAACCATGAATAACAAGTATATTCGAAAGCCGGCTTTGCTGGTCAGCGGGTGAATGGCTGAGCATTACACTGCCACGGCACCACTTATATACTTCATTAACATTTCCAGAGCTAAGTGGAATCCCATTATAACACATACTCTTATAACAAATATCTCATATTTGAACAACACTTTTCAAAATCTACAATTATTTTTATAATTATTCTATATTTCAAATATTATATATAGCGAATTTATGTTATTACATACATATTTAATTGGTCCTGACCAAGTTGTTATAATGAGATTCCACTAAACCTGGTTTGAAAATCCAGACAACTTTTGCATCCATCTGGGTTATTTGATTATCTCAGTAGCTCCTCCACCACTTACACTCTCATATTATTGACTAACTCTGTATCTTCATAAGCTGCTAAAACTACAACTTAGTCACATGTGCTGTGTTACTATCACTTAGACACATCTGCTGTGTTACTACCACTTAGACACATGTGCTGTGTTACTATCACTTAGACACATGTGCTGTGTTACTATCACTTAGACACATCTGCTGTGTTACTACCACTTAGACACATCTGCTGTGTTACTACCACTTAGACACATCTGCTGTGTTACTACCACTAAATCACATCTGCTGTGTTGGGATGCTGATAAATGTTTCATTTTTTACAGTAAAACTCTGATTATCCGAATCCCGATTAACCAAATTTCCAATTATCCAAATCAAATTTGGGTGAAATAATTTTAGAGCGTTAGTGGACGCTGATATAACAAGAACAATTTGAACTAGAAAAGCAAGGGAAACAACAACAACAAACAACAGCTAATGAACAAGAACAGGAATTGTCAGTTGAAGAAATTGTGAATACTGCCAAGGAAATCGCGGGCTGCTCAGAATGTGATGTTGATGACGTGGAGAACTGGTTGATGTGTGATAAAAAAGATCAAGGGTTTGAGATAATGACAGATAATGTGATCACCAAGGGTGTCATGCATGAACAACAAGGTGATAACGAAAACAATGATGATACCGGGGTAGAGACAGAAGATGAAAATATTCCTACACGCGGAAGCTTTTATGTGCTTCCACAATGTAGCGGCGACTGGAATGCGACACTGTACAACTTCTTTCCGTCTAGCGCCTGCAAGACCTTTCCGCTCAGAAACGTGTTACTATGCCAAAACAATGCACTCTACTTGAGATGTTCAAGTGAAATACATGTACATATATTAATTGAACAGATTTTATTGAAAAGAATTTATTCACTTGATTTAAGTATGTACATACACTGTACAATGTATTACTGTACATATGTGCCATTTATGTAATTTTGCATTTTTTATCAGTAGTGTAGTGTATGTAGTTTATTTGCAATACATAATTGTTTACATATTATGTACTTTTATTAATAAAATTCTGTTCATTTCAATGTACGATTGTATGTATGTACACTGTTTTGCTTCATTCCTGAGCTATATCCAATTATATCAGAATTTTCGATATTTGAATCAGCCCGATCCCAATTAATTCGGATAATCAGAGTTCTACTGTACTACTAAATATATTAGGGCATGACATGAAAACTAAAAATACAGATGGTTGGTTGGTTGGTTGCTGATCCAGCGGTCCTTGGGCTCATCCCTTTTGACCTAATGCCATTAGATGGCATTATATTGCTGGGAAGTCTGTGGATTTTCGGCCCACCCCGGGACAGAGCCAGAGAATAACTATCACACCTCCAGGAAGGTAGGTTTCAACCTATGCACTGCTCCTAGCCACTGTAGCCGAGATAGGGTTCACTGTGCTCATTCCCTGTCACCAATTGACTACTGGTTATGCCGAACTTCTCTATTGCTCCAGGCATGCAACCAAATGTTCAAGTCAAAAGGATTGTCACGTCATGGGCCTCAGCCATAGGAAAAACAGTGATGTCAGTTTCCTCCTCCTCAGTGCTGCACAGTACATCTCTGGCTCCCTCCCAACCACAGAGGGTTCATACATATATATTCAGGCAAACATGAAAAACATTTCAACAACAAAACAAAATCATAACTGTATAGATGACATGCCATGAAGCTTCTATAAGAAGATAACCTCAATATAATGGCATATCATCCACTAAGGTTTTCTGTTGCATGGATGGTATGTCTAGTGGGCCATTGGTGAGACCCACAGACGCAACCACATGCGAAAAAAAAAAATACAGATAAATTGTTCATTTACTTTAATTCATCGTCTAGTTGTCTTTTTGTTCTAAATATTTGCTATTGTGTTCATAGTGACATCATATCCTTAACATCTTTTAGATGTGATTTCTTTCCATCAACATTTGAACTTCCGGTAAGTTCTTGTATCTTTTGTGTTGATAATTAATAAGAAAAATCCTCATCACAGTCAATTATGCATTTTGACCATTCAGAAAGCAATGGCAAACTACTGAATATATTTAAATTGCCTAGAAAATAACTACCGCCAAAAATGCTTGGTTGATGGCTACATCCTGAATAGGATACGCTACCAATTAATAAGATGGTAGGAAAACTACACACCGAAGAGCAATATTCAGAAATTAAGTTAGTTTTATAAAGACAAGACAAGTTAAAATGATGTTGTATCCAAAAGATTTTTAATTAAGCACAGGTGATTGACAAATTATTTGACACAACAGTTTTATAGCTTACCTTTCAGGATTAACAAGCACTGTCTTTGTTTTAAAGTCAGTTTCTCATCTCCTCGGATAATTGCATTCAAGATTTATCATGGACTATACTGATGTGTGATTCACCTTTCCGACCACATCCACGTGATACAGATTCATTTCCTATGTCTTTCGCAGCCATTTGTCATTGATAGGGCATTCTGTCACCATACTCATTCAGATTGTCTGCAGAGTAGTCAACTCAAAATCTTGTTGAGGTTCTCTTCTTCCCCCCTCTAACCCCCCCCCCCTGCTGCCTTTCATCAATGGATGCCTATGTAGAATTGGTGTTTGATGGTATGATAAAACTGTCAAGGAGAAACTTGTACAAATAATTAAACAAAGTCCAGTGGAAGAAGAATAAAATAATTGCAGCTGTAGATTGATACATTAAGCAAGCCAACAAAAATCATTGTAAAGCAAGCTGTTCTGGAACGCACATGGAAAAAGAAAAAGAGAAAGACCAAGAAATGCCTGGAGAAAAGAATTAAATGTCAAGACATAAAGGTTGAGTATAACATGGAATACTCAAGTCTGAATATCACAATTTATTTCTGTATTTACTCAGTCTGAATATCACATTTTATTTCTGTATTTACTCAGTCTGAATATCACATTTTGTTTCTGTATTTATTCAGTCTGAATATCACATTTTTGTTGATGAGTTTCGAAAGTGTCCTGGTTCAATATGGATCATGAAACCTATTGCAAAGTCTCAAGGAAAAGGGATTTTTCTATTTAAGAGACTCAAAGATATTACAGATTGGAAGCGGGTGAGTAGATTTGTTGTGAGAGGTATTGCAAGAAATAATCTTGATTTGTACTGTGATCGACTCCGTTTTTGTGGTTTGACTCTGTGGCAACTGAATTTGTTGTTTTATTCTGAGATCAACTCGTTTTTGATGTTTGACCTTATGGCCGAATTTAATTTTGTATTATGACTTTGTGTAACAATCATGAGATTAATAAACACCATTCCAGGAATACTGGTACAAAATAAACAATCTGAGATTAATAAACACCATTCCAGGAATACTGGTACAAAATAAACAATCTGAGATTAATAAACACCATTCCAGGAATACTGGTACAAAATAAACAATCTGAGATTAATAAACACCATTCCAGGAATACTGGTACAAAATAAACAATCTGAGATTAATAAACACCATTCCAGGAATACTGGTACAAAATAAACAATCTGAGATTGCATAACAGCTCCATCCCAATTGATAAAATTGAAGAAAACCTCCAATATCTGGTCGACACAGTAATAACAGAAAGTAAATATAAAGGATTCAGCCTAAATCATAAAATACCCAGAAGTGATGATCATTTCTAAGAAAGACCACACAAGCATTCAACTTCATAGTCACCAGCTTAAAACAGTTCACAAATTTAAATACCTCCTTTATAATATTCTTATAATATCCTAGAGTTGACTACCTTGTGTGACAAATTTATGTATAAATTTAAGGGAGTCAGTGAGGTCTTAAGCTTGTCTGCAAAATACTTCTTCTGCCTTGTAGAAACCAGTCTGGAGTTATCTATATTAGCAAGTTTTTGGAGATCTTTCATGTGGACCAGGTGACCTACTCAACTCTAACAAGCTTTCATAATAAAACTAACATCAAGGATCGTTTCTTAGCACTGCAGTATTTGTGTACTCTTACTAAATTCTTCCTTTTTTTAAAAATGTTATCAGTGTACAAATGACTATTGATAAAAAATGTAATAATATGGTCTTAACATACAAAGTTTAGTTAAGTGTATAGGGATCAAACTTAACATACAAAGTTTAGTTAAGTGTATAAGGATCAAATGTGAAATACAAAGTTTAGTTAAGTGTATATGGATCAAAGTTAACTTACAAAGTTTAGTTAAGTGTATAGGAATCAAAAAGTTTAGTTAAGTGTATAGGGATCAAAAAGTTTAGTTAAGTGTAAAGGGATAAAAAAGTTTAGTTAAGTGTAAAGGGATAAAAAAGTTTAGTTAAGTGTAAAGGGATAAAAAAGTTTAGTTAAGTGTTTGAGGATCAAATAGGGAAATCATGCTGCTGACAATGGATGTGTCACATGGATAAATCACTTTTATAAACTGGACAATAGTTAAATTAACATAAATAATATTTTACAGAGATAAAGTAATTCTAATGCCTACACAGATCAAAGGAAGTTACAGATGTAAGAAAACAGCAATAATTGCATATCCATGTGTTGTATATTAGGTGTATACAACAGTGTAAAAAGAGAATAAAGAATAGTGACACTGTGAACTTCTATTCATGTCTATGACAACTAAGGAGGTTTGTAAGGGTTGGGTTAGCCCATGCCACAGAGTCCAGAAGCCACAAGAAGTCTGTTGTATCCAGTCAAAAGGTGCAGATATTACAGCAAAGCTGTCAACTTTGACAGAATCCAATCTGTTCTCCGGAGTACATCCTGCAATTTGCAAGAGTTTAAACACAAATTCAGAAGAGGAAGTAACAATAGCTGCAGAAGTTTTTCTTATAAAATCATAGGGGCATATAAAATTTAAAACCTAATACAAAAAAAATCATGTTACTGCAGTCACAAGTTATGGAAATTAAATAAGGTTTGACAGTAAGTATTTTGAAATGAATTGTAATGTAACTGAGATAAATATAAACATCATTGCAGGGCAAACAAAGAAAGGTAATGATTCAAATTCTTATTTTATATAATATATATTTAGCCAAAATAGCCTAATGTTTGAATGCAGTTCTCATATTAATGGCTATAGTACTGAATCAGACTAGAACTAGAGAATACAGTTCTCATATTAATGGCTATAGTACTGAATCAGACTAGAACTAGAGAATACAGTTCTCATATTAATGGCTATAGTACTGAATCAGACTAGAACTAGAGAATACAACTTTAGCAAAAGCTGAAATAACCACTATCTTGTAAATGATGTGTTTGAATTATAATTATATTATATTGTGTATCACTTATGAACAGGGAGTTGAGTACCAGCCGCAACTTCTCTCCCCTGATGGAACTTCACAAGCAATAGAAACTTATGTTGTGCAGCGTTATATTGAGAATCCTTATTTGATTGGTGGTCGAAAGTTTGACATTAGAGTGTATGTCTTAGTGACATCTGTGAGTACTTTAATACCTACAATAGTATCTATCATACGGTTTTTTTTAACTTGTAATATATATTTATTTTTAGTGTTTGATTTCAAACTCTCACTGAATCAGCAGAAATGACATTTCTACGAAGAATACTCGGAGTGTCATTAAGAGATAGAATTAGAAACGATAACATCAGATAGATAGCCAAAATAATATCAGTATTGGAACACATAAAAAGACAACAGAATAAACGGTTTTTGTACGCTTCCAGACTACTAACAGATAGCATGCCACAAATGGCCATGGCGATTAGACATAACGGCTATAAAGCCAGAGGCAGACCATGTAAAAGATGGATCACAGAAATCAAAGAAGCCACAGGAACAAGCTTACAAACAGTACACAAGAAGGCTATCTCGAGAGAACTCTTCCACCCCTGACTCCACAAGGCAAACAAGGGCCACAGCGTACAGAATAGACAGATAGACTGAATCTCTCTTGTAGCAGGATGGATATACTAGATTTTCAACTGAATAAAGTTCAGAAAATGTAGATGTATTGTGTTGTGATTCTATTTGCATCAATGGCTGATACATCAGATTTTGGCTTGTATTTTATATTAGCTGTCTATATTATCATATATATATATATTGATAACATAACTAATAATAAAGCAGAGCATGGTAAACAAAATTTGATGTGACAAAAGGATAAGAAAAGAGCATAGCCAGCAAGCTGTAGGCACCCTCTGCATATATACGTTCCACCATTTGACTTCCGGTAAAATGGCGAAAAGTGACAGTGGTGTTATTTCTTGTGGCCACAAATGAAAGTCCAGTTCATTGGACTTTCAATTGTTTTCAGGACAATTCACATGGAATATGTGGATTCTTTCTGTATGTGTTAGTTAGAGATCACGGTGTAATCATGTGAATTTCCTGATGCAACACTGAGACAGGATTAGCAAACTGTCAGTGAGAACATAATGACTTGTAGTAAAGTTGGCAAGAGCAGCAAAGAAATAAACAATAGCTGTAGTAAAGTTGGCAAGAGCAGCAAAGAAATAAACAATAGCTGTAGTAAAGTTGGCAAGAGCAGCAAAGAAATAAACAATAGCTCTAGTAAAGTTGGCAAGAGCAGCAAAGAAATAAACAATAGCTGTAGTATAGTTGGCCAGAGCAGCAAAGAAATAAACAATAGCTGTAGTAAAGTTGGCAAGAGCAGCAAAGAAATAAACAATAGCTGTAGTAAAGTTGGCAAGAGCAGCAAAGAAATAAACAATAGCTCTAGTAAAGTTGGCAAGAGCAGCAAAGAAATAAACAATAGCTGTAGTATAGTTGGCCAGAGCAGCAAAGAAATAAACAATAGCTGTAGTAAAGTTGGCCAGAGCAGCAAAGAAATAAACAATAGCTGTAGTAAAGTTGGCAAGAGCAGCAAAGAAATAAACAATAGCTGTAGTAAAGTTGGCCAGAGCAGCAAAGAAATAAACAATAGCTGTAGTAAAGTTGGCCAGAGCAGCAAAGAAATAAACAATAGCTGTAGTAAAGTTGGTCAGAGCAGCAAAGAAATAAACAATAGCTGTAGTAAAGTTGGCCAGAGCAGCAAAGAAATAAACAATAGCTGTAGTAAAGCATACCAATCCCTAGGGCAAATGACACCAATATTCAGAAACAAAAATGTAGATTTAAACACCAAAAATAACACTATTCAAAATAATTATTATGCCAACGTTGAGCTACCAATGCCAAACATGGATGACAGCACAAGACAAACGTAAACTTATGACAGCTGAAATGGCATGTTTATGCAGAATCCTAGGAATGTCGCTAAGAGTGAGGAAAGAGGACGTTAGACAAAGAACCAGCACCACCCCAATCTTGGAATATATTAAGAAACAACAGATCACATGGCTTGCACACATCAGCAGACTACCATCAGACAGCATACCACAGTTAACAAACTTCCACTTTGTGTAGGGGAACAAGAGTTAACAAACTTCCACTTTATGTAATGGAACAAGAGTTAACAAACTTTCACTTTATTTAGGGGAACAAGAGCTACAAACTCCTTCTTCTTGTTGGTTTTATCATTAATGTGTGTATTTCAAAGTAAACACTTGGTTATTTTTTTTTTCAGTACACTCCATTGAAAGTCTGGCTGTACAGAAGCGGTTTTGCACGTTTTGCAAACAATCGATACTCCCTAACAAGCATTGATGATAACTGTATCCTCTTTTTGTTACTGTGATAGTACACCTATTTTTCACACCTATCACCTGCTTATTTTTCATTTGATTATTTCCCTTGGCTTTGTGTATCAGTTTATGTTTATCGTTTATGAATTTAAATAATAATTTATTTAGGGTTAGTTATATAAAGCATAACTCTTAACCCTAACCCTGAAAAAAATAATATTTAATTAATTAATAAATACCTGTTGTCTCATAAACATAGCCAAGGGAAATAATTAAATGAAAAATAAGCAGGTAGGCACATGTTTTGGGATTGGACCATTTATACATAATAAATTCACTATATACAATATAAACAATTCATTCATCTTTTGCGCTGAAGTTAGCGCATAGGGGCAGAGGTCGGATCTCTCCCATTCTGTCTTTTCAAAGCTATTCTGTGCAATTCTTGAAAAGTATGAATATTGATTGTTTTACTTTCTCTAAGTATTGTTCTTCTGAGTGTTTCTTTTGGTCTACCCCTTGCTCTTTTGCCTGTAGGTATTCATTCAAGAGATTGGTGGTGTATTCTGTTAATGTCTGCGTGTAGGACATGCCCGATGTAGGACCAACAGCATTTGTGTTACACAAATCGGTCTGGACTTTACGATGTTAGTTGATTAATCCAACGATCAACGGAATGGCCCAGACTTGATTAGAGAAACGCCCTCCATCAACAGACGTCACTACCAGAATATAAACAATACAGAATAAATATAATTGATTTTTTAAAATGTTGTAAATAAAGAACATTTATTATAAATGAATGTACTATAGAGATCGCTCAACCTGGCACACCCAGATCACTACTGGCATCACGAAATTTGAAAAAGAAAGAACACTGTGGGCAATCCACAAGCGCAAGAAGCGGAAGGACAAATCTGAAAATTCTCCTACCCCGAAACTTCAGCACTCCTGCATGCACTGCAATAGAACTTTCCGTGCACGAATCGGACTCATCGGACATCTACGAACTCACAAACCAAATTAGACAATTACTAATTTATTGTTATTATTTTATTTTTCATCAAATTTATTGTCTTTCATGCAATCCTCATCTTTGCTTGCGAAGGGGGAATATCAGAATCACTATAGACAGATTTCACTATATCTAATATGAAAGAATATTTTGAGTTTTCTGGTGAATATTTTCAAAAATGGATGTAGTATGTTCAATAACAGTATAATACTTAATGAAGCATAAAGATGTTCATCTGACAAATGTTGCAATACAGAAAACTGCTCCAGACTATGACCCTGAAAAAGGTTGTAAATGGTCTATCCAACAACTACGCAGGTACCTAACTGCTAAACATGGACAACGGAAGGTGAGCATCACAACTGGGTGCTTTTCATGTTAACATCCATACTACATATGGATGGGTATGACCTTTTATAGGGGTGTTAAGTAAAGCAAAATGTAGGTCATTTTTAAATTGTGACAGTTTAACCCACATTTTAAACCAATTCATGTCGCCAGATGAATTCACATATATATGACTGGTGTATGTGTTGATGAAAGCCATTATGTCAGATCAGTGATATTAGTTTAAAAACTGAAGTGTTTCATATCAACGCTAAACACCCCTCTAAAGGGTCATGTTCATTTAGTGTAGCTGTTATCATGGAAAGCACACATAATTGTAATAATATCAGTCTCAAACTTCTTATAAGATCCTGTCATGTAATAATATCAGTATCTAACTTCTTATAAGATCCTGTCATGTAATAATATCAGTATCTAACTTCTTATAAGATCCTGTGATTGACTACATCTGTTTTCAGGACCTCAACTTTATCTGCACTCATCTACATGATGATGGTGATGGGGAAATAATCCTGTTAGATGTGAGCAGACAACTCTTGACAGCATATAGCCTTTCTGACAAAACCACATATTCCTCTCAGTTATGTAACAGAAGCGACCCCCAGATATAAGGTTGTCTCAAAGACACAGCTGTATAAAAGGGTGTATGGATGCATGTTTAGTCCACAAAACGAAGGCATTCTAGTGTGCCAGTGTCCCAGGATTACCACATCCTACCAAGAGTACAGCATACACTTCTGAGTATGAATACTTTTATCATACTTTTGTCAGATTTGTTAACCCATCAGAATACACCATCAAGCAATAATTGTTAACCCATCAGAATACACCATCAAGGAATAAGTGTACACTGATCTGCTTGGTAGGGAGTCAAGTGAGATAATCAATTAGTCCAGATGGATGTGAACTGTGTTCGGGCTTTGAAACATGGCATAGATCAAGCCAGTTTACTTGAGTCTGGCCCCCATGTGTTCCTGGTGCCAGAAAATGGAGTAAAATATAGTGACATTATGACCTGCCTTGCATATCATAAGAGGTGACTAAGGAAAAATTTTGGGGATACGAATTAGGTTTAAAGTGATCCAGTGGCCATGCTGAAGTCAGATGTGTCAGGCTGAAAGGAGCAGATATCGCAGCCAAGCTGTAAACCATGATACAACACATTCCATTCTCAGACTATATCCTGCTAATCAGGAGGAGTTTGAGAACGAACATAGAAGAGGAAGAATTAGCTCTTGCAAAGTTATTGAAGTGTATAAGTGGTGTCAATTATTGAAACAAAAGTTGAAAAGTTACGTCCTGTACAGAATATATTTCAATTATTATATAAATGTAAAATAACTCTTTTTAAAATAGCAAGACATGAACATATGGATGTGAAGCATGGACACTAAATAAAACAGTGGCCAAGAGAATAACATCATTTGAATTAAAGTGTTAAATATGACACATTAAGATGCACATACTGGCCTTCTGATACACCAATGAATGTTAAACTTTATGGTACAAAACAAGAAATGGAAAACACTGTCCAATTTATATAAGAAACAACACTGCAGATATAGACATTATTAGCGAACGAAAGAAGAAGAAGAAGAAAAAAGTGTTAAAGAAGAGTTTCGAGAATACCATGGACAGCGAAGAAAACAAACCAGGAGGTGTTACGAACAATTAATGTCCAGGAAGGCTGGCTTCTGAACACTATATTAAAGAAAAAGCTAGTTTTTTTCAGTCATATTAAGAGACACGACGGCATGGGGAGAGTGTTAATGGAGGGGATGATAGATGGCAACAGGGGCAAAGGCCGACCAAGACGCCGTTGGACAAAAGACATTCAAGAATGCCTGCGCATGTCACTGGAAGATGGAGGGCAACTTGCTCAAGACCGCAGAGAATTCAAGAGATCCATAGGAAAGACTACTTTCTGGAAAGAATATATCACTTGATGAAGACATGAACTTGACTTAAGCCCACAGGGAAAGAGGTGGGAAGCTAAAGAATACCTGGGGAAGAACAATAGCGGTGGAGATCAGAGATATCTCAGCAACAAAGACATGGCTGAAGTGAATGTTCATAGAATTCAGCGGAGACGGGTTACTCTATAGTAAAGTATGGCTCAGAAACATTGGTAATAGACAAACAACTAGAAGACAGTATTGATGACTTTGAGATGGAGATATATAAGAAAATAGGAAGAACTTCATGAAAAGAAAAGAAAAGGAACAAAAGGATTTTGACAACACTGCATATGAAAAATTGCTATTAAAGAAAATAAAAATAAAACAAGTAAAATTTTTTATACATATTAGAAGGCACCTTGTTCAAGACATTACTTGAAGGTAGAATTGAGGGGGCCTTGTTCAAGACATTACTTGAAGGTAGAATTAAGGGGGCCTTGTTCAAGACATTACTTGAAGGTAGAATTGAGGGGGCCTTGTTCAAGACATTACTTGAAGGTAGAATTGAGGGGGCCTTGTTCAAGACATTACTTGAAGGTAGAATTGAGGGGGCCTTGTTCAAGACATTACTTGAAGGTAGAATTGAGGGGGCCTTGTTCAAGACATTACTTGAAGGTAGAATTGAGGGGGCCTTGTTCAAGACATTACTTGAAGGTAGAATTGAGGGGGCCTTGTTCAAGACATTACTTGATGGTAGAATTGAGGGGGTATTGTTCAAGACATTACTTGAAGGTAGAATTGAGGGGCCTTGTTCAAGACATTACTTGAAGGTAGAATTGATGGGCCTTGTTCAAGACATTACTTGAAGGTAGAATTGAGGGGGCCTTGTTCAAGACATTACTTGAAGGTAGAATTGAGGGGCCTTGTTCAAGACATTACTTGAAGGTAGAATTGATGGGCCTTGTTCAAGACATTACTTGAAGGTAGAATTGAGGGGCCTTGTTCAAGACATTACTTGAAGGTAGAATTGAGGGGGCCTTGTTCAAGACATTACTTGAAGGTAGAATTGAGGGGGCCTTGTTCAAGACATTACTTGAAGGTAGAATTGAGGGGGCCTTGTTCAAGACATTACTTGAAGGTAGAATTGAGGGGGCCTTGTTCAAGACATTACTTGAAGGTAGAATTGAGGGGGCCTTGTTCAAGACATTACTTGAAGGTAGAATTGAGGGGGCCTTGTTCAAGACATTACTTGAAGGTAGAATTGAGGGGGGTGAGCAAGAGGTAGGAAGAAATATAAGTGGGAGGAAAATATCATAAAATGAACAGGATACAGTCTGTCAGAGAGCATCCCCAAGGCAAGATACAGAGGATAATGGTGGTCCATTGAAGCCAACCTTCAATATGGTAATGACATTTTATGATAGAGAAGGGCAATTGTATTCCTATGTTTCACTGACCATGTTCTATTATTATGTATGGTTGCAAGAGTTGGACACTCACTGTAGACATGGAGGGACAGATACAGACAGATGTTTGAATATAAGTGTTTTTATAGGCGAGTCCTCATCATCATCAAGTGCCGTCTCCGCAACGAAGGTTGGCTGCAACGTATCTCCAATATCTCCTGTCTCTTGTCTTGGTGGTGCACTCTGCTAGACTGTAACCTGTCCATCGTGTCTGGATGGACATACTCTCCCACTTGTATCTCTGCCTACCTCTTGCTCGCTTCCCTTTGACTTTACCCTCAAGTAAGGTCTTCAATAGGGTGTCATGTCTTTTAATGTGTCCAAAGTATTTTATTTGCCTGATCTTTATTTCTCTTAGTAGTTCTTTCTTCATATTACGTGTCTTTAGCACCTCTTTATTTGTTTTCTTCTCTTTCCATGATGTTCTCCCTATTCTTCTATATACCCACATCTCAAAGGCATCAATTTTGTCTTCTAATTGTTTATTTAGTGTCCATGTTTCTGAGCCATACATTAATATGGAATAGATGTAGCATTTTATAATTCTCATTTTTAACTTGTTTGTAATTTGTTTAGATATTAATAATTTCCTCATGTCATTGAAGGTACTTTTAGCCATTCCTATTCTCTTTTTAACTTCTGTTTCACATCTGCGAGTCCTACTAATATCCTATAGACAGAATAAAACAGGAACTAAAACAGAGATGCATAACAGTCTACAAGAACTACTACTTTCAATAAAATAAATGATGAAAACGTACATAGTGTGGACATGTAAGCCGACATGATTCTCTATCAAAATAGATCCTGCAGAAAACAGTCAATGGTGGAAGTAGTAGGGGAAAACAGAAAATTATGGATAAATAAAAATGGAAGAATGAACTTGTCGTGATATGAGTACACTCATCCACATTACTAAAGATATAAATTGCTGTTTGAATGGACGGATAGATGGATGGACAGATACATGGATGGACGAATAGATGTATGTACGGATGATTCCACTAAAAAACAAGGCTTGGTAGTAGTATGTCAAGCAAAGTGTATGCAATAACCTTTTTCTTCTTCTTCTGCATTCATTCTCAATCTCCTGTAAATTCAGCCGGAAAATGGAGTGTGTTGTATCACGATGTACAGCTTTACTGCCTGCATCTTTCGGCCTGACACATCCGACTTTATCATGGCTTCTTGGTTACTTTCGGCCTGACACATCTGACGTTATCATGGCTTCTTGGTTACTTTCGGCCTGACACATCCGACTTTATCATGGCTTCTTGGTTACTTTCGGCCTGACACATCCGACTTTATCATGGCTTCTTGGTTACTTTCGGCCTGACACATCTGACTTTATCATGGCTTCTCGGTTAATTTCGGCCTGACACATCTGACTTTATCATGGCTTCTCAGTTACTTTCGGCTTGACACATCTGACTTTATCATGGCTTCTCGGTTAATTTCGGCCTGACACATCTGACTTTATCATGGCTTCTCAGTTACTTTCGGCTTGACACATCTGACTTTATCATTGCTTCTCGGTTACTTTCAGCCTGACACATCTGACTTTATCATGGCTTCTCAGTTACTTTCGGCCTGACACATCTGACTTTATCATGGCTTCTCGGTTAATTTCGGCCTGACACATCTGACTTTATCATGGCTTCTCAGTTACTTTCGGCTTGACACATCTGACTTTATCATTGCTTCTCGGTTACTTTCAGCCTGACACATCTGACTTTATCATGGCTTCTCAGTTACTTTCGGCTTGACACATCTGACTTTATCATGGCTTCTTGGTTACTTTCGGCCTGACACATCTGACTTTATCATGGCTTCTTTGTTACTTTCGGCCTGACACATCTGACTTTATTATGGCTTCTTGGTTACTTTCGGCCTGACACATCTGACTTTATCATGGCTTCTTTGTTACTTTCGGCCTGACACATCTGACTTTATCATGGCTTCTCGGTTACTTTTGGCCTGACACATCTGACTTTATCATGGCTTCTCGGTTAATTTCGGCCTGACACATCTGACTTTATCATGGCTTCTCAGTTACTTTCGGCTTGATACATCTGACTTTATCATTGCTTCTCGGTTACTTTCAGCCTGACACATCTGACTTTATCATGGCTTCTCGGTTACTTTCGGCCTGACACATCTGACTTTATCATGGCTTCTCGGTTACTTTCGGCCTGACACATCTGACTTTATCATGGCTTCTCGGTTACTTTGAACCTTATATGAGATAGGATAACCAACTCAACCCCATAACCTCCTTAGCTATCTCATAAAATATTAATGGAAGGTAAACAGCATTGCTATTCTTAGCTCCCCTTTCACAACATGGACAGCGATAACCTTTATACAGTGGGATCCCCCTATAGCGCATACTTTTATAACAAATTTTCCTATATAACAACACTTTTCAAAATCCCCACTTATATTTAATCTATATTGTTTGTACTGTATATAGCGAATTTCTGTTATTAAATACGTATTATGTTGGACCGGACCCAGTTGTTATATCAGGATTGCACTGTATTATAAACTACTGAATATGTACACAGTCATTGCTTTAGCTACTTCTATATATATATATATATATATATATATATATATATATATATATATATATATATATATATATATATATATATATATATATATATATATATATATATATATATATATATATATATATATATGTTTGATAACCTCTGGAATTGCGAGCGATTAGCTCTTACTTCCTATATTCAGTGGGGTGGTTTTTCTTAGCTTTCATACCCAGGAGATTTCAGGTTCGGTTTAGTGCAATGTCTATTGAAGGATATATATATATATACAGCTATTTACTGTTTGTGGCGCATGCGGTTGCGTCTGTGGGTCTCACCAATGGCTCACTAGACAAACCAACCATGCAACAGAAAACCATAGTAGATGACATGCCTTTATATTGAGGTTATCTTCTTATAGAAGATTCATGGCATATCATCTATACAATCCCGTAGTCGTAACCTTCGATAACAGTTACCATGTTGTTCTGACAGGCTGATGTTGTGCTTGAACTAGCTATGGGCACGGCATGGGTGGGCAGAACAACAAAGAAACCTGTCGCAAGGGCCAGAGTTGTGCCCTGATGTCGACATCTGTTTCAGCAGCATTAGACTCGAAACACCATCGAGTCGAATGGCTGCTGGAATAGAGAGCGTGGCACTTATGGGAATACTCCACGTGCTGTGAGGTCAGTTTCTAATCAAGAATCAAGAACTGTTTGTGATTTATTTGCTTAGCTATGAATGTTGTTCTCTTCACAGATCAATAACCTGTTCCAGCAGATAACAAATATTTTTGTGCTTAGTCTTCAGTCTTGTCAGCGTGTCATCATCAATGACAAACACTGCTTTGAACTTTACGGCTATGATATTCTTATTGGTTGTGATCTTAAGCCGTAAGTGTGTGTTGTTAACTTCTGTCAGATGTCGTACTGGATATTTGTGACAATTAGTGTGTGTTGTTAACTTCTGTCAGATGTCGTACTGGATATTTGTGACAATAAGTGTGTGTTGTTAACTTCTTAGTCAGATGTTGTACTGGATATTTGTGACAATCTCCAGTCTGTGTTGTTCAATGGTTTTCAATGTTTCAAATCATTTGGTCTTTCTCAAGAATACATATGACAAACAGTGAAAAACAATAAAAATAGTAAAAACAATGTTACCACCACAGAGGCAATGTAAACAATATGAAGTTCAAGGTGACAATGATGTACATGGAAACATGTAGTAATGAAAGCAGATTTTGTTGAAAATGGGACAGAATAACATATAAAAATTATTACCCAATACAACATGGATAGCAATACAATAAGGAACACACCAACACAAATTTAAACATATGAATGTTTGGAGTTAAGTCCAAAAGGCTTGAGGGTACCAAACTAAAAAATAAATCGATTTTCAAGAGCATGCCTAGATTTGTCATCTGTGGTGCAGGATCTGAGGGCAGTGACCTGGATATCGAGGGCCCCATGATGACCATCACCATTGAAATGAATGGCAACTGGTAGGTGCTCTGTGTTTTATGGCATGAAGATACCTACAGAAGCGGTCACTCAATCGTAGGCCCGTTTCACCTATATACCTGTCACAACATTTACATATGATAACATAAATGACATTACGGGATTCATATATAAAGGCCTCATCGATAGTGAAAGTGGCCTTAATGAGAAATGAAACAGCAGATCTGAACTACATAGGAACATGTGTAGCAATGACCGCATTTGCAAAGAATAGTGCCAAAGTGATCAGGAACAAAAGACCTGAGGTGACCGTGGACCAAGATGTCATTAAGATTTTTGTCACGCCTATAGGCAACCAAAGGAAAGTCCTGGAAAGCGGCACAAGTTTAAGAATCAGTCTGGAGAAGGAAATAATGCTTGAACAATATTAGACGGACAGTAGAGTTATGGGGATGAAAAGTAAGGACAAGTTTAACTCTATCAGAGGAGAATGAAGTACCTGAGTATTAGTCAAGGTATCAAGTTGAGATAACTTATGGACACGAAGCCATGCTGATGAAAGGACATTGTCAGGGAACGAACATCTACTAAAGAAATCAATCAACTCAGAGGATTTATCAAGAGATTCATCATCATCATCACTACATTAGAAATGAAGGCGAAGAAGCTGGGAGAATGGCAGAGAGTTGTGTCAGGCAGGAGGATGAGAAGAAGGTGTAGAGTAAAAAAAACTGTGCATCAGTAGGTTTGTAGTAAACAGATTTTCTGAGCTAAGAGGCAAGAATAGTGACAATAATGTCAAGAAAGTTGACAGAAGTAGTAAAAAGTAATGCATATCTGCAAGAACGAATAAATGTGGGTACGTCCACAATGGATTTCTATCTGCAACGATCAATCATTTTTATGGGCAGAAAGATTTAGCAAAACTTAGAGCGCATTATAGTATAACAAATTTCCTTGTTTAACTCATTCCCTATGGGTATTTTTAGCATTTTGTCATCAATCATCATCATCATGAATCTGAAGCACTCGCCAAAGATTGCTCCAGAAATCAATTCTGAATTTGACATTGAATTTCAAAAGAAGACTAGAGATAAATAAGCAGATAGTATCAGCAAATATTATGACACTATCTACCTACAATTGTTTTCTCCAGATGGTTGATTGAAATCAATGCATCCCCATCTCTGACTGCGAGCAACAAAGAAGATTATGATTTGAAATTTGGGTTACTCAACGATGTTCTCAATGTTCTTGATCTGGAAAGCAGGTAGTAAAATTGTATTCACTCATAAAATATGAGGCACCATTTGTAGTGACTCTCTTGTATTTCTTTCTTTCACTTACATTACTGCGTGTTTTCATGTTAAGGAGTGCAGGGAGGCTGTTAAGGCTGTGGAAATAAAGGCCGCTTTGTCAAAGCTGTCGCCGCGACGTGTACAGGAAGAATTTTATATTGCATCTCCGAAAGATAAAAATCCCTGTCCCAACCCCGGATTGAACCCGAGACCTCAGGAATCTGAGGCCGGCTTTCTAGCCGTACGGCCACATGCTCCACTCTCTTGTATAACTCTTAAAATATGAGGCAGAATTTGTAGTGACTCTCAGTATTCCACATTTTTATTTTTAAACACTGCGTGAAGTTAAATTAAATAGTAGCCTCTTTTGGCAGATTTCTTTGCTTTATCATTGACATGATTGATAATGATGGACGATGATGATGAAAATTAAGATGATCAGTCATAAGATGGCTGGGTCATGTATCCCACATCAGTCATAAGTTGGCTAGGTCATGTATCCCACATCAGTCATAAGATGGCTAGGTCATGTATCCCACCCAAAAGACATCTATCACTATCTTAACAGAGCTGAGCAGGTTATCTTCTTCTGCATCAGGGCAGGACACAACAGACTCAACAGCCACTTAAATAGATTAAGACTGGTTCATCACCTCTTTGTCTGTATGGGCAAGCAGTACAGACCACAGAACATATCCTTCAAGACTGCATTACACTAAATCAGTTAAGGGAGGAACACTGTCCTACAGTGACAGATATTTACAGAAATATGTATGGGAGCACTGGGGAGCTTTCAAATACAGCAGCATTTATTAAATAAACTGGTCTTGCTGTGTAGACATGTCAAACTGCGAACAAGAAGAAAGAGGAAAGTCTCACTATTAATGCATGTCATCTACTAGTGGTTTACTCTCACTATTAATGCATGTCATCTACTAGTGGTTTACTCTCACTATTAATGCATGTCATCTACTAGTGGTTTACTCTCACTATTAATGCATGTCATCTACTAGTGGTTTACTCTCACTATTAATGCATGTCATCTACTAGTGGTTTACTCTCACTATTAATGCATGTCATTTACTAGTGGTTTACTCTCACTATTAATACATGTCATCTACTAGTGGTTTACTCTCACTATTAATACATGTCATCTACTAGTGGTTTACTCTCACTATTAATGCATGTCATCTACTAGTGGTTTACTCTCACTATTAATGCATGTCATTTACTAGTGGTTTACTCTCACTATTAATGGATGTCATTTACTAGTGGTTTACTCTCACTATTAATGCATGTCATCTACTAGTGGTTTACTCTCACTATTAATGCATGTCATTTACTAGTGGTTTACTCTCACTATTAATGCATGTCATCTACTAGTGGTTTACTCTCACTATTAATGCATGTCATTTACTAGTGGTTTACTCTCACTATTAATGCATGTCATCTACTAGTTGTTTACTCTCACTATTAATGCATGTCATCTACTAGTGGTTTACTCTCACTATTAATGCATGTCATCTACTAGTGGTTTACTCTCACTATTAATGCATGTCATCTACTAGTGGTTTACTCTCACTATTAATGCATGTCATCTACTAGTGGTTTACTCTCACTATTAATGCATGTCATCTACTAGTGGTTTACTCTCACTATTAATGCATGTCATCTACTAGTGGTTTACTCTCACTATTAATGCATGTCATCTACTAGTGGTTTACTCTCACTATTAATGCATGTCATTTACTAGTGGTTTACTCTCACTATTAATGCATGTCATCTACTAGTGGTTTACTCTCACTATTAATGGATGTCATTTACTAGTGGTTTACTCTCACTATTAATGCATGTCATTTACTAGTGGTTTACTCTCACTATTAATGCATGTCATTTACTAGTGGTTTACTCTCACTATTAATGCTTGTCATCTACTAGTGGTTTACTGTTGCATGGTGGTTGGTCTGATGGGCCTCGGAGAGACCTTGTAACTTTTAGCATACTGATTTCATAAGTGTACCCAATGTAATTTATGGAAATGTGTGGCACAACAAAGTGTAAGCCTACACTACAGTGAGGTGTACAGTGTTAAACAATAAGTGTTCAGTATGGGACAATGAAGTGTACAGTTTTATACAACAATGTTCAGTATGGGACAGCAAAGTGTACAGTGTTATACAACAGTGTTCAGTATAGCACAGTGAAGTGTACAGTGTTATACAACAGTGTTCAGTATGGGACAGCAAAGTGTACAGTGTTATACAACAGTGTTCAGTATGGGACAGTGAAGTGTACAGTGTTATACAACAGTGTTCAGTATGGGACAGCAAAGTGTACAGTGTTATACAACAGTGTTCAGTATGGGACAGTGAAGTATTCAGTATTATACAACAGTATTCAGTATGGGACAGCGAAGTACTCAGTGTTATACACTAGAGTGTTCAGTATGGGACAGTGAAGTATACAGTGTTATACAACAGTGTTCAGTATGGTACAGCGAAGTATACAGTGTTATACACTAGAGTGTTCAGTATGGGACAGTGAAGTATACAGTGCTACAGATCCCCTATAACAAAATTATATGGTATAATGTGCACAAAATCATCTGCAGAAATCAAGCTCCTCTAATTAGATCTCATGTGCCCATATAACAATCTATGTACATAGTACACTTATTAAGTAAAGAGTTTTCACTCATTATTCTAAATAGTACTGAAATAGTTTGTAGACGAACTTTGACAAAGACCTTGTGGTCAAAACATAGACTCAAATATTCTAATATTTCTAATATTTTTCTCATATGCCACATTGTAGTATTTTACTGCAGTTTTTCTTTCATTTTCATTCATTCTTTTCAGACTGACAGGCAGAGAGAAGAAAATTGGCTTGTTTGACCTTATGTGGGATGATGGGCCTGTGATATCAGATGACGGAGGAGTAGAAGATGTAATCAGTTCTTGCACATCTATGATTAACTCCAATTTAGGTCTGTATGAAGTGACTTTAAATCATAATCTGAAAATGATCTCCAATTTATGAAGAGTGTCTTGACAGACAGTCTGAAGCAAGCTTGTATTTGTTGGAGTTAGGCAGGCATGAGTCAAATTTATTTTCTCATGTGTAACTCAGAAGGTTATAGAGAGATTTCCTCAGAAGAAGAATAAACGGCCTATGAATAGCTAGTAGGACTAATCTAGATTTACTGAGAGATATTAATAAGAAATACTCTGACAAATATACGAGGGTTGTGCTATAAGTTTCTGGACTAATTATTTTTCAATAAACCATGACACGCACTGCTATTTATCAGATGCGTGTGATGACTTTGTACCAGTGCATATATGAAACCGGAAATATGTATCTTTGTGGAGTGCTGTATGGGATCCTGTAAGTGAAGGTGACCTAGTTTGTCTTGTCACATTTTAAAAATTGACATTTCTCTTCAACAGTGGAAAAACAGATATTTCCAAAACTTTTGAAATGCTGGTGAGCTTTCTGAGAGCCTAATATTCCTGTTTAAAAAAAAATTGATGCTGATTATTTGATGATGACTCATGCCAAACCAGGACAGATTAGTCCAATCTTGATTGGTCAAGACCATGTTGACTGCATTCTTCAACATTGATGAATATCATCAAGAATGCTAATGTGGAATTCTACAAAACAGTCCTACAATGTCTTCATGACATGCACAGGTATTGCCCTGGGAAGTGGCACACACGCAATTGGATTATGCATCATGACAAAATGAAAAATATTTTGACAACATTCCACTGCTGCCACGATCTCCATACTCACACAATATTGCTCCATGTGATTTTTTTCTTCTTTCCACAACAAGAGAACAATGAAAGGCTGCCAATATAATTACATTGAGGAGATTTAAGACAATGCATTGAGAAAAATAAGGGCAATTCTGAAAAAGGCCTGCCAGAGGTGCTTCAATCAATAGAAGTAGTACTGGAATAAGTGTATACAATCACAAGGTAGAGGTCTGTATTGCAGTTTTCCTAAATAAATAAATCCTGGTGCTTACTGAACTTATACAAAGGAGACAGTTGTTGTGCTGATCATTGACAAGTTTATCAGACACACATTTTAACCCTTTAGCTGCTTAAGCACAAGTTGTCTTGTTCCTCTATGTTACTGCTATTGAAGAGTTAACCCGTTATTTGGGTTTTCTATCCCCTCATTGCTAAATATTATTTCACTTTTGAAATCTTCAAGCACAATATGTAGTCAACCAACCCATCCATACGGCATATATTTTTTATGAAAAATAAATGTTACTTTTGTGGAAGCTCTCTTGTAGAAAAAGAATCAGCACAGAGGGGAAAAGTCATTAGGGAAAGATTTAGTGCAGCTGGGATCGCTTACTGAGAACAATGTAACTGCTGAAGCGTTTATGTACATTATTGAAATGTTTGGTTAATTGTAATGGTTGGTTGGTTGCTGATCCAGCGGTCCATGGGCTCATGCCCTTTGACCTAATGCCATTAAATAGCATTATATTGCTGGGAAGTCTGTGGATTTTTGGCCCACCCCGGGAGAGAATAACTATCACACCTCCAGGAAGGTAGGTTTCAACCTATGCACTGCTCCTAGTCACTGTAGCCAAGATAGAGTTCACTGTGCTCATTCCCCACCACCAATTGACTACTGGTTATGCAGAACTTCTCTATTGCTCCGGGCATGCAACCAAATGTTCAAGTCAAAAGGATTGTCACATCCTGAGTCACTGTGCCTCTATGATGGGTTTCACCATATAAAAAAAACAGTGCTGTCAGTTTCTTCCTCCCCAGTGCTGCATAGTACATCGCTGGCTCCCTCCCAACCACAGAGGGGTTAATTGTAATAAAACATTTAATTATTACCCAAAAAAAATTATCCAACTCATTACAATATATGCAAATTTTTTTTTCATTGAAGGCTCAGTGAACGACAGACTGGAGAACTTGAGGGAGATGTACCAAAATGCTGAATCTATGAAGAAGGCATCACTGTCATCCCATTTATAGCATTTAATTGTTCATCTTATTTATAGCATTGTCACCATTTTTTTTCATTTATAGCTAGGCTGATCTGTTATGGGGTTTCCTCTGTATGTTATATAAGTAGTGTCGACAGAACCATTTCTTGTATTGTCTGCCTATACTCTGTTCTTCCATTTCTGAAGTTTAGTTAAAACTAAATATGATAATGTTTCCTGTGTCACAGTTGATATTAATTCTTGGCATAGTCCAGCATCATCATGTTGAAACATATTCTGAACACGCTGTTATCATTGCCTCGGAGGCAATGTCTCATTGCCTCGGAAGCAATGTCTCATTGCCTGGGGTGTAACCACCTTATATACTAGTTTATTAGCACTAAATGTTATTTTATATTTTCCTAAGAGTAAGGGGTAATCCTAAAAATAATAGTAACAGAATAGCAATACTGCTGTTATATAGTAACTGAATGGCAACACTGTTGTTATATAGTAATGGAATGGCAACACTGTTGTTATATAGTAACTGAATGGCAACACTGTTGTTATATAGTAACTGAATGGCAACACTGTTGTTATATAGTAATGGAATGGCAACACTGTTGTTATATAGTAATGGAATGGCAACACTTGTCAAATAGTAATGGAATGGTAACACTATTGTCATATAGTAACCTATAGGCAACACTGTTGTCATGTAGTAATGGAATAACAACACTATTGTCATATAGTAACAGAATGGTAACACTGTTGTCATATAGTAACAGAATGGTAACACTGTTGTTACCTTTCATTGATGTCATAGAAGGCAACTCAGAAGTTTTTTTGGGTGGAGTTGGCTGCCCCATCCCACAAAGGGTCAAAGTGACTCAGAAGCCATGCTGAAGTCAGAAGTATCAGGCTAATATAGTAACAGAATGGTAACACTGTTGTCATATAGTAACAGAATGGTAACACTGTTGTTACCTTTCATTGATGTCATAGAAGGCAACTCAGAAGTTTTTTTGGGTGGAGTTGGCTGCCCCATCCCACAAAGGGTCAAAGTGACTCAGAAGCCATGCTGAAGTCAGAAGTATCAGGCTAATAGGAGCAGATATCGCAGCTAAGCTGTAGACAATTGCACAACGAATTCCGTTCTCCTGACTACATCCTGCGAATCCACAGGAGTTTGAGAAAGAACAAAGAAGAAACGAGCATACACTCAAAAATAGGTTTTGATTTTTAACTATATACAGAACTGATTGGAAGCACCCAAAACCATTGTTGCTATATTACTCACAGGAAAGAAGGCTGCAAATTACTTTATACAGCATTACCAAAGTACTGCCTGCCACAAAGTCGATGAAAATAGGAGAAGAGAAGTAAGAAAAGAACTACGGAATATCGAAAAAGATATCAGCAAAGATAAACAAGATGTCATGAATATTCCATTCACAATCAATGAACTAAATGAAGAACTAGCAGTAATAAAACTTAGGAAATCACCTGGCCCTGATGACATACCAAATGAACTACTAATTCACATCGGACCATCAGCAAAAAAGAAATTAATAAAATTTTTAACAACTGTTGGGATAGAGGTCTAGTGCCACAGGTGTGGAAAACCGCCATAATGATACCCATCCACAAGAAAGGCAAGCCAAAAAAAAGGTGGACAGCTATCGCCCAATAAGTCTGACCAGCTGTGTTTGCAAATTAATGGAGCGCCTGGTAAACAAAAGAATGATGTGGTTCCTAGAAAAAAATAAAATCCTGCTAAATCAGCAAGCTGGCTTCAGAAAGTGTAGATCAACTGAAGACCAGATTACACTAATTGCCCAGGAAGTAGAGGATGCTTTCCAGGAAAAAAAGCAGACATCAGTGTTGTGGGTAGATATGGAAAAAGCCTTTGATTGTGCATGGAAAGATGGAATCCTCCTTAAACTACAACAAAACAAAGTGACAGGGCGCATGTATTACTGGATAAAACACTACCTGCACAACCGAAAAGCAGCAGTGAAGCTTGAAATGAAGCATAGCAGAAAGAAACTCTTTAAGCACGGAGTACCACAGGGAGGTGTTCTATCCCCCACTCTATTCCTTATATTCATGAATGACATTGACCAAATTCTCTCGCGTAAAGTAAATGCTGCAATGTATGCAGACGATCTGGCGATATGGTGCAGTGAAGAGAGCGTAGGCACAACAAAAATAAGGTTGCAAGAAACTATGGACAATTTGCCAAGTAGACAGACCAAAGGGCCATGTCTATCAATGCCCAAAAAACTACCTATACCATCTTCAGCATGTCCACCAAACCACTGAAAATCCTACTAACCATAAATGGTCAAACATTGCCAAAAGATGAGACACCTACATACCTTGGAGTCACTTTTGATCCAAGACTTACATGGAAACCACACATAGACAAGTGCCAAACAAAAGGTACAATGAGGACAGCACTCCTTAAAAAATTGGCTGGAACAGATCTGTATTATGGTTCAGATTTCTCGGAAATGAGTTTACGAACTTCAGTTCATGAAAATCTTAAGTACACAATCTCTCAGATTTGTTGAACTGTGTTCCAAGAGCTGATAAAATACTAGTCATGGCAGCTTATTGCTACATCATCCAAGTTTATTCAATGACATTGTCCATCAATTGAAATTACAACAACAATGTACCATTATCATTTTTGTGAATGAAGATTTCATGTCTGATACTTTGTACTTATTTTGAAGCTGTTAATTTAATACACAATGATTTGTTTGTTTGAAACTCAGTGATTCTATTATCACTTTGCTTTGTATTCCATGATTTTGTCATAAAATTATTTTTTAATACTAAATTATTTTGTATTAAAATGAATCAAATTGATCTTAGTTAAGTCAATTAGGTTGCCTGTTTGAAACTGTTTTGTCACCAAAATATTCTTTATTTTTCTCAATTTATCCAGACCATCTCAGCAGTTGTGGCATTGGCTTTGAGGTCGACCATAACATTTGCAATATTGTTGATAGTGGTTTAATAACAAAAGATATATGTCTATATATAAGGTTTTTCCCATTGCTAAAGGTCATGGATGTGTGTAAATATATTGGATATATTATCATAATCATAGCAAAATGTTGCCCCCAGTGCACGAAATGTTGCCTTCATGTTACCCAATGCTGCCTCCATGTACACCAATGTTGCCTTCATGTTACCCAATGCTGCCTCCATGTACACAAATGATTCCTCCATGTACACCAATGCTGCCTTCATGTTACCAAATGATTCCCCCATGTGCACCAATGTTGACTCTCAAAAAGAAATTAGAGAACTCAATAATGAGCAGAGGTGGAAGAATGAACACTCAGTTGTATGAAGCAACAATCCAGCGAATCTAATGTACTCGTGCTTCTTCTGCAACAGATCGCATTGATGATTCATCTGCAGATTTAGCCACAAGAAGACCTGTTTGACTCTAGCCAACTCAACTACAACCGAGTACAGGATGTCATACAATACTTGTACGGATGTTTGTTGTTGTAATAGTCCTTGTCTCGATTGGTCTGTTCTCAGTGACTTGAATACACAGGTTAAATGTCTTGACAAGATCACATCTTTTTTTGAGGATGTGGGTGGTCAAGTATTGAAAACCTGTTTACTTGAATTGCAAGGAGATTCGATGCTGTAGAATGGACTTGTTCAATTCTTGTCTGCCTTAACAACTACAACTGATACAAACTTTGCTTCATATCGTCTGCCAAGATAAATATTTGGCTATATATTTGGATATACCTAATTCAAATCTTTTTTTCACTACCTGCTCATTCTTAGATTTTTAGGAATTAATTTTTTTGATTGAAAATTGTGGTTCTTTTGTCACAGTTTTCCAGTAAACATAGATGTGGCCCATTTTAGGGATGATGGGTATCGTAAAGAGGAGTTTACCCTTTAAAAACTTAAACATTTTACCCTTTAAGATGTTAGACACACCTATAAAAGGATAGAAGGTTTAAGATTTTAAAAGGCTAACTCCCTTTTAGGGTTTAGATTCTTAATACCCTTATAATGGTTCAAGTCTATGTCTACTGGGAGATTGCGATGAAAAAACAAAAAGTGCAAAGCTAAAATAGAATTGAAAACAAGAGTTGAATTGAAAGATAGAAACATCACAACCTGACAGTAAACTGTGACAATATACCAAATGCCCTTTTCAAAAACAAAAAAGAATACATTGATGATATTTTGTTTATGAAATTTATTTTTCCAAAAAAAATATTACATCACTTTAGAGATATCACTTTTTTTGCATTTGATCACAAACTCCCACTGGGTCTCTCTTATAGAAGGACACTTTGATCACAAACTCTCACTGGGTCTCTCTTATAGAAGGGCACTTTGATCACAAACTCCCACTGGGTCTCTCTTATAGCAGGACAATGGTTCTACAAGATTTCCAGCAGGATGTAGTCCAGAGAACGAAAATGTTCAGATACATGTTCAAGTTGGCGTATCTGATAGGGTTAGTTATGTAAAACAAAACTACCCTAACCCTAAAATAATTAATATTTAAATTAATTACCAGTATTGATTAATTGTTCATATAATATTTAGATTAGTTATCCATAAGATAAGCTGGTAGGCACATATTCCAAACAAGAACTAAAATTTGTTATAAAAGGATGCACTATAGAGGTATTGTTTAAATTTTTTTTAAATAAATATTTTAACTTTGGATACAAAATCCTGAAATTTCAGTCTGTATGTAAATAATCATATCTCCAGATAAACCAGGATGTCAGTCTCACAGACCCTACCTTATGAATACTGTAAATATGCACATGTATCCTCAATTTTTTTTAATGCAGTCAACTTATATCATAAAGTACAAATATATTCATTCATTCATTCATTTTCCTTTTGCACTGAAGTTAGCGCATAGGGCAGAGGTCAGATCTCTCCAATTCTGACTGTTCAAAGCTATTCTGTGCAGTTATTGAATAGTATGGATATTGGTTGTTTTACTATCTTGAATATCCGATGTTGTAACACAGTTTGACACAAAATAATTCGTTTGAATGAAAAAACAAATATATTACCACACAACAAAATGACATCACTTATGTAATCAAATCATCAAACAGTTGAAGATGTTACTCTGTAAGGAAAATCATACAGACAGGTACACATTATATATAAACAAAATTTAATTTCACTTTTCATTAAATAAACATACTTCATATAAATAAACGCAATATGTTCGATAATATCATGTATCGAACATATTCAGAGACAGCAAGTAAAATGGTTCGGTCACCTTATGAGAATGAAGCCAAACCAAATACCAATAAGAGCATATAATACAAGATTATCCGCCATAAAGCCAATTGTAGACCAAGAAAACCGTGGATAGAAAACATCAAGATAACCTTGAACAAACATGGACTAAATGCAACCTCAGCGACAAATCTGGCCTTGAAACGACAGTTTAAGCTACCACTGCTACGCTTAACGGCAAGTGTGAATGCGATCAACAGACAATAGACAATATAAATAAACTAACTTGAGGATCATCTTGGCATAGACGTTAAGCCATGCACTTTAAGCGGTCATGACTAAAACATGTTTCACTAAATGAAAAGAGGCTTCAATAAACTTTCACACCACTTTCCACCAAATGAAAAGAGATTTCAGATAGAATGTACTTCACTTTCCACTAAGTGAACAGACTTCAATATCCTTGCACCTTCACTTTCCACTAAATGAACGGACTTCAATATCCTTGCAACTTCACTTTCCACTAAATGAACAAACTTCGATATCCTTGCAACTTCACTTTCCACAAAATGAACAGACTTCAATATCCTTGCAACTTCACTTTCCACCACATGAAAAGAAACTTAAGGAAACATGCACTCCACTGTCCACTAAATCAACAGAGACTTAAATTAATTTGCAATTCTAATTTTGCATCAGATGAACAGAAAATTCAATAACGTTGCAACATCACTTGCCAACAAACAAGCAGAGACTCAAATAAGCTGTTTAACCTTTAAAACAAATTCACCCTTTTTATCATATGTAAAGGTAGCAACACCTTGGCAGCAACACCCTGTCGGGTATGAAGATAACTCTACATATACAAAGCCGCAGCAACTATTATTTGGCCAGTTCCATTCATTGCTATCTTTACCTCCCTTAACTCATGCATCAGGTACCCGTTTACAGCTGGGTTGACTGGAGGAGTCGTTGTGTCAGGCTAAAAATCACAACATGGACAACTTGTTTTGTCTGGACGTGGTTTTGAACCTTGCATGCTGTAACCCGGTAATAGTAAGCAAGCTCACTATCAACTTGACTAACACATTCCTCATATGTAATTCCCATTTTGGTGACTATTAAAAAAAAAATCAATTTGGAAGATTTACCTGCTTTCTGGTTAAATTCAGGGAGATTCACCTGCCTTTTAGTTATTCAGGTAGTTTCACCTGCATGATTAAATCTGGTTAAATTTCTAGTACTAAAAAGTTGTGTTCTGATTTCTTAAGTGGAGGGAGGAAAGTATCGGAACACCCCCCCCCCCCCACCCTCTCTCTCCTTATCTATAAGCTTGGTAGCAGTCATCACAGCCTTTTGAAACACAATCCTGTCATAATTCTTAAAATAGCAATTTATCGTTTGTTGCTAATTGTTTTCTAATTGATTCTGGCTGTTCTTGGTGCCCTCAACCAGGTACCATGTATATCTTCTATCTATACACTGTGGCCCTTGTTTGCTTTGCGGCGTCAGGGGTGGAAGAGTTCTGTGGAGATGGCCTCCTTGTGCGCTGATTGTAAGCATGTTCCTGTGGCTTCTTTGATTTCTGATCCATCTTTTACATAGTCTGCCTCTGGCTTTATAACCGTTATGTCAATGTGTCATAGCCATTTGTGGCATGCTATCTGTCGGTAATCTGGAAGCGTGCGAAAACCACTTGATCTGTTGTCTTTTGATGTGTTCAAATACTGGTATTGTTTTGGTTATCTGTCTGATGTTATCGTTTCTAATTCTATCTCTTAATGACACTCTGAGTATTCTTCGTAGACATGTCATTTCTGTTATCACTATTTTTCTTTTGTCTTGTATATCTTGTATGTTTTGTCATGTAAATCTTCACACTTGAAAATAGAATTTTCAGCTCAATAAACAAAATATATTTAATTATACAAATGAGCCCTTCAAGATTTTCATTTGTGTAAAAGACAAAATATACAAGATTGATTACGTTATCATTAAATAATGCTGCCACGAACATCATGTCTTCTGTGGTGTAGGTGTATAAAACAATGTCCAGATGGAGGCTGACAAATCTTGAAGAGGCAACAATGAATCAGGACTTATCAAAGTTTATCATATCAGAGAGGACAATTTTCCTGTATCTGGCCTCCAGTTCTTTCATGTATTTGACCTGATTCACAACATGGAAGTTTTTAATGGCTTCCTCCTGGGGAAATTTTGTTGTGAAAATTTAATCAGTTTTAATTTCAATGACTTTTCTAACTATCTATCTTCTAACTATCAAAATAAACAAAACAAAGGAAAAACTGAATAACAATAAATGCAATAACAAGGACTGTATCTGCTGAAATCGGATGTGCTGGGCCTACAAGGCACATAATGGTGGCACAAAGTAACTACCCTTCCGGTGGAAATCACATGAATATCCGTGCTGATTGCAATGGAGCCAACACAAAAGAAAGAAAGAAAGGACTGTATGCACATTGAGGTCCAAATGGGACCTTTTTCAAGAAACGAAAATACACAACAATAACAAAAACTTATGTACAGAGATATTTATACCAAGATATCCTTGTACATAGAGAGAAAGGAAGTAAATAGATATTAGGGGAAACACCTATTATTAGCTGTTTGCAAAGATTTGGTTGTGCTGTTGGATTCATCACAATCTTGTTGTAATGAAGTCATTTTTAGTGAAATTCTTATCGATTGTGTTTGTAATAATGAGGAATTGTTGGGAATTATGTTCTTTTTCAAAGAAGATATTTATGAACATGTTAGTTTTATTAGGAAATGACATTGAAAACACTAGGCCTAGATTAGACATTTTGTATTGACAATACATCACATTGTCTGTGAATGAAAAATGTGTATGTGCAGTCAAGATTGGATTGAGACAGTAAGTAACATCTAAGTGTTTTTATTTAATTTTAACAGACACGTTATTTTGGTTATTAAAAAACATAAATTTAATAAGACTAGGATATCGGACACGAACACATGGGTCATTTATTTTATATAAAATTACGCAATTGTCAATTGTGTGCAGGGAAATGTTACATAATTGATATTTGACGTGGTGCAGGTTAAATAACATCAATCAATCAAGTGCCATGCCGACTGGCATAGGCGATCATGTTTCTCCACGACTCTCTGTCTCTTGTGTTGTCAATAAGCTTGGTTGGTCAGCTTCTACCGTGCCACGATACAAGCCCATCTAGTAACTTTTCTTTTTGTCAACCTCTATCTCTTCTCCCTTTGATCTTTCCAGTGGTTATTAAGTGTTCAAGCTGTGTTCTTCTCAGCACATGCCCTAGAAACCTTGACTGTCTGCCTCTAATGTTTGATATGATTGATCTCTTTACGCCAGCAAATGAGAACCTCTGCATTAGTTTTCTTGGCTGTCCATGGTATTTTCATCATTCTTCTCAGAAACCACATTTCTGTAGCCTCCAATTCACTTTGAATTTTCTTGTTTATAGTCCATGCTTCACATCCATAAAAAGAATCGGTTCGATATAACATCTCAGCACCTGAATCGGGTCTGCATTGATAGACTTCCATTGCAAAAAATGGTTCTCATTTTTTGGAATGCTGATGTGGCTTGTGCTGCTCAGCTCTTTATCTCACTTGAGCATCTACCTTCTGATATTAACAGGGTGCCAAGATATTTCACTTTTTCAACTTGTGCCAATTTTGTGTTATTAATTATTATGTTGCATCTTGGTGGTGTATGTCTCTTTGATACAACCATTATTTCTGTTTTCTTCTTGTTTAAACTGAGGCCTTTGTTTTCACTTTCCTTCACTACTTTATCTAATAGGGCTTGCAGTTCTTGTTCGCTTCCTGCGATCAGTACTGTGTCATCAGCATATCTCAAGTTATTTATATTGTATCCTCCCACTTTTATTCCGGGCATATCTTCGATATTTCGCATAATGTATTCTGCATACAGGGAGAAAAGGTCCGGTGACATTACACAACCTTGCCTGACACCCATTTCTATCTTTTGAAAAATAACATAGCTAATAAAAATAATTTAATTACCTTAAGAAATATGACCAGATCATGTGTCTGCATGTGAGAAAGAATGCCTTCTTGTAGATGCCTGAAGATTGCGACACACATGTACACTTGGTAGTCGACACCCATGCAGATGCAAACACAAATGTAATGAATAATATCAGGCCAATCCAAGAAGTTCCAGAAACATTGAGTTAGCCAGTGCTGGCAGATCTAGTTCAATGTAACAGAATTGAAATATTCAAACATAGAAAACATTTTTCAGATTCATATGATAAAGTTTAATTTTAAAACACAAAGTAAAATATCTCATTGTATGTAACTATTAGACTAACACAGACTAAAATATCTAGTTTTGTGTCAAATATAACTATTAAAACACAAAGTAAAATATCTCATTGTGTGTCAAAAATAACGATTAAAACTGCCAAAATCAACTTTGCTGGGCCTACCAGGCACATAACAGCACAACATAACTATGCTCTCGGTGGAAATCAAACGAATATCCATGCTGATTACTATGGAGTGAACGCAAAACAACAAACTATTAAAACACAGACTAAAGTATCTAGTTTTATGTCAAAAATAACTATTAAAACACAGACTAAAGTATCTAGTTTTATGTCAAAATTAACTTTTAAAACACAGACTAAAGTATCTAGTTTTATGTCAAAAATAACTTAAAACGCAGACTAAAATATCTAGTTTTGTCTGCATGTTTTGTCATTCTACTTGTTATCAGTCATAGTCGTTATATTTCATTCTCACTCCTCTAGTTTATTAAATGTGTGTTTACCACATTACATGAGTGTATGTCATTCTCACTGCCTTTATTGTTTTTTCTGTTATTAAATGCCTGTAGTTTAGTACATTTTCAAGATAATTGTGCACATGTGAAAGTTTTGCCCATTTTTTTACTTGCTTCCTAGTACTTGCTTGAGGAGTGCACTTGATAGTGAGCTTGCTTGTTATCACTGGGTTACAGCGGTGCCAATTTGAAACCACATCCAGACAAAAAAACCGGGTTGTGATTTCTCGCTTGACACGACCACTCCTTCAGTTGACTCAGTTGTAAATTAGTACCTGATGCATGAGTTAGGGGAGGTAAAGACAGCAAGGAAAGGAACAGGTTGCTGCCATGGGAACTACTTTTACCCTTACCTAGTACTAAATGTCACTGCTTGCACTGTTTACACTGCTTTGTGCTGCATCATCCTGGACTGTCTATGGAAGACACGCTCAACAGCTTAACTTTTTCCACCTTCGCTGCCTGTGAAACCTCATGGGAGTATGTTGGCAGGATCAAGCGCCAGACATGGAAATCCTTCTAAAGTCCTGTATGCAAAGCATCCATGTCCTGCTGATTAGGTCCCAACTCCGATAGACTGGCCACATTGTCCGTATGCCAGACAAGCGCCTTCCAAAGAGATTATTCTATTGGGAGTAGTGCGATGGTAAATGTTCAAGAGGAGGGCAGAAAAAAATGCTTCAAGGATCACTTAAGAAACTCTCTCAAACACTGCGTTATTGATCCTAGCTCCTGGGAGACAACAGCCCTTGATCGTTCAGCTTGGCACACCCAGATCACTACTAGCTTCACTAAATTTGAAAAAAGAAAGAACACTGCAGGCAATTTACAAGCGACGGAAGCGGAAGCATAAATCTGAAAACTCTCCTACCCTGAACTCTCTGCACTCATGCATGCACTGGATTAGAACTTTCCTGGCACGAATCAGACTCATCGGTCATCTACGAACTCACAAACTAAATTAGACAATCACAAATGTTTTGTTTTTTTCTACTTGTTCATCACATTAATTGTTTTTCATGCCATGATTATCTTCACTTGTAAAGGAGGGACATCACTAAATGTCATGTTCATATTTCCTAAAAGTGTTAGTCTGTTGAAGCCCATCTACGGGCTTGATTTCCTAAAAGTGTTAATCGGTTGAAGCCCATCTACGGGCTTGAGTATATGCTATTAACAAAATGTACATACAGTTAATTTTTGTATTAACTTCAACATCTTGTGTAAATGCATTTTTAACAAAACATTCAGCTGTGTTACCTGTGAAGGGGTGTAACCTGACATTTTAAATGCTGAGACAACTAATGGGAGCTCAGTTTGTAGAAGCAGATCTATGTTGTGGGCTGTAATTGAGAACAATGGTGGAATCCCACTGCACAAAAGTGAACTTGGTGTAAGCTGTACAAGAGATATCTTTTATGTGAAATATGATTCATGAGAAATGAATACAAAATTAATATAGAAATAGCATACATATTTGTATGTTACCAATGGTTACATTAATAATCAGAGAAAGATGATCTATGATCGCAGTCCAACTCCCCATTCCACCAATAAGTTCCTACCCATGTGATTATTTCCCTTATCTATGTTTATCAGTTTATTTTTATCATTTATTAATTTAAATATAATTTATATTAGGGTTAGGATTAGATATGCAAAACATAACTAACCCCTAACCCTAAAAATGAATATTTCAATTAATTATTGATTATTTATTGATATAATATTTAGATCTGTTAACCACAAAATATGTAGGTAGGCACTAATGGGAAACAAGAAAAAAAATGGGGGTTGGACTGCGATTATAATACCAAGTAAGATCATCATTATTAAGTGCTGTCTCCGCAACAAAAGTTGGCTGCAATGGACCTCCAACATCCTTTGTTTGTTGCATTGGTGCTGCACTCTGACAGACTGTATCACCCCTCTGAGTAGAAGGATTCTTCTATAACCATTGCATTAAGCAGAAAGCAGAAGTCTCCTGGTATGAAAGAAAACTCTGAGAAACTACCTCACTTCTCATATGAAGTAAGAGAAAGTCACTCATTCTTCCTGGGGGGAGGGGTCAAAACAAACTATCTTGTGATGTTTCCCTCCCATTTGTATCTCTGCTTACCTCTTCCCTCCAATCAACTTTACCTTCATGTAATGTCACTGTCTTTTAATATATCCAAAATACTTTATTTATTTGAAAGCAATGGCTCCTGAACACCGGCACACATCTCTACTTTATTTCTTATTTACACATTGGTCTTATGTTCCCTATAGGAAATTTGTAGAATTCGTCTGTAGAAATTTTTACTCAAAAGCCTGTAATCTTCTCTCCATGTCCGCAGTGAGTGTCCAACTCTCACAAGACAGATGCATGATGAGATATGCTGCAAGATCAGAGAGATATTTAATTACACATGAAGTGTAAATACGTTATCAATCATAGAATGTTATTACTTATAGAGAACAAGTCATTATTGCTTATTTTTTAGATGAAAATCTGTTGTTTTTTGTATCATAATAAAATAAAGTTTTCTTTCTCATCCTCCTCCTCTTCTTCCTTCTTCTGCATTCATTCTCAAACACATTCTAGTTAGAAGGAATTCGCTGTTTCGTGGTTTGCAGCTTTGCTGATATATCTGCTCTTTTTTGGTCAAACACATCCAATTTCATCATGGCTTTTGGGTTACATTTGACAAATGGGATACAACAGCCAACTCCACCCTAAACCTCCATAGATGCCTCTTATAAAATGCATAGCAGGTCATATTTATATATAGCAGGTCATGTGGATGTGTATAGATCTATACATTATTTCTTAAGTACACATCTTATTCATTTCTGAAAATATATGCACAAATGAAAATGAGACTCCTCAGATAAGCTCTTTCACATAAGAAAAACAATTAGAGGACACATTGTTCTGCTTTGTCAAACATAAACTATCAACTTACAGATGCATGAAGTCTGGCAATCCACATGTAACCTGAAGTTCTAAGAGCAGAGAACTTGTACAAGAAGTTCCATGCTCTTTCTCTGTTTCCATTAAACAAGAGAAACACAGAAGCTGCGAACCAATCAAATCCAGGATAAAATCCTTCTAAGAAACCTGGTTTCCATTAAGGAAATCTCGTCCAAGATGATGCCTCACTTCTAAAAGATCTCATATTTACTACAGTTAATGGAATGTCCACACATTTATATAATGTTCTCAAACTAGGCTTATTTTCAAAGCACTTCACATGCTAAACATTGTAGTCTTCAGGGTATCTTATATATTATATAAATTTGGGGTCTTTGTTACCTCTAATATTTTATGGTATTGTATCCTGATATAGTCTAATTGGACTTTGTTGTCCACTGGTTGAAAGAGGCACGCCTCTCCAAAAGAGAGACAAACTCATTAACCTACCTACCTATTCAGGGTATCAAACAAAGCTATATCTGGGATACCATGTACATGTTGGCAGCTAGATCATGATCAGGGCTAGAACTCATCCAATTCCACCTGCTTCATGCGCAATGATGGGTTTTCTGAATCACTACAAAAGGAAATATAATTGATAAAACTCTGTGGGATGTCCACAACAGGAAAGCTTCAATATATTGGCATGTCATTTACTGAAAGTTTACTGTTCAACGATTTTTGGTTTGACAATAGTGAGACCTTCCAACCTTCTTCATGCGGATATATATATATATATATCAGTGATTTTTTTATGGGGATACGCAGGGATGTACTGTATCCTCTCTTTTTTTTTTTTTCCTCAGGAATATTCTTTTATTTCAGTTCTACTCATCAGTTTCTAATAGATCCAAAAAAATAACAAAAACTACTTTTTTCATAGAAAAAATACCAAAACTACTTTTTCATAGAAAAAATAACAAAAACTACTTTTTCATAGAAAAAATACCAAAACTACTTTTTCATAGAAAAAATACCAAAACTACTTTTTTCATAGAAAAAATAACAAAAATTACTTTTTCATAGAAAAAATAACAAAAACTACTTTTTTCATAGAAAAAATACCAAAACTACTTTTTTCATAGGAAAAATAACAAAACTACTTTTTTCATAGGAAAAATAACAAAAACTACTTTTTCATAGAAAAAAATACCAATACAAGACTACAGTGAATAGTTTGTGTGTTGGATTCTATTTTAAATTCTGTAGGTCTAGAATCTTCAACTAATAAGGTCAGTCATACCACAACAGTGTAGAAATCAGGTGTAAAGTTGACAGATACCCATAATATTAAAAATATTGTTGCCAATTTCCAAATAAATCCAGGTATCTAGTTTCCCATGAGTTCACAGCTTGCATGAAGTGCTTTCCCATCATATCTGACCATTCTGATCCCTGACGTCTTTTATTTTGGATGAATAAATTCTTAAAGCTGACGGGAATTGAACCAACTCCGTTCTAGCAGCATAGAATTGCCTTGCAATTCAAGTAAAACAGGTTTTCCATCTTAACCAACCACTTCCCCAAAATAAAATGTGATCTTGTCACGAATTTCAACCTGTGTACTCAAGTCACTGAGAATGGACCAATCGAGACAATGACTTTTAGAACAACAACGAACATCCCATACAATAACTGAAGTATCCTCAGGAACACAAACATAGAACATCCGTATTCGTAAACAAGGATCGATAGACCTACTTGTAAATATAAATAACATAGATATAGGTCAGTTTTACTTCAAATAATAGCTTATACAAGTAAATTCAAGTAGGAAGCATGAGGATAAAAGAAAAAATTCTTACAGCTGATGGAAATTGAAACAGGGCCGTTCTTGCTGCACCGAATCGCCTTGAAATTCAAGTAAACATGTTTTTCCTTTTACATGACCAACCACATCATCATAAAAAGTTGATATTAAGATTATAATATAAGATTATTTTATATAAACCTTTTGCCTACTGAAATAGAACTAGCATGGTTCGGACATGTATGCAGACATGATTCCTTGTCAAAAACAATACTACAGAAAATTAACGAAGGGGGAAGAAGCAGAGGAGGGCAAATAAAGGCATGGACAGACAACATCAAGGAATAGACAGGACAAGATATTTCCATACTCATTTGCATCGCTAAGGATAGAATTCGCTGGAGGACTCTGTGTGCTGAGGCATCCAATGTGGTACCCCTACGACCCTGAAGAGTTACGGGTTTATTGATTGATATTGATTGATAAGATTATTAATAATAAAATTATTATTTGAATCTAAAGTAAACAAGTACATTGTACTCAGCAAGTGTATATATTTATATATTTTTTAAAGCTGCAGAAGATGGATGTGCCAGGTCATTGGCACACATAATATGGCGACACAACACATTTCCATTTTCTGGTCTACATTAAAGGAATTATAAAAGATTAATATAAGAATGCTCTTATATTAGACCACCCTTCCCTTTATCTGTAGAAACAATTTTATTTTATTTTGGCAAAGGATACGTAGTGAGGACTTAATTGGTTTCTGTTGCTGCTTGAAAAAACACCCTGTATGTTTCATCAAATGTGTCAGAGATTCTGTACTCTCAGAAGATGCATTAATAACCTTCAGGTGAACTCCATACCTGTAAATAGAATCATATCTCGTTATTGGTTATAGGTAACTTTCAGGTGAACTCCATACCTGTAAATAGAATCATATCTAGTTATTGGTTATAGGTAACTGGTTGTGATCATTGCACTCTGGGTAAACCCATAGGTGCTGAGCCACCTCTAGCAAATGTCATATAGTATACACAATGATAAGTTTCCATAGAACTCTGGTAAAAACACTCCTTTCTCTGCTTCGCAGGTTCATATTTCTACTCATAACATTCCTTTCTCTGTCTCGAAGGGTTCACATTTCTACTCATAACATTCCTTTCTCTGCTTCGCAGGTTCATATTTCTACTCATAACACTCCTAATACAAAATTGGACATGCAAGTGTTAGGGAAAATAAAAGAGCAGACAGACTTATCATGTGGGCCAAAGAGACTAGTGTATGTTGCTTTTGTATCTACGGCCAGAATGTAGGACCTGAAAGTGGAACATGGCATTACAAGAAATAAGCATTATTTAAAAAACAAAAGAAGAGTTATCAACCAAAACAGTCAGTTACTGCATGTTTAAGGACACAATGAATTGGAAATCAGAGGTCCTATGGGTGTGATATCCCAGAGTGCCATGATATCCTGATCTGATGACTAATGAACTAAGTAATAGTGTTGATAATAAGTAGAGAACTACAACTAAGCTGACAGAACAGCGGTCCTAGTTCACTTGCCTGATAGCCGTCTTGACTCCAAGCTGTTGTAGAGGTGACAATTTAAAGTTCTTTATAGCACTATCAGCATCTGCAATTAATAAGGCAACAATATTGACATCTTGCATGATGTCATTTGATAGAGATAATTGTGATTAGATACGTAACAGTCCACAAGTGACTAGCAGCAAAAACAATCAAATTCATCAATAGTTTTTTGGTTTTTTTTATCCCCAGAAATTATGAGCAATTAACTCTTGAATCCCTTAGTGCAATGGGGAGGTTTCTCCCGAGCTTTATTTTCATACACAGAAGGTTCTAACTATCAGCTCTGTGCAATGCTTTGAGAATAAACCTCCTACTTAGAAGGGTTAAATACATAATTGTATAGAAGTTCTGTAGGGCTTCCTCAAACAAAAAATCTTACTATATAGCAGTGCTTCTCAAGCTTTGTGAGATAGCGACCCAGCAAAACATTGTTATAAGACCAGAGATGAAAACAAATTCTAATTCTATCAAAAACATTTGTATTCGAAGGTCCGTAATCACCTCTCCATCTCCGTGGTGAGTGTCCAACTCTCACAACCAACACTAATGAGTTATAAAATTAAATCTTCACTCTAACATTGATGTTGCTTTTTCAAATTAAGCCAAGTTTAACTGGATTCCCAGGTTTAGTCAAAATCCTAAAAGCATCTCCTATTGGTGCAATCTGGTCACAGGTAATGTTCAAGCTGGTGTGAAATACCTGACTAATGCTTTGTGACTCACCTCAGTGTTGTGTAGGCTGAAAACTGAATGTATCTAGGCATATTATCTCTGTTCTGTACTTCTTGGTCCCACAGTATACAAAACTATCAGGACACATTTCAAGATAACAATGGCTGGCTTGAACAGCCAGGTTGTCAGGACATATTACACATATTTACTCATTTCGAGTAGGAGACTTCTTCAATGGCATTGCATTAACCTTTACATTTTTATTTTGCCAAGCGCAACAATGGTTATGTTTTGGTTTAGATCTGTTGTTGCTGTCTGGTGACCGTTTCTATACCTCATATTCAGTGAAGTTAAAATCACATGATCTTAATGTCATGTAATCAGAATCAGTGAATCAGTTAGGCAAATGTTCTCTACTTCCATAGCCGGTTAAGTGTTTCAATAATGAAGGACGTTGGACCAAACACATTCTGCATGTCGGAAGACATCTGTCCATTTCAGGAACCATCAGAGGGTTATAATTGCCATCAATATGTATAGAACTAATTGCTGTAAAATAATTATGGATTGTGATTCTGACAATAAGGAATTCTTGTGAACAACCTTTGTTTTCGTATACTAACACGTTATCGCTGGTTTTGTTATGAAATAACACCCAACAATTATAGACTAATGAAAAATACCCACTAAAAATAAAACATATTTTCCAAAAAGAATCCAATGGCAAGTGAAAGTTTGTGTTATTTAAATTCAGTGTGCTAAAAGTTAAGTTGAAAGCTGAAGTCTCCTGGATATGAAATAAATCTCAGAGAAACCAGCCCACTTCATATAGGAAGTAAGAGCAAGTTGCTAGCTATTCCTAGGGATTTAAAACAAATATTACACATAGTTAAAATATCAGTGACTTGTTTTATTGAGTACAATATTAATGGCGAAGACACGATGGTGCTAGAGGGTAGCAGTTAGTGCAAGTGGTGGTATACTCATGACAATAAAATATGGAAGTCATAACGAAGTCATCTTGAAGTCATCATCACGAACAAGCTTTTAGTTATCTTCCAGCAGTACATGGCATAGAACAGTAAACGACAGGTTGCCAAATGGTCCCACACTACAGAAAAATGCATGTTGAAACGTGAACAATTTGTTCATGACGTTGGTGAACAAAACTTCAGTTCAGAGGATGAATTAACAGTAATCCTATTTTATTATCAAAAATTTCTCAT
The DNA here is from genome assembly GCA_034231615.1 of Meghimatium bilineatum. NCBI lineage: Eukaryota > Metazoa > Mollusca > Gastropoda > Stylommatophora > Philomycidae > Meghimatium > Meghimatium bilineatum. Next base: position 11,501,552 of record CM067308.1, read on the forward strand.
ACAGAAACCATACTCTTAGATGAAGAAATATGAAATCCACGGGCACACGGAAAATGCACTGTCTAATTAAATGACATCATATAGCTAAAAAAAAAAACTAAGCTTTGAAGGAATATTATTCAGGAGTCAACTTTCTCCTTATTATCAATTATCATAATACTTTTTTGATTAATCTTTGTTTTTACTGTAGATGGTATTATTCAAATCCTTCAGTATCACCTCATTTTGAAACAAGTAATTCTCTTTGTTACTATTTCATTAAGTATCCAGGTTTGAAACAAGCAATTCTCTTTGTTACTGTTTCATTAAGTGCCCAGGTTTGAAACAAGCAATTCTCTTTGTTACTGTTTCATTAAGTATCCAGGTTTGAAACAAGTAATTCTCTTTGTTACTGTTTCATTAAGTGCCCAGGTTTGAAACAAGCAATTCTCTTTGTTACTGTTTCGTTAAGTGCCCAGGTTTGAAACAAGCAATTCTCTTTGTTACTGTTTCATTAAGTGCCCAGGTTTGAAACAAGCAATTCTCTTTGTTACTGTTTCATTAAGTGCCAAGAGGGAAAAAACACAATGTCCCAAATGCTACATATCCAAGTGATCACGAAACAATTTTTTTACCAGTTAAATTAAATAAAGGAAATATAGCCTCATCTTGTATCTGACACTGGTTTGACACCATTTGCTCTAAAAGTTGTAGGATAACTGAAAGAAAAATGTTTTAAAAACATTATAAACATATTACATCATAATTCTGGTAGTTTAATATGTTTCAAATCAAATAATGTTTGTAAGCAAATATATTTTTTTCAAATATCAATGCAATATCAAGTAAGAAAAAAAATCATTGAGCTACATTTTGAGAACAATCTTGTCCCAGTTTAAAAATCTACTATATAAGATATTCAAGAATATTAAACAACATGGCAAGAGCTCTGAAGTGTTTGATGTATTTTTTCAAGAAACAGAAACACATAAATATGTTGGTGAAAAGGAATATTTGGTGGGTTCATTCCTTTTACTGAAATCAATGTAAAGTAAGTGGCATGTAGTGATGCAGAATTGCTGTGTTCGTGACTGATTATTCAATTTCATCCGTTCTCAGTTTTGAAAAATTGTTGTCTATTGTCTATCCCCAGGTGAATGATGGTCAAAATATCCATATTTGCTGTTAAGTGTAGGGGTGGTAACTGGGAGCTTTAGTTAGTTAGTCGTCGGATCATCCATCACTGCAAACTGGACACGTTCATAGTTGTTCAGATCTCTCCTTGAGTGTATCCACCATTGTTGTTCGTCCATCACAAGTGATGATGACCATTTGTTACATCCACTTTTGAAAATTCAATTTTAATTATGTCCTTGATTATGAGTTCGTAGATGGCTAATGAGCCCTATTCGAGCTGTAAATGTCCTTGAACAGTTTGGACATGGAATAAAGACTGTAGACGGATCTTGGTCTATCCGTGACTTTCTAGCTGCTTCCCGCTGTTGAGCTGCTGCATTTCTCTTCTTTTCACAAGATGATGCGCTCTTTTTTATTTTAGAATGCCATGTAGATCTATTTTGTGCAAGTTCTTCTCATGTATCGTGGTCTATTTCAAAGGTTTTCAGTGAGTCCTTTAACAAGTCCTTGTAGAACTTCCTTTGGCCACCTTGAGATCGTATACCCTTCTCTAGCTCACAATAGAGAAGTATCTTTGGCAGACGATGGTCTGGCATACGCACCAAATGACCTGCCCAATGAATCTGTGTCTGCATCAGGATCGTGTCAATGCTTGGGATACCAGCTCTATCAAGGACAGTGGTATCTGGAATCTTGTCTTGCCATCTGATGTTCATAACTTTTCTGAGAAAATTTGTATGAAAAATGATTGAATTTTTTCACATGATGTAACACTCATTACACTTCTGCTGACAGTACTGGTCATCTGCAGGTTTACCATCATTCTTCTGTGTTCCCCAAAATGTTCAATTTTAGCAACACTGCATTTCAAACCCTGATCTGTAATCCTGGCCATTGAAAAGTAATCATCATCCACACTAGTCTAACTCTCACATGCTATATCTCTTATGGAGTTCAAAACATCAGCTCGATCCATTGTCCCATCGCCCTGTGCACAATTGTGTCACCAGTTGATCTGCTCATTCATTGACTCGAACACCCACATGTCCCGGCACAAAAATAAATGTAGCTACTTTCAAACTCACCTTGTCATGATCTCAATCCACTGTTCGCGAATTAGACCCACTTGTACCTTCCTAATCATACTCATAGAGTCACACAAGATGCAGATCCATGTTACCTTCTGTGTGCCTACCCACTCAAATGCTCTGGTCACCACCATAATCTCCATGGTTATGCTACTCGGTCACAGCAAAGGCCCCACTTTCCTCCCTGATGATTTTACCTGTGCACTGAGCTGTGAAGACCCAAGCACTGCGAATGTGTCTAATCACAAATCCATTAGTGTATATAATAACATCCCCCTCTTTGGCATTCTCACTGACCAAAAACTGCACCTCGTGCTCCACAGCCGTTGGACACCATTCTCTGCATTCCCTGCTAAGTGTTATTACTACTCTCAAACACATTTTGAAATCTGTGGGTAGACCTATCCATTCCGCACATGCTGCCACATCTTGCAATCTGCACATGCTTTTTATGACATCCTCAGCACTTCCCATCCACAACTCTTACTAAGTCTGCTACCTATAACTTTCTGTATTTCGGAATGCAATGGATGTTCCTTATCTGCATGTTTCTGAAGGTAATCCCATGCACAGCAATACTGTAATCTGTGCTCTGCCGTAGGGCAGTTGAGTAGGTACTGCATAGCTCTTGTTGATGTGCTTCTTGTGCACCCAAGTATGATGCGCATTGCTGCATTCTGGATTCTATCCAGTCTTTTGATCTGATTTTGGCTAAGAGTCAGAATTGCCAGTGCATATTCCACCACAGCCACCACCAAACCCTGGTACAAAAGAAATAACAACCTCTGCTCACACTGCGCAGCAGCCATAACCTTCATTGCTGCTAAGTTTTTGCCTGCCCTTATGATAACGCTGTCAACATTATCAAGAGACAAGATTTGAGACAAGATACCAGAAAACAAACATCTTTAATTCCTACTTTGAAGGAAACGTAGTGTATATAATTTTATTGTCACTTATTTCTATATAATCCACTAATTCGTGGAAATTTTGTAAGTTATCAGGACAAACAAAATTTGAAAGTTTCAGTTCAGGTCACAATATGTTATTGCAAAAATTAGAATATTCCTTTGCTTATAGCCCACAATGAAAACAACCTAATCCTCTTTAAGAAAAGACTCTATACACCATGGACTAAAATAAATAGTGATCTTGTGGTCTCCTCACCATGGACAAAAATAAATAGTGATCTTGTGGTCTCCTCACCATGGACTAAAATACCTAGTGATCTTGTGGTCTCCTCACCATGGACTAAAATACCTAGTGATCTTGTGGTCTCCTCACCATGGACTAAAATACCTAGTGATCATGTGGTCTCCTCACCATAGAGTAAAATTATGGAAGTTGACAGGCATGAAGAGTTTATACATTACATTTGAAAGTAACAATTCTTACTATTTCCCTTTGTATGGTCTGGTTTGGTGGACATCATCTTGTACAGTATATCCCTGCATTTTTCCACCCATAACTTCAGCTTTTTGTCACTTCGGTGCGAATTCAGAAATTTGGTCATCTCATTCTCTGACATAAATGAATAAAAAAGTTCACATCTGAACATAAAGTGTGCTAAGATTTTACACTCACTCACCTGTTCACTCACTCACCTGTTCACTCACTCACTTGTTCCCTCATTCACTTGTTCACTCTCACTCACTTGTTCACTCACTCACATGTTCTTTCACTCTCTTGCTCACTCACTCACTTGTTCACTCATTCACTTGTTCACTCATTCACATGTTCACTCATTCACTTGGTCATTCACTCACTTGTTCTCTCACTCACTCGCTCGACCAAAAAGAATCATTTACATCAACAATTAAAATGACAGCTGATGTTATTTTGGCATGTCACCCGCTACACCTCCCTGCCTATAAAACCTTACAGAAAAAAGTATAGGGTGAAAGAAACAGTGATGGCCGGGGTAAAGAAAATGTTGAATTGGCATCAAGGAATGGACTTTAATTTTATGCATTTATTAGCATCACTGATGACAGGAGAAAATGGAGTTCTTTATGTAACAGCACAACCTTCACAGTACACCTACAATGATTAATTTGTTTTGGGATATAAAACTACAATTTGATCACAGTCTGCAAAAAAGATGGAAACTATAAGCATTGTTTCAGAGTAAAGAACTTAATTTCTGGATTATTACTATCCAAAAACAGATGTGCATTTTTTAAATCATAAAATAATAGTAAAATAATAATCATAATAAAATGCATAACCCTTCAAAAGAAAATGATCAACATTATAGCAACTATTATACCAAATGGTAGCATCTGAGTGAGAAGTATTTTACTCTGTGGTGACCATCTATTCTCTCAAACTTCCATTGTACAATATTATTGGCAATAATACTTACGTAGAACACAGGTTTTTGAAAGTTTCACTTGAACACAACGGACTATCGCTAAGGTGTTATAAGGTATAAACGCAAAAACATACAAATGACAATACACGAGATATTTTCAACATTTCGAACTGTTAATCATTAGGTCTTTCTCAAGAATATATAAAACAAACAGTGAAAAACAATGAAAACAGTAAAAACAATGTTACCACCACAGAGGTACTAGACACACTATTAAAATGTAAACAAATATTATTGACTAGCAGACATAACAGAACTATCATCCCAACATCATATTATCGTCTCAACTATCATATTTTACTTGAAGTCATCAAATGTAAGCTGGCAAAGAACAGGTCTAGAAGAAAGCAAATTGCATGTAAATATACTAATTAAACTGGAATAATGCTGACCACATCACCCTTAGCATGCTATTGACCACAGAAAAATATACGCCTAACATCATAACCCTCATATGAGCACTGTACCATGCCGCCACAGAGCCAGACAATTTATTCAGATTATAGGGTTTTATCAAACTATTAAATAAATAGTTTGTTGAAAGATCATCATGACCGCACATCACATCATTGGTCCCTAGTTCTCGGATCTCCTCAAGATGTCCCTCAGCATTTAACGACTGACCACACACACTATGTGTTGGTTTACCAATCTTCTCTGGTTACCTGCATAATGTTCTTGTTTAGCTACACCCCTCTTGACATGGTATTCCTGTACTCTGCTTAGGGTTGCAAATTTACAAGTATTACGGTCGCTCATCCTATCTCCCTATAAGCATTCAGAATATCAGCTGATTTCATTGCTTCTCTGGTCCCAATGATCACCATGTCAGCAAGCCTGTCTGCACATTCATTTCCTTGGACACCAGCATGTCCAGGCGCAAATATGAAATTTATTCTTGTCAAATTAGACCGCTTCACAGACTTCAAATACTACATGCGAGGCCAGCGATTCTCAATCTATTTTAGCATGCTCACTGAGTTGCTCAGAAAGCATATACGAGTGTAGGTTTGATGCACTAACCACACCATTGCCCTGGTTACTGCTATGATCATCATGGTTATGCCACTTATAAGTCATAGCAAATGCACCACCATCTTCACTCACAATTCTCTTTCCAACCTGTGCTGTGAACACCCATGAACTGCGCACATTCCAAACAAGAGAACTATTTGTATAATTTACTATGTCTCCGTCAGACAAATTCTCATTAATCAGAGTTTGATCTGCTGCTTCCACCACTATGGGATTCTGTAGCCACCATGTTCTATCAAGCCTGATGTGTACTGAAAATGCACTGCATAGTTCTGATGGAACTTTATCCTATTCTGCACCAGGATTTATGTCATTAGGTGGACATAGTTCAGGACTAATTTCTCTGTGATAAGGATGATTTATGTCAGCAGTAACTTGAAGAACAAAACACGCTTCGCAGATCCTTGTTCTATCCTCCGTGGTTGGCAAATCACGAAAGTAGTGCAACGCTATAGACACTGTGTCTTTAGTGCATCAAAATATTATGCACACTGCCTTGTTCTGCACCCTCTCTAGTTAATGTTTTTCCATTTGCGTATAGCGGAGAGTTCTTGAAATACATCCAAATTATAACTTCAAGAGGAGGAAAGGAAGAAGAAGACACAGGCCTGTTTATTAATTATACTTACCTTGTTTGATGGCAGATCTACGTACAATATTTGGCTGGTATTCTCTTGGGATTGGGTAAGACGAGAACAGTATCTGAGGTTTAACATTTCCAGAATTGTCCTAATAAAAAGTCAAATTAAATAACAGTTCACCTACAGTGTGAATAAGAATTTTTTATAAATTTTCTCTAAAACAATTCATGGGCAGCGTGAACAAGAAATGTTTAATATATGTTTTCTAAAACAATTCATGGGCAGCGTGAACAAGAAATGTTTAATATATGTTTTCTAAAACAATTCATGGGCAGCGTGAACAAGAAATGTTTAATATATGTTTTCTAAAACAATTCATGGGCAGTGTGAACAAGAAATGTTTAATATATGTTTTCTAAAACAATTCATGGGCAGTGTGAACAAGAAATTTTTAATATATGTTTTCTAAAACAGTTCATAGGAAGTGTGAATATGAATTTGTAATACTTTTTTCTCTAAACAAATATAGTTTCTATTAAACTAGTGAACACGTCTTTATGAGCTCTTATCTCTTGTGAAAATAATTGTCTCGATCGAGAAAGAAATGAAGAATCATGATGAAATATGATGAAATATGAGCTAATATAGCAAATCTGAGTTAATGCTAGCAAATCTGAGATAATGTTAACAAATCTGAGCTAATATAGCAAATCTAAGTTAATGCTAGCAAATCTGAGATAATGCTAGCAAATCTGAGATAATGCTAGCAAATCAAGCTTAGAATGATACAGCAAAATACTACTACTACTTACTGCACTATTAATACAACCGCTATGGGCAGCTGTGGCTATGTCGATAGCTTCGCAGACAGTGACAAAAAGGTCAAGCAAGTTGACTGTGGTTAGCATTGAGGCTTGTGACCAGCATGTAGTACAGAAACCAGTTCTCTCATACAGCCGGCCTACTAGTAATACTGGGGGGTGACCATCAAATAGAACAGAAACAAGTTCTCTCATACAGCCGGCCTACTAGCAATATTGGGGGTGACCATCAAGTAGTACAGAAACCAGTTCTCTTATACGACTGGCCTATTAGCAATATGGTTACACATGTCCACTGTTCAGTAACAGTGGTAAAAACACTGAATGTGTTAGCTACCACCACTGACATCAGATGTGTCGGGCCAACTGCACAAATAAATGGTGACACAGGGCATTTCCGTTCTCTGGACTACATCCTGCTGTAAATCTAGTAGGAGCATTATCCTGCTATAAGAGAACCCAGTGGGAGTTTGAGAACAGATGCTACAAATAAATGCAACTGCTATTTTATCTATAATTACCAGTAGTAATTTACAACTATTACTTAAACCTGTCACAAGTTCAAATACCTCGGTAGTATTTTACAGAAAATGGAAGCCTCGATAGAGAAATAGAGATGAGATGTCAAAAGACAAATGTAGTAACATACCAACTGTCACCACTACTTCTTCACCCCAAGATCGAGATGGAAGTTAAGAGACAAATGATCTACAGTATATTCCTACCAACACTGTGTTACCAGTGCCAAACCTGGTCTCTCTCATCTTCACATTACAGAAAGATAGTGACATGTGAGATGAAATGCTTGAGGAAAGCAGCCGGGATCACCAGGCTTGATAGATTGCGAAATGAACATAACAGGGAAAGAATAGGTATAATATCTTGTACATATGCTGAAGTCGGATGTGTCAGGCCGAAAGGCGTAGATATCGCAGCAGTGCTGTAAACCATGACACAACGCATACCGTTCTCCGGACTACATCTTGCTAATCTGCAGGAGTTTGAGAACGAACGCAGAAGAAGAAGAAGATATCTTGTACAGATTACATAGAGAGAGATAAAAGATCAAGTGGTTTGGCCACATTATGAGAATGCATCACGAAGAGTTGCCCGTACAAGCATATAACCAAATGAGATCAGGGTACAAAGCCAGAGGAAGAATATGGAAAAGATTGATAGAAAACGTCAGGGACATCCTGTACAGACACAGTCATAGCACAGCCGAGGCCACACATCTGGCTTTAGAACGCAAGCTCAAGCTCCAATCACCCCTATGCTTAACGGCAAGAGTGGATCACAAACCACCTGGGGAAAGACAATAGACTTAAAACTAAGACAAGCTGCTGCTTGTATATTCTTCTATATGCTTAGTATATTCTGCACAAAATACAGAAAACTAAAACATAATTCACAGGACATATTAATGAAAACTTGTATAGACATATTAATGAAACCTTGTATAGACATATTAATGAAAACTTGTATAGACATATTAATGAAACCTTGTATAGACATATTAATGAATCATTAGTATAGACATATTAATGAAACCTTGTATAGACATATTAATGAAACCTTGTATAGACATATTAATGAAACCTTGTATAGACATATTAATGAAACCTTGTATAGACATATTAATGAAACCTTGTATAGACATATTAATGAAACCTTGTATAGATACGAGGCGTGTTCAAATGAAAACGGGACTTGTGGATTTATTTAAAAAGTATCATACGCAATTTAATATTTTCAACGGAATTGAACAAAGCAACCACTTGTGAATAAGAATGCACCTGGGTTCATCAGAAAAAATCTCCGTATGCATTTAGGCAAGCATCCCACTGTTTAGGTAGACGTCGAATGCCGTCCGAGAAAAAGTTGCGTGGCTGTTCTCTGAACCATGTGGTCACCGCTGTCTTCACGTCTGCGTCGCTGTTGAATCGCTGTCCCTTTAGTGCTTTCTTCAACGGTCCGAACAAATGGAAATCACACAGGGATAAATCGGGACTATAGGCTGGGTGATGAAGAACTTCCCAATTCTTCTTTGCCAATGTTTCCTGCACAATTTTTGCGACGTGCGGACGAGCGTTGAGAAAGTCTGCCTGGTCGCTTAGCCTTGATGGTCAGTCAGTACTGCTTTATCAAGCACGGCTATGGCTTCTTCTGTTGCAACAATATGCGCCTGACCTGGCCGTGCAAGATCTGCCGTTAACTCACGTCCGTCTTTAAACATACGCACCCACTCCATCACTCTGGTCCTCGACAAACATTTGTCACCATATGCTGCCTTCATTCTCCGATGAATGTCTACTGCTTGTCATCCTTCAAATGAAAGAAACTGGATCACAGCACGCTGATTCACTTTGGACGGGTTCGGAATCACACCCGCCATATTGTTAACAGTCTTCTGCAGCACATATGCATGCTGGGAAGATGAACACGTGACCGTATGTAAATTATTGGATACTCATTACTAGTGCAAAATGTCATCAATATCAGTGCGCTCTATCACGCGTGGTGTAACAAGTCCCGTTTTCATTTGAACACGCCTCGTATATTAATGAAACCTTGTATAGACATATTAATGAAACCTTGTATATATATATATTAATGAAACCTTGTATAGACATATTAATGAAACCTTGTATAGATATATTAATGAAACCTTGTATAGACATATTAATGAAACCTTGTATAGACATATTAATGAAACCTTGTATAGACATATTAATGAAACCTTGTATAGACATATTAATGAAAACTTGTATAGACATATTAATGAAAACTTGTATAGACATATTAATGAAACCTTGTATAGACATATTAATGAATCATTAGTATAGACATATTAATGAAACCTTGTATAGACATATTAATGAAACCTTGTATAGACATATTAATGAAACCTTGTATAGACATATTAATGAATCCTTGTATAGACATATTAATGAAACCTTGTATAGACATATTAATGAAACCTTGTATAGACATATTAATGAAACCTTGTATAGACATATTAATGAAACCTTGTATAGACATATTAATGAAACCTTGTATAGACATATTAATGAAACCTTGTATAGACATATTAATGAATCATTAGTATAGACATATTAATGAAACCTTGTATAGACATATTAATGAAACCTTGTATAGACATATTAATGAAACCTTGTATAGACATATTAATGAATCCTTGTATAGACATATTAATGAAATCTTGTATAGACATATTAATGAAACCTTGTATAGACATATTAATGAATCATTAGTATAGACATATTAATGAAACCTTGTATAGACATATTAATAAAACCTTGTATAGACATATTAATGAAACCTTGTATAGACATATTAATGAATCCTTGTATAGACATATTAATGAAACCTTGTATAGATATATTAATGAAACCTTGTATAGACATATTAATGAAACCTTGTATAGACATATTAATGAATCATTTGTATAGACATATTAATGAATCCTTAGTATAATCTGCACAAAATACAGAAAATATGTGCTAGTTGACAAATATGGCAGAAACTATTGTGTCCTGACTGAGGATGATGTGATTAAAATTGCTCACATGCCACTTTGAACTATTAACTGGGCTATTTTCATGTGGGCATTGAAGGCAACGAGAGAGCAGATCATCTGGCTTGCACTGTTACAGTGTTGAACAGTAAAGAAATGTATCAGACAACTGCTATTTAAACTCCATATGTGAAATAACACTGACAAATGAAATCAATGAGAATGATGATTCATTATTCCATGTCCAGAATAAAGGAACTGTGCTAGACATATGGAATCACCAGAAATGAGTGTTATTGTGGGCTCGGGAGAATGTCTGTCAACCAACAAGGAATAAGAACTGTCAGTCATTGTATAAAGGTGGATTGCCTATTTCTTTTCTCAGGTGGATGATGGCTTATATTATCCTGGCTGTTAAGCATAGGGATGGGAGCCTGAGATTTCATTCCAAAGCCAAATGTGTTGCCTTGGTTGTGTCGAGTCTATGTGTGTTCAAGGTTATCTTGATGTTTTCTATCCACTGTTTTCATAGTCTACCTTTGGCTCTATGTCCAGGTATTCTTTTGTTGTATGCCATTATTGGTATTTGGTTTGATTTCATTCTTATAAAGTGTTCAAATCATTTTACTTGCTGTCTTTCAATACATGGTAACATACCTACTCTTTTCCTAATCCCTTCATTTATTTTATCTAATAAAGTAACCATTACCACTTTTCTTAGACATTTCATTTCACGTGACGAATTTCCTTTGCTGCGAGACTGTTAAAAACATGTCTGATATTGGTAGCAGAGTGGTGGTATAAAAACTGTAGACATTATCTGTCTTTTGATGTCCATCTTGATCTTTGGGTGAAGAAGTAATGGTGAAAGTTGGTTAAGTCACTGTGTTTGCTTTCTGACACCTTATTTCTATTTCTCTGTCTATGAAGGTGGACACACACACAAATGTAGATTGGAGCACCTATGGATGTTGTCGGATGATGATCCGACAACAAACTAAGTTAAAATATCTGCTGATAACAGGAAACAGTGATGTCTGTGAATAGATTACTTGAACAACAGTTCTTAAGCCCTTAACCAACCTTATAATGGTTTTAATCAATCACCCAATCCATCAAATGACTGGAGTGGTGTAAGTGTTCATGTTTCACACAACTCACTATCTCTTGTATTGTTAATATGTTCACTTGGTGACATTCTCCCATGCCGTGATAATAACCGATCCAGGAACTTTTGTCTCCCTTTGTCTCTTCTCCCAATGATCTTTCCAGCAGTTACTAAATATTCTAGCTCTGCTATACTCATCACATGCAGTATAAATTTTGACTGTCTGTATCCAATTTTTGCTGTCATTTTTCTCTTTCTTTCAGCATCTCTGAGGACCTCTATTTTAGGTTTCTTAGATGCACACAGTATTTTCAACATTTTTCTAAAATTCTACACATCAGTAGCCTCTATTTTACTTTGAACTTTTTTTGTTTACAGCTCATGCTTCACATCCGCAGAAAAGAATAATATATAATAATGTAACAAATTTAATATTATACTTCAGCCATAAGGAGAACATCAACAAACACATCTCACTTCTTCCAACGTCCTGGAGGGCAATATTCTCTCAGTAGGCCCTCCAACTAAGGATGTCTTCACTAAAATATAGTTCCTCTCCACCGAAAGCATGTCTGTGATGATAACCTCACTGAGAATGGGAGGATTCATATTTATTAGAGATAATTAATGCCCGTAAGCCAATATCAGATAATTACTTGAAAAAAACTCCACAAAAACAATTTTCAGTAAAACATTATCACTATAATAAATTATGAGATACTAGAAAGGGATAGTTTGAAACATATGAGTGAAAGGGCATACTCATAAATATATTGATCATTTGATAATAAGGGACTGTCCATAAATATATCGACCATTTGATAATAAGGGGCCATCCAAAATTTATATCAACAGTTAGAGGAGTTGAAGAGGTCTGAAAATGTTTGCAGTTGCTGAAAGGTGCAGAAGGGATGGGGTGGAAGGGGGTGGGGGAGAATAGATGACTTAATTTATGAAGAGCCCCTAAAATTGGCAGTTAGACATTATACCTGAACCATGACAATTAAATTTATTAGTATTTGTGGAAAGTACAATGATAGTTAAGGAGTTTTTAAAATAGCCAGTAATTGAAGCATATTCTGTTATACAGCATCACCAATATGATATGGATTGTTGAATTTCAAGTCAGTTATGTTTATGAGCTGGGTATACTAACCACTCTGCTGCAGAGCTAACAGTTAAAAGGTTCATGCATTATATATATATATATGTATATAATTAAATGTATATATATATGTATTTATAAATGTATATATATATATGTATATATATATATATATATATATATACATATATATATGTGTGTATATATATATATGTATATATATAATATATATATGTATATTAAATGTATATATATACATTTATATTAAATGTATATATATATGTATATATATATATGTATATATATTCATCATTATCAAGTGTCATCTCCGTGACAAAGGTTGGCTGCAACAGACCTCCAACATACCATGTCTCTTGTTTTGGTAGTGCACTCTGCTAGACTGTAACCTGTCCATCTTGTGATATTACTCTCCCACTTGTACCTCTTGCTTGCTCACTTCCCTTCGACTTTACCCTCAAGTAAAGTCTTCAACAAGGTGTCATATCCAAAATATTTTATTTGCCTGATCTTTATTTCTCTTAATAATTCTCTCTTCATATGAAGTGTTGTTAGAACCTCTTTTTTAATTTTCTTCTCTTTCCATGATGCATGATGTTCTCCCTATTCTTCAGTATATCCACATCTCAAAGGCATCAACTCTGTATATATATATGTTTTATCTACCAATGCCAAACATGCACAACGACAGCACAAGACAAATGTAAACTTTTGACAGCTGAAATGGTATGTTTACGCAGAATCCTAGGAATATCGCTGAGACAGGATGAGGAATGAAGACATCTGACAAAAAGCCAGCACCACCCCAATCTTAGAATACATCAAGAGACAACAGATAAAATGGTTTGCACACATCAGCAGACTACCATTAGACAGCATACCACAGCAAGCTATGCTACACAAATACAGTGAAGACAGACTGAGAGGCCGACCATGAAAATGATGGACCACCGAAATAAAAGAGGTGACAAACTCCACAATATACTCAGCACACAAGATGGCCGTCTCCAGAAAACTATTCTATCCCTGACGCCGAAAGGCAACAAAGGGTTTCAGCTAATAGATATATATATATATACTAAAATCTGTAAACATTGACAGTTAAAATATGAATAACAAAACAATGACAACAATAAAATATGAATTTCACAAAATCAAACAAATTAGACCTGTCCTCAATCTTTGAAGATTCCTGCTCCTTCAACAAGAACTCCTGGAATTTGTACTGAGATTGCAGCAATAGGTAAGTGTCTAAACAGGAAACCATAACAGACAGCACCCTAAAATATGGAAGTATCAAATATTCAGCAAAACATTTTATATTAATTAAAATACTGATAATATTTTTTTTTAAACTAAAAATGTTAAATGTCAATTTAAATTAAAGTAAGTATACCATAGAACAATGGAAAAATACAGGTCTATAAAAAATACATTATATTTCCCAATACGTCTCAATGGTGCAAAATGAGACTGCTTCACTTCACTTTACTTAAATAATAATACTTGATAATAATAATGATGATGATGATGATAATGGTGATGATAATGATGATAATGATAATGGTGATGATAATGGTGATGATGATAGTTAGTTAGTCGTCGGATCATCATCACTGCAAACTGGACACATCCATAGTTGCTCCGATCTCTCCTGGAGTGTATCCGCCATCACACTTCTGCTGACAGTGTGCGCGTGTGCGATTGTGGCAAAGGGCGATGGGGCAATGGATCGCGCTGACGTTTTGAACTCCTTAAGAGATATAACACGCGAGAGTGAGACTAATGTGGATGATGATTCCTTTTCAATGGCTAGGATTAAAGATCAGGGATTGAAATGCAGTGTTACTAGAGGTGAACATTTTGGAGGGCGCAGAAGAATGATGGTCAACCAGCATAGGACCGGTACCGTCAGGTGATGATGATGATAATGATAATGATAGTCATAATGATAATACTAATACTAATAATAGAATAGCATTTGATATACACTGTCTGGTAACATTACCTCAGACCAAATGTATATGAGTGATCATAGTTGAACAGAGAGTGGATCTTTGCTTCAGAATCTACCATGATGATTCTGTCAATGAAGGCCTAGGAAAAAAACAACCAAACTTGTAAAATATACAATAAATGATTGTTAAATGAAAAGATAAATATAGTAAATAGAATTTATGGTTGTTGCAACAAACTAAAATACAATTAAGTACAGTATAGCCAGAAAGCATTGGCAAACTACTAAGTGTATTTATATTGCATAGAAAATTACTAGTCTAAAAATGCTGGGTTGATGGCTATGTCCTGAATAGGATACACTACAATGTATTTTTATTGCCAGCTAGAAAGTCTGCTAGATTAGTTAATTATAACCATCTTCAGCAACAACAATCCATTTTGTCCTGCAACTATTTGTGAAGTTTCATCTCTATTTTATAGAACCATACAACTGTTTATAAAATGCCCTCACTTTTTTTTTATAGGGCCCTGAAATGTTTTTGATAAGTGCCCTCTCAATTTGATAGGGCCCTGTGTCTATTTGTTAAGTACCCTTTCTGTTTGATAGGGCCCTGAACTGTTTGTTATAAGGGTCCTGTCAAATAGGAACACATAGAGAAGAGTCACCTTGAAGAATGTGACAGATGACTATCTCATAGAATAAGGCAGAAAACATATCCAAGGATAGAAACAAATGAAAAATATTTATGACCTCTGCCCCTGAGAATGTGTAAGCTTCCTAGGGGGTAAAATATTTAGGTATATTTAGGTATATATCAATATAAATATTTATATCAACCAAGGACTTGATTGATCTGTAAAATATGTTAACAGCAGTGGTGGTCCAATTCTCCTTATGGTACAATTTAGGAACAAGTAAAAATAATAGATTGTGAAAACTTAACTCGGTGAACAGAAAACAACTGCAGTCCTAGCACTTACCATAATAGAGTCAGGAATATCTCGTAAGCTGTAAGTTTCTTTTGCTGGCAGTAACTCCCCATATATCATCTCATACACTGCTGGAAACGCTGACAGAATGTTGACAAGACGTATAAAATGCTGGAAAAAAAATTATACTTTTGCATTATCTCATAATCTGTTGCTGTGTCACTCATTCTTGTTGTGGAATTGATTTTATGAAAACTTTTGGTGTTTGTGGCATTTGATCCTAAAATAATCCTGTCAGGTCATTAGTCAATTAACACCTTTACTAAGAAACAAAGATATTACACTAGAACCAAAGAAAGCGCTTTTAAGCACCATTTTCTTACCAACATTGTGTTATCAGTGTCAAACTTGGACATTAGATTCTAGAACAATACATAAGATTAACACCACTGAAATGAAATGTGTGAGATGTATGATTGGAGTTAGCTTGAGAGACAAAATCAGGAATGAAGCACTAAGGAAACAATTAGGGATCAAGTCAACAATAGAATACATACAGAAACAACAAGTTAAATGGTACGGCCACATAACCAGACAGAAAGAGCAAAGTATTATAAAAAAAACACTTAACAAACGATACGAAAACAGTCGACATATTGAACGCCCTCAAAAGGTGGA
Organism: Meghimatium bilineatum; assembly: GCA_034231615.1. NCBI lineage: Eukaryota > Metazoa > Mollusca > Gastropoda > Stylommatophora > Philomycidae > Meghimatium > Meghimatium bilineatum. The sequence continues at coordinate 11,517,903 of CM067308.1, forward strand.
CAGATAGTGTATTAGAGACACTCAGAAATATAACCGCAGAAGAGGCAAATAGAAGAGCAAAAGACCATAAACTCACTCTCCCCTCAACACCGAAAGGTACATGAGGACAGAAAGAAGAAGAACAAGACGATCCTAAAATAAAACACAACTTTGAAAATGTGTCTACACAGGTTTCTGTAGTGCAAATTGCTATAGACCCCTGTTGTAATTAGTCATGTGAATACACATAAAAATATGTGGATACACTTAATATGTATATGTCATTGTTTTCTGTGTAAGTTCTGCTACTAGCTATAAACAATTTGATGTTTTGCCGCTCTTTATTCGCAGTGTTTTAATGGTTAGTTTTGTTTAGTGCCTCAACATATATAATGTATTTTTATATTATTTCTACTGATAGTGTTTTGAGTATTATTTTTGTTTAGTGCCTCTACTTATTAAATTTAGCTATTTATATTAACAAACCTGGCATTTCTTAAATAATTTGCACTGTAAATTTTGTTTTCTAAAACAATAGTTTTCTAAAGAAAACAAAACACACAAAAAAAACAATTAAAAAATGGTTATCTGCACTTCACCAACAAATTATTCTTAACCTTTAGTATACCTTTAGTATATCAATGGTTTTCTATTTGTAAACAACTGGCGGGGAATTGCATCACTTATTGCTATGCACTCATTTATCTATAAGAAACTACATGATGATTATGGTTCACAGGGATCAGCAAATCCTAGCTAGCAATAATGTTATATTCCTTTTCCTGCTTTTTGTTTGGAAGAGAACAGAATTGTAATTTTAAATTTCTAGTCATCTGTCCCGATTGGTGCGTTCAACATGAATCAGATCATACTGGACGACATTTTAAGTAAAATCATTATGGTTGTGATTCTGGTGACGAGGAATTCTTGGGAATTACATTTGTTTTCAAAGTAGATATAGTAACATGTTGGTTTCATTATGAAATGACACAGGACATGTATAGGCCAAATATATTGACGTCATGGACTATGAAAACTAAGTCTAGTGTAGAATGGACCAACAAGGTTAGTGATATCTGTGCTTTATTTGTTTTCACAGGTGATTTTATGTTAGTTTGGTTATGAAACAACATAAGGCCTAGATATGTAGAAGAATTCTATCATCAGGGGTTCCACACATCGGACAAGTATAAGTGAGTCAGTAAAAATGTTCTTTTAGTTTCTTCCCTTGTTTCATCTTCACCATGTTCTCACATATCATAAATACACAAACAAAATGTAAACTATTAAATTCAGTATTCAATTCTTTATTTACATTTAAAAAAATTATTTTAAAATTTATAACATCAACAAATTTATTGCGTTCTCCAAATACTCACCAAAAATAATGCCAATTGTCAAAAAAGGAATTTGGTTGCAGGAGGAAAATTTTAATTCAGAGTGCTAAGAGTTAAGAAACTCACTTAAACACATTTTCAACATTGAGTTACATTTTATGATCACATACAGTGCATTTTATTTTTTTAACTGTTCAAAAGAATGGAGCTTTCATTAATGTACGCATCGTTTTCACAGGAACAATGACTATAAAACTGTTATTAATAGTAATAATAATAGAAGCATATCTTGTAAAGAACATTGCTAGTCGACTATTGTTGGATTTTTTAAAGCACCACTAACACATCCAATTGCGTCGTCAGTATAATATGAAGGATCAACTGCATCGTCAGTATAATGTGCAGGAAGGATCAATTGCATCATCAGTATAATGTGCAGGAAGGATCAATTGCATCATCAGTATAATGTGAAGGATCAACTGCATCATCAGTATAATGTGCAGGAAGGATCAACTGCATCATCAGTATAATGTGCAGGAAGGATCAACTGCATCGTCAGTATAATGTGCAGGAAGGATCAACTGCATCGTCAGTATAATGTGCAGGAAGGATCAATTGCATCATCAGTATAATGTGCAGGAAGGATCAATTGCATCATCAGTATAATGTGCAGGAAGGATCAATTGCATCATCAGTATAATGTGAAGGATCAATTGCATCATCAGTATAATGTGAAGGATCAATTGCATCGTCAGTATAATGTGCAGGATCAATTGCATCATCAGTATAATATGCAGGATCAATTGCATCGTCAGTATAATGTGCAGGAAGGATCAAATTTAACCACAAGTTATATTTGTGATGCAGGATCACTAACTACTTTACCACCAAAAACTATTGTTAAATAATTAATATGATATAGTGGATGCCATTCGATGAGACAAAAGCATTAATGATATGACTGACGGCACAGATTTGACTGATGGCACAGATTTGACTGACGGCTGCTTAAATTTACTCATACAATCATGATGTATATTTCTGAAGATTTTAAAGAAAATTGAAAGTCATTTTATGGTTTATTTTGATTTTTATCATTTTTCCCATATTCTAATTCCATCCATCTTCAACAGAAGCATGGCTCTCGAATCCTATCCCCGCCGAAGATGAATGTGTCGAGCCATTGGCACAAATAAAACAGCACCACAGCGAATGTCCATTCTCTGGACTGCTTCATGCTGGAAATCTAGTAAAACTATTGTCCTGTTACAAGAGAGATCCAGCGGGAATTTGAGAATGAATGTTGAAGAAGACGAATCCTATAGTAGGCTACCACAAGGTCATCGAATACACATTGAATGTTTTCCTTCTAGGAAATCATCCGTTTCATTCTGTTTGAATCTGAAGAGTGGCTTATCTGTATGGTATTTATGTCTGAAGCTCGCCTGTTTTTATGATTTGTAATTTCCAGCCAACTTGTACACTAACACTATAAATAATAATAACAATTGTAGCAGCCATGATCTCTCACCTTTTGGGAGTGTCTGTCAATGGGATCAACGGGCCATGTTTTAGGGGTGAATATAGGGGTATCTTGAGGTCCACATTCTAGAGATGACCAGAGTTCCACTAGTAATGCTTTGATATAGCCTGGGAAGTATTAAAATATACGTACAGGTAAGTAATACAAAATAAAGTTGATTGATTCATTGATCACATTATTTATAAAAACTTTAGCAGAAGGACTCACATTTTAGGAAATTTGTAACTCTAGCAGATGGTCTTACACTTTAGACTTACGTAAAACACAGGTTTATATATCGCTTCAATGAGACACGACAGACTATAACTAAAACTAGTAGGTAATGATGGGCAATGATGCTCACACAAGAAATCATAACAATTACATATATTTGTATGAATATGATTTGTGTATTGTAATTTGTATGATTTCTTGTGTGCGCATCATTACCTACTAGTTTTAGTTATAGTCTGTCATGTCTCATTGAAGCGATATATAAACCTGTGTTTTACGTCTAATTGTTGTTACGTTTCATGTAGTTACCTTGTATTGATCTTACACTTTAGCAAATTTTTAACTTTAGCAGATGGTCTTACATTTTAGCACATTTTTAACTTTAGCAGATGGCCTTACATTTCAGCACATTTTTAACTTTAGCAGATGGCCTTACATTTCAGCACAATTTTAACTTTAACAGATGGTCTTACATTTTGGCACATTTGTAATGTTAGCAGAGATCTTACCTTTAGCACATTTTAACTGCCAAGCCTTATGTTCTGTTCATTTTTGAATAATTAGATATTATAATTACTGTACGATGTTAGCAGAAATTTATTGCATTTTGACTTTTGCATGGTAAGTTGATTACAAATGTAGTGTTATGTTTTGGACATAGTCATGCATCTCTTGAAAAAAAAGTCGATAACTCTATACTGTTTAAGCTAGCTATTACGGTTACCTGTGCTCCGTATACTGCTTAAACTTGCTTTACCTGTGCTCTGTAAAGCTTGAATGCCAGGTGCTGTAGCTGCTACTTGTGTCACCATGTACCCATATCCAAACTTTTCACATCTACTAACCTGAAACCAGACACAATGAAAGATTATATGCATAACTTTTAACTACATATTTTTATGTTTTGATGAGTATTGTCTATTGTCTTTCCCCAGGTGAATGATTGTTGATCGCATTCACACTTGCCGTTAAGCATAGGGGTGGTAGCTTAAGCTGTCATTTCAAGGCCAGATGTGTCGCTGAGGTTGCATTTAGTCCATGTTTGTTTCAGGTTATCTTGATGTTTTCTATCTACCGTTTTCTTGGTCTATCTTTGACTTTACGCTGTATGATGAGTATTAATACATTATTAATATGATCTTATTGCTGGTCTGTGGAGTGCAAAGGGTACTGCATTACTCTTAGTAGACCCAGGGTTATCAGATAACCAAGATCCCAAAAGTACCTCTTAGTGGTGCACCATGGAAATAGAAATACAGCTGCTCATGGTGATTCTGGATAAATTTTAGGGATCGTGGCCATGAATGTGGGGATAGCAGATGGAAAGAGATGCAAAAGAGACAGGCAATATCTCTGTGTAAACACATGCAGCAGCACTGTCGACACACAGTGAAGTTAGTCAGTACCGCGGAAGCAGTGGAGGGGCAGCCAATGCAGATATTATGAAGTGATATGAGACATACTAAGAAAGTGTGCGTCAGTCACCATAAGGATAGCATACTGAGTACACTGAGAGGGTAGCACAGCTCTAGTGGGGAGTGCCATGTGCAAAAGAGAATTGGAAAACATTTCAAGTAAATTGGAACTAAAGTATTGTTAGCTCGAGACAAGCTTCTAGCTACCGGTGATCCCAGTCCGAGCCCAACCACATCCGTCCAAGGAGACAAGCTCTGTTCAGCTCGATAACAAAATTCTAGATCCAGGCGCTCCTAAATATGTGTATAGACTTAGACGAGGGATACATGAAAGTGGTGAACGACACTTTGGCTAAGAGGGAGAGTGAGCTCAACTCTTCTATCAAGTTCTTCCTAAACCAGAACCAGGCTTGCGGATAGTAAAAGGTTCAGTACCTGATTGAGACAATAAGTATAATTACATGAGACAAGTTCACTGGCTGCGGAACACCTCATGCAAGATAGATGTGATGGACAAACTGTCTCGGCGTAGAGTCAATACACATTTGCCGCTTGGCAATAGATAGGACAGATGTTACAGGCTAGGGTAGCCCACCCGAAATGTCAAGGCATGCCAAAATTGGCTGAGCTGGACTTTCAAGGATGGTGGCACAACTAACTACGCTCCTGGCGGAAATCGCTAGAATATTCATGCTGATTATTATAGAGCGAATGCAAAACAAACATTGCTGGTCTGAGTGGTGAAGTGGTTAGTGAGTTAATTAAATAGACCCAACTTACGCTAACTTGATCAGGGCTTAGGAACTGTCAATAAAGTACAACTAACAATTAGGGAGAAGAGGGGTTATGAAAATGTTTGACAGTTGTTAACAAGAGGGAAGAGTGGGTTGACAAAAGTTAACATCATCAATACTGTTATACCCGAATTAAATTGTTTGAATTTGAAAACATATTTCTAAAAATGTGAAACAAAACACACATTTTGTTCATAGTTTTCTTATATTAAAATTTGGGGGTGGGGGTGTGTGTTCAATTTTAGACATAATTATTAGGGAGGGGGGACTGAATTTTTTAGTTGTTGATAGGGGGACGGGGGAGAGAATTTTGCTAACAAATGAAAATTACTGACATAATTTATGAATGAATAAACCATTAGACATTCAGCACAGATCAAGCTGTTGCATGTCACTGTGACAAAGTTAATAAAATGTATAAGTGATGTCTAGAAATTAGTAATAGGCAAACAACAATGTCTTATACAGGATCTACTTGAATTATTTGTCTTATACGGGATATACTTGAATTATTTGTCTTATACAGGATATACTTGAATTATTTGTCTTATACAGGATATACTTGAATTATTTGTCTTATACAGGATATACTTGAATTATTTGTCTTATACAGGATATACTTGAATTATTTGTCTTATACAGGATATACTTGAATTATTTGTCTTATACGGGATATACTTGAATTATTTGTCTTATACAGGATATACTTGAATTATTTGTCTTATACAGGATATACTTGAATTATTTGTCTTATACAGGATATACTTGAATTATTTGTCTTATACAGGATATACTTGAATTATTTGTCTTATACAGGATATACTTGAATTATTTGTCTTATACAGGATATACTAGAATTATTTGGTTATTATTCACAGCCCATGTGCTGCTGAGATTAACAATTGGAGCAAAGAATAGTGACACTGCAACCTGCCATCCATGTTGTAGGAGGTGACTTATCTGGAGATGCAAGTAACAACTCCGCTGCCTGGCATAGGTAACAAGAGTGAAACACTCATACTTCATCTAGATTTTACCATCATCATAGTTGCCATCATCAACATCACCATCATGTTCTTCTTTTTCTTCCAAGTTTGCTCTACTTTAATCATTAGTACTTATAAAAAAACACAATGTCGATCAACTTTACAATGAATCCACATACTATCAGACTATAGAGCATGGGTATAAAAAAGTAATACTAATAACAGTATACAAGACAGTTTCAACCTTAAGGTCTTTTTCAAGAAAACACGACAAACAGTAAAAACAATACAAAGAATGGCACTAACACAAAAGCATTAGACGGCATTGTTAAATGTTTGCCATCTAATGTTTTTGTTATAGTGTCATTAATTTTACTGTCTTTACAGGGTATCTTGTGTTTTCTTGAAAAATACCTTAACGTTGAAACATTGAAACTGTCTTGTATACTGTTATTTGTATTTTTTTATACCTTATAGTCTGATAGTCTGTACATTGATTGTAAAGCTGAACGACCTTATGTTTTATGTAAGTACTATCATTTCACAATTGTATAGTCTCATTCATTATTAATATAAACATTCAGATCATTGTGATTTGAGTCAAATAATATAAACATTCAGATCGTTGTGATTTGAGTCAAATAATATAAACATTCAGATCGTTGTGATTTGAGTCAAATAATATAAACATTCAGATCGTTGTGATTTGAGTCAAATAATATAAACATTCAGATCGTTGTGATTTGAGTCAAATAATATAAACATTCAGATCGTTGTGATTTGAGTCAAATAATATAAACATTCAGATCGTTGTGATTTGAGTCAAATAATATAAACATTCAGATCGTTGTGATTTGAGTCAAATAATATAACGCTCTGCACTGAAAAACTTACTTGTAATTTCTTATCGTAACGTGAGTACATGTAACGAACACATTCTTTAAATGCTCCAGTTTGTTGTAGAAGAAGAATACCTTTGGCTGTGCTAGCAAAATTCAGCAAGTTATCCTGCAGAATTTCCTTCCATGAATCCCTGGAATTGAAAATAAACTTAAAATAATTATCTAACTTTCGGGAGACATTGACACTGACTTTTGGCTTTCTTTCAAGAACTATCTGTCAGAAATACAAATGATATACCTTACAATTCGATCAAATAAAGTTATATAACAACTGCCATTCTTCTTCTTCTTCTTCTTCACTTATTCTCAAACTTCTGCTGGTTAACTAGATGTAGTCTGGATCTGTTGCTGGTGACAGTGTGGCTGCAATATCTTTACCTTTCAGCCCAACACGTCTGACTTCTACATGGCATTTTTTAGCACTGGATTACTTTTCTTCTTTACTTCTCAGCTAGATTGATCATCTGCAGCCTGTTGTCTAGAATTACCACATGGACATGGTGTGGGCTATCAATTCTTGCTTCCTGGCCACATTGTTAGCAGTTAGCTACGAGCCCTTGACTACAACAGCCAAATGTTAGCAGTTAGCTATGAGCCCTTGACTACAACAGCCCAATGTTAGCAGTTAGCTATGAGCCCTTGACTACAACAGCCCAATGTTAGCAGTTAGCTACGAGCCCTTGACTACAACAGCCCAATGTTAGCAGTTAGCTATGAGCCCTTGACTACAACAGCCCATTTGTTTGTCAGCATCTTGGTTCTTTATTATTATAAAATGGAGTATATTTGTCAGATTCTTCTTCTTCAGCGTTCATTCGCAAACTCCTGCTGGTTCTCTCTTGAAGCAGGACAGTGGTCCTACTAGATTTCCAACAGGATGTAGTCCTGAAAATGGAAATGCGTTGTATCTATATTTTATTTTCACCAATGGCCCAACACATCCATCTTCTGCCATATTTTTAAGCCTCATAAACAGGAATTTCAAAATACATACAAGAATTACTGGCAGTTTTATGATATTGTGTATATGTGTGTAGGTCAGAACTATATGAATTTATGACCATATTTGACAATTTTTATAAGGCAAAATAAAAGGGCCATGGACAGCCAATTCTCCACATTTTTTTGGTGATGTTCGAGGGGGGGGAAGAGTTACCAACATATATTGCTACATTTTATATTTCTAAGTGTCAAAATTTCTATGTTCACTCTTAAGTAACTCACCAATTTGCATGTGATTACCACAGGGGAAAGTACAGTATGTTGTGCTACTGTTTAATTTGCATCATATAGGCCTAGCACATCTGTTTTTTACATGCATTTGACTCAATTAGCTTTATTAGCCTGTGACAGTCTTCTTGTCTGTCGCCAGGTGACAAGTGTGTAGCTCTCTGTTAGCTGTGATTGTTTATCCCCAAATGTGCCCTTCAGTTGCAGGCCAAAACATGTTCCTGGGTGATAGTTTCCAAGCTTTGTCCATCTTGTATGGGATGTTCTCTTACTAGAGAATGGTCTTGATAATCAGATGGTCCATTTCCCACTGCTACCTTCGATACTAAACCATTTATGTAGGTGTGGTTCTGGTATAAAAAACACTACACTGTAGAAGTGACCTAGGATTGGTTTGCTTTCTTAGCCGAGGATTGCTCCCAAACATTTTGAACACATCATCCAAGTCTGGCCTACAGCACACATTTTCTAAACTAGAAAGTCATAACTTTCTGTCCATTGTTTTTCAACAACATATGCTTTTGGCCAAAAATTTGAATTGTGTTCTCAAGTATGAACAATGCTTTCACTAGGATTCCGCATTTCGTTTTTTTCTACTGTGTCACCACTTGCACTTGGCGCTGCTTTCTAGAGCTGTGCTACCTTCGATATGTACTCAAAGATTAGTCTTACTTCTGTGGAGTCTTTTTCACTAATCATGCTGTTGGAAACATGACAGTTCAGCAGTCCAGAACAACTGCTTTTTCACTACTCATGCTGTTGGAAACATGACAGTTCAGCAGTCCAGAACAGCTGCTTTTACACCATGCTTCAAAAGTGTTTTGGCTGTGAGCATGAGGTACCATTCAGCTATCATTTGTCATATGCAATCAATTCTCATTTCATCTCAGTCTGCACTTACCAGACAAGATTCCCAAAGCATCAGCCAGGTGTTGAACATGAGCTGTGAAACTATATGCTTCTAGAATGCCCATTAAGGAAGTAGATTTTAGAGTTCTGGCTATCTGTTATACAGGAGCAATTCAAATTTCTTTGCATCCACTAAGTTTCATTTTCTGTTTTCTAGAACTGCAGGGGAAAATTAAACCTTACAAATCAACGCCACATTCCATTTCTGCCCCTTATGTCGGCTCTGAGGTCAGAGATGAAATTAGGCCTATATAAAAAAAAATACAATGCTACCATATACAAATTAAATAATAAATGGGATGTGAATAGGGTATGGTAGGGAATAGGGTATGGTAGGGAATAGGGTATGGTAGGGAATAGGGTATGGTAGGCAATAGGGATGGTAGGGAATAGGGTATGGTAGGGAATAGGGTATGGTAGGGAATAGGGTATGGTAGGGAATAGGGTATGGTAGGGAATAGGGTATGCTCATGTACAACTGGATTAGCAATGAACTAAACAAAGGAACAAACTGTAATAAAACACATGCACACAAAGTTGAATGGTAAAACTTATATGTAACACAATTTATACATTTAAAATAAAAGAACATCACAATGATGGTGATTTTTCTTACATGTGAGAGTCTTTATACTTGTCCACTTCATCATTCTTCACATTGATAGATGACCCTGATGTTTTTTCTGATGCCTGTAGATATTCAGTTCAAGACAAGAATGTTTATCATCGTGAAAAAATCAGAAATAAATTATCAAATGTTATCCAATGAAAAACTAAGGAAAGCTGGGGGATAAGCTGACAACCTGTCAACAGTGAATGAAGGAAAGTTGGGGAATAACAACAGCGAAAAAAATTATTGTCACTGCGTGTCTTAACTCAATTCCTTACTTTTTTTGTCTTTCTTACTCACCCGCGGCCTTCTAGGTTAACATGGGAATGTCTTAGGCTAAGGGAGCAAACCCTACAGAAAATTTCCTACTCACTATCAAGTTAGCATGGGAGTGCTTCAGGCCAAGGAAGTAAAATCTTACCAAAAATCTGGACAGGAGACCAGAAATTAGTCGATTTTAGTCATCCTCTTTTTTAAACATGTATGTTCTGTTTTCTTAATCATCTTCTGGTATCTCCTGCAGTTCTGCTTGTTTCCAAGCATATTAGCATTTCCTTTCCCTTGGAACTAATCAACAAAGTGAAGAGAAGAACCAGTGCAAATGGGCAAAACACTTTCTCCATAATACTTTCTCGGGCAAGCAGTCATGTGCAATGTAGGGACTATGTGTCTTGGCAATTTACATTGGTTTTACATTGGACAATCTCCTGATTGTCTTTTGTACAGACACAAAAGGCAATTATCAATGAACAACTTAACTACCAAGAATGCATGGTAATAATATTTATGATATATTGAACAAAGAAAAAGTATTTATACAGACATGCATGGTAATATGTACTGTCAGTCACAGGTCACACCTGATGGAACAGTAAGCAAGTTAGTATACACATACAGATTGACATATAATGGTATATTTTATGGAGAATTATAGTCTAGGTAAATATATCAGGGTCAACCTCTACTTCGGTACAAAGAATTATGCAAATGGAATATGTATGATACAGGCATTGATACGGAGGAATCATGGGAACAGGATGCCATTAATCATGTTGCATGCAGGGGAAAGATCAGGTTTGGTATAAAGACAAAGGACAAATTAATAGCAGTAAGTTCAGAGCTACACATTTAAGACACACAGCAGCACATGAGGTACAAGTGGGCCTGTGATTCTTGTACATAATGTGGAAGACTCTTTACAGCTCAGACTGGTCTTGTGAGTCACATCCCTCATCGCCATGGATCATAAATTCTCTCTCTCTCTCTCTCAATATGCCTAGTAGTAGTGGGTAGTCACCTTTCCATCCTTCCAAATGTTGGTACTATTGTTGTTATAAGAAATATAATCCATATCACCATGGATTGTGATGATGATGATGGATGTGCCTCCCAAGACTAACCTGAGCTGCAAATAGTCTTCCAAAGTATGTACAAGGAATCAAAGGCCGACTAGTACCATCATGTGCTGTTGTGAAGACAAGCAACCCTTGAGCTACTGTACCATCATGTGCTGTTGTGTAGACAAGCAACCCTTGAGCTACTGAACCATCATGTGCTGTTGTGTAGACAAGCAACCCTTGAACTACTGTACCATCATGTGCTGTTGTGTAGACAAGCAACCCTTGAGCTACTGTACCATCATGTGCTGTTGTGTAGACAAGCAACCCTTGAGCTACTGTACCATCATGTGCTGTTGTGTAGACAAGCAACCCTTGAGCTACTGTACCATCATGTGCTGTTGTGTAGACAAGCAACCCTTGAGCTACTGTACCATCATGTGCTGTTGTGTAGACAAGCAACCCTTGAACTATCTGCTGTCACTTTCTCATTCATCTTTATATGATTCCTGATCTTTACCTTTCATGTAACATGATTCATGGCAATCTGTACCTAATTAATATATCAACTGTTTAATGATACCTGTCTCCAAGTCTCTGCTATGCAGGTGTGAAGTTCATAGTGGGACAGTACAAGGAGACCATCGCAGGTACTATACAGCTGCCGACACACGTAAAGATATGCACCAATGACAGTATCTGATGGCTGCTTGCTGGATTTCAACAGGTCATTGGTTAAGGCTCTCTTTGTGAACTCTGCAATGAGATTAGCTGGAGCTGACCTGAGAGAATAAACAGAGCATACATGTTTAGAAACTGTCAATTAGTTAGTTAGTCGTTGGATCATGGTCATTGCACTCCGGACAAGTCCACAGGTGCTCAGATCTCTCCTTGAGTGTAGCCGCCATTACACTTTGACTGATGGTCCCAGTACGCAGTTGATTGACCATCATTCTTTCTTGCCCATGAAACCGCTCTGTTCTAGCGACACCGCATTTCAAACCAAATTCCTTTATCCTAGTCATGGAACAAGAGTCATCGTCGCTTATACAGTCATTTGCATGTGTGTTTTCTCATAGGGCGTTCAAAATGTCTGCTCGATCCATTGCTCCACTAACAGCCGTAGTAGCAGCGTGTGCAGCCAACCTATCTGCTCTCTCTCATTACCCCAGACTCCTGCATGTCCCGGCACAAAAATGAAAGTCACTTTACGCAAACAGGAGTTCTTCACTGCATCCAGTCACTGTTCCCGAATGTATCCTGCCTGTTCTTTCACAATCATGCTCATCGAGTCACTGAGTATGCAGGCATGCTCGCTGATAGTCTGCGAGCAGATCCATTGCAAAGCCTTGGTTACCGCCAAAACCTCTATTGTTATGCTGCTTGTGGTCTCCGCGAAAGCACCACTTTCCTCTCTGATGGTTTCCCCCCACCTTTGAGCCATGTAGGCCCAGGCACTTTTGATGTGTCTCTCACCCGACCCATCTGTATATATAATCATATCACCTTCCCAGGAATTTTCACAGATTAGAGCAAGTATCTCTGACTCCACCACTGTCGAACACCATTCCCTGCATTCTGTCAGTACCAACTCTTACACAGGGTGTTTTACTACTCGTAAAATGCAGTCCCAAGTACATTTTAAAGGTTACCAGGTAACATAAAAATGAAACATTGTGTACTACAGTCATTCTATATTACTTTTGTCTAGTAGTGCTATTGTTTTACACTTTCACCTCCTTAACTGCTGATAGGTACCCAGGCAGGTCAAATTTGGTTACATTCTAGGTGATGATGTGAAATCTTTCTCTGACATCCGGACCTGTCTTATGCTTGAGAACCGCTACATATACCAATTTGACACTCTTAAACCCTTCGGGATCAATGAGCACCTGTCTCATGGATGATATCAAGTTGTTCCATCATTTCTCTGTTTGTCTCACGTCACATGTATGTAGCTGTTTTTGTATATTTATTGTCCATGTTTTGACTTCTGACCTAGTTACAACTCTTCCAGTCCATCTCCACATTAGTTAACTCAGTCATGTGAGCGTCTGTAGTTCATTCTCACTTGTTGTTTTCTGTTGTGTATGTTGTCTTGATAAAGGAATTTTGGTCGAAACGTCAATTTGAGTGAGTTATTATGTGCATCTCCAGTGATTCGCAAAACTTAAATACTCTGTTCCTGGCTTTACCAGTTGGAATCTTAAGATGTCAGTCACTTCCGCAATCCAATTTCTTTGTCCTTCCTATGCTATTTTCCATGTTCATGTTGTAAGATCGTGTAGCTGGGAGTGTTGGATCCATGAGATGACCATGATAATACATTTTCTGATTTTCTATACATTTTGAAACATATATTTTCTATACATTTTGAAACATATATTTTCTATACATTTTGAAACATATTTTCTATACATTTTGAAACATATATTTTCTATACATTTTGAAACATATATTTTCTATACATTTTTAAACATATTTTCTATACATTTTGAAACATATATTTTCTATACATTTTGAAACATATATTTTCTATACATTTTGAAAAATATATTTTCCCCATGGAATTTTTGATGTCTTCATTACTTATATGATCTCTGCTTATTTACTGCTATATTTAGGCATCTTATTCTACGTATGCCAAGCTTCTCATATTCTGTAGTCAGTGTCAAAGTCTGATATTGGTAGCATAATATTGACACAAAGGTGATTATAATCTGGCTGATCATTTCAATAAGAATAACAGAGTATTTCAGAATTGGTGACCCACATGTGGAAAGTTTAAAAGTCTCACCAGTGGTCCACCAGACCAATCATCTTGAAAGTCTTACCTGTGGTCCGCCATACCAATCACCATGAAAGTCTTACCTGTGGTCCACCATACCAATCACCATGAAAGTCTTACCTGTGGTTCACCATACCAATCATCTTGAAAGTCTTACATGTGGTCCACCATACCAATCACCGTGAAGATCTTACAAATGATCCGTTAGATCAATCACCATGAAGGTCTTACCAGTGGTCCACCAGACCAATCATCTTGAAAGTCTTACCTGTGGTCCACCATACCAATCACCATGAAAGTCTTACCTGTGGTTCACCATGCCAATCATCTTGAAAGTCTTACTTGTGGTCCACCAGACCAATCATCTTGAAAGTCTTACCTGTGGTCCACCATACCAATCACAGTGAAGATCTTACAAATGATCCGTTAGATCAATCTCCATGAAGGTCTTACCAGGGGTCCACCAGACCAATCATCCTGAAAGTCTTACCTGTGATCCACCATACCAATCACCATGAAGATCTTACAAATGTTCTGTTAGATCAATCACCATGAAGGTCTTACCAGTGGTCCACCAGACCAATCACCATGAAGGTCTTACCAGTGGTCTGTCAGAGTAATCACCATGAAGGTTTTACTAATGGTCTACCAGATCAATCACCATGAAGGTTTTACTAGTGGTCTAGCAGATCAATGACCACATGACAACAAACCTTCACTAGATAAATCAGTTCATCAATGTAATTATATTTGTATATGCTAAGAGTAGGTTTTTTTCTTAAAGCATTATACACAACTGAGAGCTTGAGCTCTTCTAATTAATCTGCATCTTCTTCTATACTCATTCTCAAACTCCTGAAGATTAGCAGGGTGTAGTTCAGAGAATAGAATGTGTTGTTTCATGATTTACAGCTTAGTTGTGATATCTGCATTTTTTTACCTGAAACATCCGACTTCAGCATGGCTTTTGATTCACTTTGATCCAAAGATATTCATAAAAATAGAAAAAATTGAGAAGAGATGCATGATTACTTTGTTCTGGTTAGAAGACTTCTGCCCTCCCCATACAATAAGAATAATCTCCCCTTTGCAGTAGAGGCCATCATAGATAAAATATCTGCAATGTTTAGAAGGCAAGCTTCAGTCACGGAAGAGCTGTCCTGTATTGATAAAAAAAAATATCAAACATTAATAAAAGATACTTTATCCACACGAAATTAAATACAATTTCTCCTAATATATCCAAGTCATTATTAAATTTACAACATTCAAGTCTGTTGTTAGGGGAAAAAACTGAAAGTGACTTCAGGTACAGCAATAGTCTTGTAAAGACCTGACTTTGCTCATTCAAGATGAAGGGATGAAGTTGTGATGTATTATGGTCCGATCCATGTAGCGGTGATTATCATATCTCTTCAAAGCCTTCTGTTTCATGTTCTGTCAATAATGTCCACAATATGTGTGGAAGGTATAATGTCCACAATATGTGTGGAAGGTATAATGTCCACAATATGTGTGGAAGGTATAATGTCCACAATATGTGTGGAAGGTATAATGTCCACAATATGTGTGGAAGGTATAATGTCCACAATATGTGTGGAAGGTGGACAATTTATGAATATCCACAACTTGCCGTGTGAAAGCGAACAATTTGTGATTTTCCACAAGCATGTTATGTTGAAGATGAACAATTTGTAGATCTACATGTCCTGCGATATGCCATGCCTCTGGCATTCTGATCAATACTGTAGATAGAACATAAGCATACTATATGCTATATGTAGATCTAACATGTATACTATATGCTATATGTAGATAGGACATATGTATGCCATATGCAAATGTTATTTCTAATTCTGTATTGGGTCAATCTTCTGACATTCTGTGGTATACAAGAATTTCTTACTGTCTTTAATTAGTTATGAATATCCTTTTTAGTTTCTTCCTAGCAATTAATAACAGTCAAAGCTTGGAATAACTTACTCATCATTTTTTTGCTATGTATCTATCTATCTATACGCTGTGACCCATTGGTGCCTCACAGTGTAAGGGGTTGTGTATGTAGTCTTGATAAAGGACTTTTGGTCGAAACATTATTTTGTGTATGTTATTATGTGTGTTTCTAGTTATTAAAAAAAATTTTTATACACTGTTCCAAGAAATGCCTTTTGGATTTCAGTATTACATTGTTCCAAGCATTGCCTTTTGGATTTCAGTTTTTACACTGTTCCAAGCATTGCCTATTGGATTTCAGTTTTGCACAGTGAGTACAAATTAATAACAGTACTGAATGTGTGTGGCTATGTTGACAGAATGTAAGACAGCAGGACTTCACTTCAGGGGGTGATCATTATAGGGAGGTGGTTGAGTTTGGAGGTTATGCTGTATATGTTAAAGGTTTTCATTACATATGCTAATGCTTTTTAAAAATCAATAAATGTAAGCATGTCATAAATGCTGACTATAGTACTGTGTACACTTACAGCTGTGTCATCCAAGACCTGCGAGACAGGAGATAGAAATGTATTCATGATGTCATCTTTGCATAGTGAGATACTGCATGTTGCCTCTGTGCTGCAAAGGAACTTGAAGACCTCGGTTACCATGGAGGCAGAGTCATATGTGTCTGGAGAAAAATAATTACTTAACTTGCAAAATGATCATGAAGTATTTCCAGATTAAAAGGTATACTGATTCTCTCTTAGATTTGACATAATTATTTAACTTGAAAAATGATCATGCAGATTAAAACGTACACTGATTCTATCTTAGATTTGAAATACTGATTCTCTCTTAGATTTGGTTAATTTGCATTTTCTGATTTGTTACCTAATTTTTTTTATTGCACTTTCCTGATTAGAACAAATATATTTGTCCAGCAGCAAATTAACAAACTTTCAGATTATCAAGAATCACTTTCGGCAGTGGCGAAACGGCATAAATTTGTTTGGTTTGGATATGTAACAAGACATGACTTGTTTTCTAAAATTATTTTGCAAGAAACGGTCACTGGTGGAAGGAGGAGAGGAGAGAGAAAATCACGGATTAATAGCATCAAGGAATGTTCTTGGTGTGATTTTTCTACACTTCTCAGAATGGCTCAGGATAAAGTTGTTTGGAGAGCTTTTTATGTTGATGTATCCAGTGTGGCACCCCTAATGCCCTAACGGATTATGGGTTTTATTACTATTAAAACAAAATATATTTTGTTATTTTTTCCCTAAAATAATAGCTGGCGGAAATCAGATGCACTTGGCCAAATGGCGCATAACAAAGTGCAACATATCTCATATATATATATATATAACCAGTGTGGCACCCCTGATTTCTCCAGTGTGGCACCCCTGATGTCTCCAGTGTGGCACCCCTGATGTCTGCAGTGTGGAACCCCTGATGTCTGCAGTGTGGCACCCCTAGTACCCTAACGGATTATGGGTCTTATTATTATTAAAACAAACTATATTTGGTATCTAGAATACATATACAAAATATTCTATTTAAAATATTGTAAGATAGAAATTCTTCTGGACTCCACAAGAAAGAGAAAAATAGGAAGACCAAGAAATACCTGGAGGGAAGAATAATGAGATACAAGACACAGGATGAGCAGACCATTGAAAGAACTGGAAGAGATAGCTAAAGATGGGACAAGATGGAGGAGGTTTGATGAGAACCTGTTCTCTAAAGGGAGATGAAAGGTGTATATAATAATAATTAGGCCTATAACCCATCAGGATTGCAGAGGTGCCAACTGGAGACATCAACACAAAAATCCCTCCAAACACTTGTAACATCAGACATTCCAATTACAAAGTGTATAAAAATCATTCCCAGATTATTCCTTGTTGTCCATCCAGGATTTCTTTGTCTGCATCTTTGTCTTCTATCCTCGACTGTACTTTGCAAAATAGTTTTTGAGAGTAGTGTCTCATTACATGTCAAACCACCCAAGTTTTTGTCATTTCACTACTGCTAAAAGCGGTTCTTGATACTTGTAGATAAATAGAGTTACATGCTTTGAACAATACTCTTGTAGATAAATAGAGTTACATGCTTTGAACAATACTCTCAGTGAACCAAAATGAAGCTATTTATCAATATCAGAAATAAACAGCCCATTTTTTTATTAGATTATGAGAGAAAGTGGTTTGGAGTACAATGTATCAACAGGAAAAATTGTGATGAAACGCCACCCAGCACAGAACAAGATGGTGATGAAGTTCTACTGGGATGTGTTTGATATTGTTGGTGTTCATTCATTCATTCATTTTCATTTTACGCTGAAGTTAGCGCATAGGGCAGAGGTCAGATCTCTCCAATTCTGTCTGTTCAAAGCTATTCTGTGCAGTTCTTGAATAGTATGAATATTGGTTGTTTTACTTTCTCTAAGTATTATTCTTCTGAGTCTTTTGGTCTACCCCTTGCTCTTTTGCCTGTAGGTATCTATTCAAGAGATTGGTGGTGTATTCTGTTGGTGTCTGCGCGTAGGACATGCCCGATGTAGGACCAACGGCGTTTTCTGATAACATCTGTGATGTCATTTTGTAATACTGATACTACTAATAATACTGATGTTGATAATGTCAATGGATGATGACAATAATGTTAATAATGGTGATGGCAATGATGATGTTTGTCATGGCAAAGATCTTGATGAAAACTATTAATTAATAGTTACCTTTATCAGTCCTTTTGTAAGATGTTGTCATACCTGGATCAACAATAAGCAGGACCAGAGCTTTCAGAAGCTGGCTGATGCTGACTGGTACTGTAGATAGATATAGTCAAACGTGTCATTTCAGTCAAACAATTACAGAGTATGTCTCTGGTGAAACTGAAATGAAATCTAGAATCAGAAAAGACAAAAAGGCAATTCCCACTATGTAATATCAGTATGCAGCTGCAGAAAGGAACAAGATACTTTAATGATTAGTAGACAAATTTGTGTTTATTTGGATAATTTGTGTTTTTAATTTGCATCAAAGTCATTTTTAGTGAAATAATAAGTTTATCTTATGGTGAGATACTCTCCCTTCAACATCAGATTTCCAATTTGGTTATATCAGATGTTAGCCCAATTTGGTTATATCAGACGTTAGTCCAACAATTTGGTTATATCAGATGTTAGCCCAATTTGGTTATATCAGATGTTAGTCCAATTTGGTTATATCAGATGTTAGTCCAATTTGGTTATATCAGATTTTAGTCCAATTTGGTTATATCAGATTTTAGTCCAATTTGGTTATATCAGATGTTAGCCCAATTTGGTTATATCAGATGTTAGCCCAATTTGGTTATATCAGATGTTAGCCCAATTTGGTTATATCAGACGTTAGTCCAACAATTTGGTTATATCAGATGTTAGCCCAATTTGGTTATATCAGATGTTAGCCCAATTTGGTTATATCAGATGTTAGCCCAATTTGGTTATATCAGATGTTAGCCCAATTTGGTTATATCAGATGTTAGTCCAACAATTTGGTTATATCAGATTTTAGTCCAATTTGGTTATATCAGACGCTAGTCCAATTTGGTTATATCAGATGTTAGTCCAATTTGGTTATATCAGATGTTAGCCCAATTTGGTTATATCAGACGTTAGTCCAACAATTTGGTTATATCAGACGTTAGTCCAACAATTTGGTTATATCAGACGTTAGTCCAACAATTTGGTTATATCAGACGCTAGTCCAATTTGGTTATATCAGATGTTAGCCCAATTTGGTTATATCAGATGTTAGCCCAATTTGGTTATATCAGATGTTAGTCCAACAATTTGGTTATATCAGATTTTAGTCCAATTTGGTTATATCAGATGTTAGCCCAATTTGGTTATATCAGAAGTTAGTCCAATTTGGTTATATCAGATGTTAGCCCAATTTGGTTATATCAGATGTTAGTCCAACAATTTGGTTATATCAGATGTTAGTCCAACAATTTGGTTATATCAGACGTTAGTCCAACAATTTGGTTATATCAGACGTTAGCCCAATTTGGTTATATCAGATGTTAGCCCAATTTGGTTATATCAGACGTTAGTCCAACAATTTGGTTATATCAGACGTTAGCCCAATTTGGTTATATCAGATGTTAGCCCAATTTGGTTATATCAGATGTTAGTCCAACAATTTGGTTATATCAGATGTTAGCCCAATTTGGTTATATCAGATGTTAGTCCAACAATTTGGTTATATCAGATATTAGTCCTTGTCTTGTCCTATCCATGTGTGGAGTTAGGTGTCATGGGGAGCTGAAGTCTTCTTGCTTTAGATAACTGTGATGTTGCTGCCATAGTGCAGTCTTGGTGTTCTAGTATTTCTCTGATGTCATCTATATATCTTCGTCTAAGTCTTCCGCTGTTTCGTTTTTCAGATTATCTTTTATGAAGGCTATCGATTGAATGCAATCTGGTTCCATTCTAATTAGGTGGCTGAACCTCCATCGAGACCAGCACCGTGCAGAGGTGATGGGGCTTAGTTCAGCCATCAGGGGCTGGAAACTAAGACTGGTCGGGCAGTCCCACTCGAGCAGGACCATAGTCCTGCCCTAGTAAGCAGAGTGCTGAAGACGGAGGCATCCAGCCAAAAGGCGCACAGATAATCAGGATGCCACGCACAAAACACAATGGAACCATGGAATGCCAATATACATTCAGACCCATGTGAAAGGAATACTAAGCGAGGACGAACAGAACAGTGTGCAGCGAATGACAGTCACCCTCAGTTTCCTGGATGAGGAATATCCACAAGATATATGGGTCAGAGTGTACACAGATGGGTCAGCACAGAATGCTGTGAGGAATGGAGGTGCAGGTGTATATATAGAATATCCACACAAGCCTAGAGATACAATCAGAACACCGACAGGAAAATTCTGCAATAATTATGATGCAGAAATCCAGGCAATTAGTGTGGCAGCTAAAAAACTGCTGAATTCCAACTCTGACCTACAGCCTGTGGTATTCCTGACAGATGCAAGGTCAGTGCTTCAAGCTCTCCAGTCTGGAAAACTAACAGACTTAAAAAAACTACTTAGCGAATTGTCTTACCAGTATAGGGTAACCATGCAGTGGATACCCTCTCACTGTGGAATACCAGGAAATGAAAAAGCAGACCAACTGGCTAAGGAAGGTGCTGCCGAAGACCAACCAGATATACCAATCACCTACCATCAGAAAAAACAGATGATAAAGTCAATAAGAAAGCCACAAACACCAACACAAGATGACTATCACAATATGAACAGATCAGAACAAGTTATAATTCTACGTCTCAGAACAGGACACAACCGACTCCGCAGTCACATGTATACAAAGTTCAAGATTGGCAACACGGCCATGTGTACATGTGGACAGGCAGCACAGAGTGCCAAACATATACTTCAAGAGTGTTCTGAGTATGAAACACTGAGGCATACATATTGGCCAGAGGAAACAACACTGGAATCAAAGCTCTATGGGACACTGTATGAACTACAAAAGACAGTGAGTTTTATTAAGGAGAGAGAATTACAGATATAGACATGTTTTAAGTGAACGAAAGAAGAAGAAGAAGAAGAAGGTGGCTGAACCATTGGATGTTAGTCCAATTTGGTTATATCTGAGCTTTTAAGTATAAAACAAATAGTGGAGGTCGCAGTTTTTCTCATACTATGTAGATAGACCTTTCTACAGAAAAAGCATGTAAATAAAATGTTCTATTTCATGAAGTGTATACACAAACATGGTGGACGGACTTGACAGCTATTGGCTCCTGAAACTTTTGAATAATGTTGACCAGCTAGTGATGTGTTTTCATGGATTTTGCGAATTTGTCCCTATTTATTGGATATTTCTTGTGTCTTGTCATGGACATATTTATAAGTTTTTGTTTATGTGTGCACGAGTGGACTGTTATAAATGATGTTTACAACATTATGTGTATTCGTTACACTTAGTATTGAATACATAATATTGAGTTGTTACCTACTGTCATGCTTTTTTCATGGCACGGAATGTGAATAGCTTCAATCTGAATGTTAGTTATAACTTGTGTGTGTTGCCTCACTGGATGGATCACCATTAAAATTTCTTTTACAACAGTGTCTGCTGAAATGTTATCACTTGTCCCCAAACAGATGGCTCAGCAGCTTTATAAGCATCCATCAAATCCACCAGTCTAAGTGGGTTAGTATGGGAGCACTTTAGGCTAAGGGAGCAAACCCTGACAGAAAACTCCACACTGCCTAGTGGGTTAGCACGGGAGAGTCCCAGGCTAGGGGAGTAAACCATCATAAACAAATCCAGAGGGGAGATTCTAAGGCAGTTGATGGTCGCATCCAATCATCCTCTGGCATCTCCTGCAGTTCTGCTTGATTCATCAGCTTTGCCTTTCCCTTGCACTACATCAACGAAACAGAAGAGGGGTTTGTGCAAAATTGGCAAGACACTTTCTGCATATATGCCATCAGGGGTTAGCAAAATATGTCAAAAGAGAAGCAGAAACAAACAATAGCCTCTCAGATTTCAGAAAATGCTCAACAGATTGCTTCTTCCATTTTTTCGTAATGACCGTCTGCAAGACGCAAACGGCCATACATACACAAACAGTAGAAAGGTTTTAGGACAGCACTGGATAAAGAAACAATAAACATTGTTGGATGCCCAGAAAGCACCTCAAATGTGACCTATCCAAATATATAAGAGGGCTACTGGTCATCAAAATAATTTGTTACTCTTGTTCTCCTGTCTTTCTTCCTTGGTTGTTCCTCCTGTTGTGCTACTTTTGTATTTTGTTTTTCATTATGGTTTATCTTGCTATATATGTATGCCTGCTAAACAGGAAAGTACCAGGATAAATTACCACTAACATTCCCTGGAACATTTTTCCTACATTCGATATTGTTCACTGTTTATTTCAGGAATGATCAGCAATAGAGCTAATACTCATTGTCTACACTTGGTACAATCATCATTAACTTTATCTCCAGAGATTGTGTACACTTGGTACAATCATCATTAACTTTATCTCCAGAGATTGTGTACACTTGGTACAATCATCATTAACTTTATCTCCAGAAATTGTGTACACTTGGTACAATCATCATTAACTTTTATCTCCAGAAATTGTGTACACTTGGTACAATCATTATTAGCTTTATCTCCAGAGATTGTGTACACTTGGTACAATCATCATTAACTTTATCTCCAGAGATTGTGTACACTTGGTACAATCATCATTAACTTTATCTCCAGAAATTGTGTACACTTGGTACAATCATTATTAACTTTATCTCCAGAAATTGTGTACACTGGTACAATCATCATTAACTTTTATCTCCAGAAATTATTCAAACTGCCACTTAAAATCATTATGTAATATATCACTTTGTACATTTTGTATAAATCAGTCTGCTTCTGAACTTTATTTTATTCCCTGATAACTTCAACTCTCAGCGGTGGACAAAACTTTGAGAAGAAGCCTACTACGTCTGTTTAGGTGATTGTGAAAATGCATGTGCAAATAATTTTTTGGGTTGTGTTGGAGGAACTAGATCAGTATATGCCACGGTGGAAGATATCTCTGTGTGGAAGATATCTCTGTGTGGAAGATATCTCTGTGTGGAAGGGATGAAGAGAATCTACATATTACAGTAGTTAGTGCAACAATCTCCATACTGCAACTGCTGCAGTTAAATTAATAGGACATCTTTCACAGAAACTCTATTTATTGCCTGTTCTTTTTCTGTGTTAATGCTCAAACTCCTGCAGATTAGCAGGATTTAGTCCAGAGAACAGATTGCACTGTGTAATTGTTTACAGCTTGGCTATGATATCTGAGATTTTTTGGCCCAACACATCTAACTTCAAGATAGCTTCTGAGTCATTTTTATTTTCTTTGGTATGGGACGGCACTCCAAAACCTCCTTAGTTGCCTTTTATAACATACATGCATGACAATTCATAGTGTTGCTATTTTTTTCTCCCCAATCAGGCTCCAGCAACCGATAGTTAATATATTGATTGTAATTCTTGATGAACATAACAAACAAACAAAAACAAATAAAATCCTGTAATCATCACATTTTTCAAAGGAAGATCAAGTGAAAACTTACCTTGTTTATCTTTCAACTTGAAAGGGAAAAATGACCGCCCTTTCTCATAACAAAGAAATCTTCCAAGAAATGAAAGTGAGTGAATGAACAAAGCATAAGCAAGTTCTGACTGTGAATAATTCAGTCTGTGGCCACTTTCCACTGAACAGGAAATAGAAAAAAACACAATGTAATCAATTCAAAAGATGTACGGTATTAATTCAGATCATACAAAATAAATATAAGAATGTTGCATTATAATTGTTCAAGCCACTTGAATACTCCCTGTAAATTCCTACACTCGAATACTCCCTGTAAATTCCTACACTCGAATACTCTCTGTAAATTCCTACACTTGAATACTCTCTGTAAATTCCTACACTCGAATACTCTCTGTAAATTCCTACACTCGAATACTCTATGTAAATTCCTAGACTTGAATACTCCCTATAAATCCATAATGGAAAAAATCAGTATGACAGTTTTTTTTTGTTTAAAAAAAAAAATATAATTGTTACAATTATGTACTAAAATCATTCATAATTAACTTGTATCTCCTGAAATGATTAAAACTGCCACTCAAGCCCACCTGCAAGTCAATAAAACCACTACTTTGCAGTTACCTCTAAATATACCATGACAGGACAGGAAAACTCTTAAAGACATTAACTTTTTATGTATATTACACTCTTCGCACTTATGGTAACAACAGAAACGTGCTATTTTTATCTGTCTTTAGATATGTTCTGTTCTGAGCCACCCACTGTGTGTTAATTCAATCAGTTTCTGCCCCACTGATGATAGTCTGGGATTTAGGCTTGGGTTGACTATGTCAATCTCACATGAAGTGTTCTGCTGCCAGTGAACTCGTCTCGCGTAATTAGATGTATTGTGTCTGTGCCCATCAGCTATTGAACCATTTCTTTCCGCGAGCAAGATTCTGGTATAGGAAAGCATTGACAGTAGAATTGTGCCCAGGTTCGTTCGCCCTTTTAGATGAGGTGGCATTTACAGACATCATGAACCCATCATATAAAGTCTGATTCTCTCTCTATTTTTTAGGAGTACAGAGGACTATAAACTTGTGCTCAAGCTGAACAAATACTTTAGTTCCAATTTCCTTTTAACATTTTCCCGTCCTGTTTGCATGTTGTGCTTCCCTCTAGCGCTGTGCTGCCCTCTCAATGTACTCAATATGCTATCTTTCGCGTCTCTCACTTTTCGTCTTGACATTTCATGAGAATTGAATTGGCTGCCCCTCCAATGCTCGGACTGTCTTGCGTGTGTTTACAGCGACACTGTATGTGTTGGCACAGAAGTGTCTGAGATATTGCTTATCTTTTTTCAGTGAATTTTCACTCTATCTGCAACCTCCGCATTAATGGACACAATCCCAAAAGTTTGCCAGAATGAGCATGAGCAGCTGTACTTCTGATTCCAGGGTGCACCACAAGGAGGTACTTTTGTAATATTGGTTATGTGCTAATCCTGGGTCCGCTGAGAACAATGCGGCATCCTTAGCATCCCAGTTCTTATTAATTTTTATAGCATCACTGACTCCAGCCACTGCCTGTGAGCTCAGTCACTCTCAGTCTTCCTTAGTATGATCATTGAATATTAATTTTTACTTTGAATTCTAGGTCTTTCTGTGATTTTTCCACCTGTCTGCAATGTTTTGATGAAATATCTTCTGGCCTGTTTATGTTCACCCCTAAATATTCCAAATTCATGACATCAAGTCCTTGGTTATCAAAATAACATTTAGTTGGGTTTTGAGTTTGTCTGCTGCCAATATTTTTTGTTTTGTTTTGTAGCTAAACAAATTTTGGGCATGGCTGGATTTCTTTTTGGGATAAAATAAATTGTTTGAGACCTTCTACACGCTAATTGTTGAAATAATTGGATAACCCATCAGGATCTTAGGGGTGCCACACTGGATACATCCGCACAAAAATCTCTCCAAATAACTCTATCCTAGCCATTCGAAGGAGTGAATAAAAATCAGCTCAGACCATTCCTTGATGTTATCGATCCAGGATTTTCTCTGTCCTCCTCTCCTCCTTCCAACATCGACTGTTCCCTGCAAAATAATTTTATACATCTAGTTGTGTCTCGATACATGCCCAAACCAAACAAGTTTACACCGTTTCACCACCGAAAAATTGGATACATATTTACTGTCATTTGGGAGCTACAAACATATTTGGTAAATAGTATAACTAAAATATTTTAACAGATGAACATAAATAACTCTTGGTTTACACATGGCGGCGGCAGCATGTATATTGTAGAGACACAAAGTCTAGATAGGACATGGAAAGAGCTGGAGGCGACAGTTGAAAATAGGACATGATGGAGATTTTGTTAGGACCTATGTTCTACAAGCAGCTAAAAGATGTATGGATATATAGAGAGATAGCATGTAGTCATTGTGTTGGTGATAGCACTAAATATCTATTGTATATTCAACAGATAAATAGAAATAACACTTCTTCTTCTTCTGCGTTCGTTCTCAAACTCCTGCAGATTAGTAGGATGTAGTCCGGAGAACGGAATGCGTTGTGCCATGGTTTACAGCATTGCTGCGATATCTGCGCCTTTCGACCTGACACATCTGACTTCAGCATGGCTTTGGGTCACTGACCCTATATGGGATGGGACAGCCAACTCCATCCCATAACCTCCTTGTCGCCTTTTACGACATGCTTGGAAGGTAAACAGTGTTGCTATTCTTTGCTCTCCTTTCGGGCCCAGGCAACACACGGGCGAGAGATGACACTAAATTTCTATTGTATATTCAATAGATAGAGATAACACTAAATATTCCAAGTTATATGCTTCTTTGTAATATATACTGCTGCGTTTATAAAATAAATATATCAAAAATTACTGACCAAGTGATGTTTTGGATAATGATTCTGAAACATCCTTCATGATGTCAGGTGTTGATTTGCGAAGGCTAGAGAAATCCAAACACTGTCTGAGTGATGATTCCACCTGTCAATATACATTGTAATGTTTATATATAAATTGGTTGCTGATCCAGCTGTCCATGGGCTCATACCCTTTGACCCAATGTGTAAGTTCATTAATTAATAGAACCAATGTCATCGCACACTGAGAAGATATATTAGTGTTACGTGTTACTGAGAAGATATATTAGTGTTACGTGTTACTGAGAAGATATATTAGTGTTACGTGTTACTGAGAAGATATATTAGTGTTACGTGTTACTGAGAAGATATATTAGTGTTACGTGTTACTGAGAAGATATATTAGTGTTACGTGTTACTGAGAAGATATATTAGTGCTAAGTGTTATTGAGAGATATATTAGTGCTAAGTGTTATTGAGAGATATAGTTAAGAATGCTGCTGGTTCTGTGACACTGAGATTGATCTCCAATAACTCTGTTACATATACATAGTAGACACCTCAAACAGGTGTCTCTTCTTACTCTATGCTGTGAATATTTGTCTTCATTAGACTGAGAGTAACATTGTACACTATTCTGTTCATTCTCACTAACAATTCCTTCAACTCAGTCTAGATATGAATAGATAATTCCACTCTCCTCTCTCCAAGGGGTTTGTTCTGGTACAGAATTTAGGGGGCAGTCAACTTCAGGCAAGTCTGAGATTTTTCTATGGAGTCGTTTGGCCTGATGGATAAAACAACTTTTTTAAAAGTCACCCCATTGCTAACTTGTGCAATCTGTCTTTTATTGAATGACTACACTGTGACAGGATTAGCAATCCAACTGTGAGAACTCAAGTTGCTTGTAGAAAATGGAGGGTTTCCTTGGACAATAACAGCACAAGACAAACATAAACTTGTGACAGCTGAAATGCAGTGCTTACGTAGAATCCTAGGAATATCATTAAGAGACAGGGTGAGGAATGAGGTCATCCGACAAAAAACCAGCACCACCACAATCTTAGAATACATCAAGAGACAACAGATAAAATGATTTGCACACATCAGCAGACTACCATCAGACATCATTCCACAGTAAGCTATGCTACAAAGATACAGTGAAGGCAGACCTAGAGGCCAACCAAGAAAACGATGGACTACTGAAATAAAAGAGGCGACAAATTCCACAATATACTCAGCACACAAGAGGGCTGTCTCCAGAAAACTCCTCTACCCCTGACGCAGAAAGGCAACAAAGGGTTCCAGCGAATAGATAGATAGATAGATTGAGTGACTTGGCATACAGTGGAACGTTTCTACATGTATTACCACCCTTGTGTCTCTGCATTCACTTAGTTTTTGTGTCCTCCCCATTTTCTCCCTCTACAATGGGCATTTATTATATTGTCACAGTGATGATTAGAAAATGCCTGGTTCTGCACCTTATCTAGCTCTTATAATGCAGTACTTGATTGGTTGTGCACCTTATCTAGCTCTTATAATGCAGTACTTGATTGGTTGTGCACCTTATCTAGCTCTTATAATGCAGTACTTGATTGGTTGTGCACCTTATCTAGCTCTTATAATGCAGTACTTGATTGGTTGTGCACCTTATCTAGCTCTTATAATGCAGTACTTGATTGGTTGTGCACCTTATCTAGCTCTTATAATGCAGTACTTGATTGGTTGTGCACCTTATCTAGCTCTTATAATGCAGTACTTGATTGGTTGTGCACCTTATCTAGCTCTTATAATGCAGTACTTGATTGGTTGTGCACCTTATCTAGCTCTTGTAATGAAGTATTTGATTGGTTTTGAGCCTTATAATGCAGTAAACTCTTGTAATGTAGTATTTGATGCTGGACATCATGCAGCTGAAACATATTCCAGGTGTGGTCACATTCCCTGCAGGTAAGTATTTTCTCATTTTATCACCACATGATTTCACTTAGTTTTCTCAGGATGGCTAACTTTCTCCTGGCCTTTGTTGTTGCTTTGTTGACATGTTCCTTCATTTTTAAGAAAGGAAGTTTAAAAAGTCTATAAGAAAAGTAGTGAAATGTGAAATGATGAAACAAAATAAAATACATAATTTCTAAAACTATTTTTTTTAATTCGCTCTCAAATTCCTGTCAGATCTCTCTTGTAGCAGCATGTTCCTACCGGATTTCCAGCAGGAAGTAGTCCAGACAACAAAAATGTGATGTGTTGCCATTTTATTTGCACCTGTGGCCCAACACATGCGACTTCAATGTGAAAATCAATCAAGTGTCATGCTGAGTGGAGTAGACGATCATGCTTCTCCACAACTCTTGGTCTCTTGTTTTGTTAATAAGTTCAGTTGGTGACTTCTTTTTGTGCCACAGTGACAACCCATCCATAAAGAATTTATGTGAGTAAAGAATGCAAACAGTTACATCACTTAAATTGATGATGACGATGTTCGTCCGTCGTAATCGACGATGACCAAAAACTCAACCATAAATATAATAACAATAAGTAATAAAATAATAAAGTTAATAGTGCGTTTTTAAATGACTAACTAATCCAATGCGCAATAAAGATAAGTAAATAATTGGGTTGAGAAAAGACTAGCGGTGAAGTTGGTTTACAGAGTGGAAGAATTGCGCTAATCGTCAACCACACTCGCTGTCCTCAGTTTTATCTTGGTCCAGTGGCAAGACAAAGTTGAGACAACTGGGAGAAAATCAGGTGCAGTGGATGGCCAGAGTGTACTATGTGTCTAGCTGTGCCCTATGCTGTCTACACAGCTTTGCTGTTAGCGCCCATGTACCCGTTGAGTTACCTGCCAACTTCTTCAGAGTATTTCGCCGCAAACAGACTTTCTAAGCCTAGGTAGACAAAGCCTTTGTTAACAATGCTATGCTGGCTTATTTCTTAGCACTGTGAGTGTACATAATAGCTACAGTGTATGGCCCAATATCACATCGACTGTAACAGGTTGACACAGTGTAAAAATAGGGCACACCATTTTGACACGGTCAGTGAACCCGCCCCAGCGACGAGAATAGGATCACTTAAATTTTTTTTAAATATTTACTCACAATGATTTTATACTGCTGTAGTCGATCTAACAATTCTCTCCTGCAGTAGTTGCCATGCTGGAAAAAAAATATATAAAAAAAGTTAAGTAAAACAAAAAAAAGGGGGGTTTAAATTAATTTCTTTTTTTGTGTCCATTCTCAAACTCCTGCAGGTTAGCAGAATGTTGTCCTGAGAACGGACTGCATTGTGTGATGGTTTACAGCTTAGCTGCAATATCTCAACCTTCACTCTCCTATTGGTAGTAGTTGTCCTATAATATTCATTGCACCGGCTGATGGCTCTACCACTTGTACAAGTTATAATACCTCAGCCAGATTTCTCACCATGAGGGCCAGATCTATCTGTGAATACTATGACATAATCCACATTGCGCAGTGGTTAGTGCCCTGGCTTCACATATGAGTGGTCCTGGGTACATTTCCTATTTGAGGTGGAAATATTTTTCAGATCGCAATGGCTCTCAGGTCAACCCAGCCTTAATTGGGTACCGGATTATTCTGGAAAAAATGCAAGGGAGAGGAGATGGCTACTGTCCTCATATAGCAGAGCCACTGAAATGTGACATCGCTAACATCTTACACCCCTACTGCATTAATAAATGTTATGGGTTAACTTTACTTACCATTTTTACTATGACATCATCATCCCCCTGAGGTATTAGATATCAATTTATCATTCAAAGATTTACTTTTCCATTGTTCATTTCTACATGCTTCACCATGTGTAATTATATCCTCATGGAAGTTTACTATTGTGTCGTAATTAGAGACCATTTTTCTTGTTTTTGTAAGGACCAGACTCTTGTAACCCCAATTAATGTATTTTCCACCTATGTCATTCATATGTCACATTAGATGCTTAGGCACTTTACCTGCCAACCTACCTGCCTGCCTGCCTGCCTACCTACCTACCTACCTACCTATCTATCTATCTATCTATCTATCTATCTATCTATCTATCTATCTATCTATCTATCTATCTATCTATTGTCTTTTCTCTGCATATGCTGTGAGGCATCACAGGATTGAATGACAATCGATTTTCAGGCTATTGCATGTTCGTTCGCTTGATATGCAGTAATACTGTGTCATGTCCTAGGCACTTGATGACTAATATTCTTATACAGTATGTGTTTCTTGTCTATAGTGACATATACTGGCATAAATACTACCAAGAAAATCACTACAGTAAAAAAACTCTGGGTTGATGGCTACATCCTGTATGCTCCCAAATATTTTGTTTACGGCAGAGTGTTTGATAATGATGACATCATTATTAGGTATGCCATTGGTCAGTGGAACATACATGACTATGGGTGCCGCATTAGCTCAGTGGTTAGCACACTGGCTTCGCATATGAGTGGTCCTGGGTTCATTCCCCAGTTGAGGCGGAAATGTTTTTCAGATCGCAACGGCTCCCAGGTCGACCCAGCCTTAAATGAGTACCGGATTAATCCGGGAAGTAAAGACTGCAAGGGAGAGAAGATGGCTACTATCCTCATTTGAAGAGCCTCTGAAATTTGAGATTGCTAACATCTCACACCCCTACGGCATTAATGCTATGGGTTACTTTACTTTTTTTTACATGACCAAGACTATATTTCCCAATATGCTTCTATATTGTAGAAAATAGAAAAACAAAACACAAATAGGCATGAACAATATAGCATTCACCATCCATTTGATAAACCATTGTGCTCTAGGATCCAACAAGGAAATGAAGTGCAAAGGAGATAGCTTAATCAATGGAGATTGTGGTGCCATCTGTAGAGTGAGTAGGTTGAGAGAACTCTCTACAATCTCCTCCAAGTAACTCAAAGGGTAACGTACCCAGTAGTTTGGAGCTTCCTGCTGGAACTCATTCATTAGCCGGAACTGTAGAAGCCAAAATATTCAGTGTTGTCAGTATTCATGATATTAAATACAAATGTAAAATATATACCAGATGATGCATGTATTATGTCATGGTTTACAGCTTAGCTGTGATATCTGCATGTTTTGGCCTACCACATTTGTCTTCATCATGGTTTTTGGATCACTTAGATATGAAACAGTCAACTTCACCCGCAACACTTCTTATTCACCTCTTATGGCATGCATGACAGGCCACAGAGCTACTGTTCTTTGCTCTTTCTTGGGTCCTGGCGGCACTCAGGTGGCACAACATTTCATCATTACAATTATGTTTGAATTCTCTCTGAGTAGGAGGCTTTCTTCTTAATGCATCGTTTAGAGTTGGAATCTTCTTGGTAGGTTTGTTTGTATGTTTGTTTGTTTGCTATCTCCATGAATTGTGAGCAACATGCTCTTCTTATCTGCAGCGAAGTGGTTTCTCTGAGCTTTATTCTCATTTCACCGCTGAGAGTTGAAATATTCTTGGTATAAAATAAAGATTCAGTCCCCCCCCCCCCTTCCCCAAATTACACAAAAGGATAAAAAAGTTTAATTTTTTTGTAATTCCTTGAGATTTAAGCAAACAAATTTGGGTGATTTTATCTGCATTTCTGTTATTTCAACCTGAGTTTTCCTTTGACCAGGCAGTTGATAGATCATTGGCATATTATTTCACACTAGTATCTTCAATTATTTAGTACAATCTTCTATTATCACAATTATGTTCTTTTGATGACTGTGCTATTATCACAATTATGTTCTTATGATGATTGTGCTATCATCACAATTATATCTTTATGATGACTGTGCTATTCTCACAATTATATCTTTATGATTACTGTGCTATCATCACAATTATGTTCTTATGATGACTGTGCTATTCTCACAATTATATCTTTATGATGACTGTGCTATTCTCACAATTATGTCCGTATGATGACTGTGCTATTCTCACAATTATATCTTTATGATGACTGTGCTATTCTCACAATTATGTCCGTATGATGACTGTGCTATTCTCACAATTATATCTTTATGATGACTGCTATTCTCACAATTATATCTTTATGATGACTGTGCTATTCTCACAATTATGTTCTTATGATGACCGTGCTATCATCACAATTATGTTCTTATGATGACTGTGCTATTCTCACAATTATGTTCTTATGATGACTGTGCTATCATCACAATTATGTTCTTATGATGACTGTGCTATCATCACAATTATGTTCTTATGATGACTGTGCTATTATCACAATTATGTCTTTATGATGACTGTGCTATTATCACAATTATGTCTTTATGATGACTGTGCTATTCTCCCAATTATGTCTTTATGATGACTGTGCTATTATCACAATTATGTTCTTATGATGACTGTGCTATCATCACAATTATGTTCTTATGATGACTGTGCTATCATCACAATTATGTTCTTATGATGACTGTGCTATTATCACAATTATGTTCTTATGATGACTGTGCTATCATCACAATTATGTTCTTATGATGACTGTGCTATCATCACAATTATGTTCTTATGATGACTGTGCTATCATCACAATTATGTTCTTATGATGACTGTGCTATAATCACAATTATGTTCTTATGATGACTGTGCTATCATCACAATTATGTTCTTATGATGACTGTGCTATCATCACAATTATGTTCTTATGATGACTGTGCTATCATCACAATTATGTTCTTATGATGACTGTGCTATCATCACAATTATGTTCTTATGATGACTGTGCTATCATCACAATTATGTTCTTATGATGACTGTGCTATCATCACAATTATGTTCTTATGATGACTGTGCTATAATCACAATTATGTTCTTATGATGACTGTGCTATCATCACAATTATGTTCTTATGATGACTGTGCTATCATCACAATTATGTTCTTATGATGACTGTGCTATCATCACAATTATGTTCTTATGATGACTGTGCTATCATCACAATTATGTTCTTATGATGACTGTGCTATCATCACAATTATGTTCTTATGATGACTGTGCTATCATCACAATTATGTTCTTATGATGACTGTGCTATCATCACAATTATGTTCTTATGATGACTGTGCTATCATCACAATTATGTTCTTATGATGACTGTGCTATCATCACAATTATGTTCTTATGATGACTGTGCTATCATCACAATTATGTTCTTATGATGACTGTGCTATCATCACAATTATGTTCTTATGATGACTGTGCTATCATCACAATTATGTTCTTATGATGACTGTGCTATCATCACAATTATGTTCTTATGATGACTGTGCTATCATCACAATTATGTTCTTATGATGACTGTGCTATCATCACAATTATTTTCTTATGATGACTGTGCTATCATCACAATTATGTTCTTATGATGACTGTGCTATCATCACAATTATGTTCTTATGATGACTGTGCTATTCTCACAATTATATCTTTATGATGACTGTGCTATCATCACAATTATGTTCTTATGATGACTGTGCTATTCTCACAATTATGTTCTTATGATGACTGTGCTATTCTCACAATTATGTTCTTATGATGACTGTGCTATTCTCACAATTATGTTCTTATGATGACTGTGCTATCATCACAATTATGTTCTTATGATGACTGTGCTATCATCACAATTATGTTCTTATGATGACTGTGCTATTATCACAATTATGTTCTTATGATGACTGTGCTATTCTCACAATTATGTTCTTATGATGACTGTGCTATCATCACAATTATGTTCTTATGATGACTGTGCTATCATCACAATTATGTTCTTATGATGACTGTGCTATCATCACAATTATGTTCTTATGATGACTGTGCTATTCTCACAATTATGTTCTTATGATGACTGTGCTATTCTCACAATTATGTTCTTATGATGACTGTGCTATTCTCACAATTATATCTTTATGATGACTGTGCTATCATCACAATTATGTTCTTATGATGACTGCTATTCTCACAATTATGTTCTTATGATGACTGTGCTATCATCACAATTATGTTCTTATGATGACTGTGCTATTCTCACAATTATGTTCTTATGATGACTGTGCTATTCTCACAATTATGTTCTTATGATGACTGTGCTATTATCACAATTATGTTCTTATGATGACTGTGCTATTCTCACAATTATGTTCTTATGATGACTGTGCTATTCTCACAATTATGTTCTTATGATGACTGTGCTATTATCACAATTATGTTCTTATGATGACTGTGCTATCATCACAATTATGTTCTTATGATGACTGTGCTATCATCACAATTATGTTCTTATGATGACTGTGCTATCATCACAATTATGTTCTTATGATGACTGTGCTATCATCACAATTATGTTCTTATGATGACTGTGCTATTCTCACAATTATGTTCTTATGATGACTGTGCTATTCTCACAATTATGTTCTTATGATGACTGTGCTATTCTCACAATTATATCTTTATGATGACTGTGCTATCATCACAATTATGTTCTTATGATGACTGTGCTATTCTCACAATTATGTTCTTATGATGACTGTGCTATTCTCACAATTATGTCAAAAACATTCTTCAACTTACAGCTTTCAGCAGTTTAACTACAGATTTATCAGTGCAGTCCAGACCATTCTCAACTGATGGCAATGTCAAATTCTTTGAGTTAAACTGGTCACACAAAAATTCCACTGAAAAACAAAGAATACATTTATTATTCATGAATAAAGTGTCTTCAGTGTTGTTATTAAAAGAACAATTATATATACTCCACTCAATCTACCCACAAAGCAATAAATTTAATTGTTACCAACCTGTAGTATCCTAAACAGATTTCCAAAGGATTAGGGTTAGGAATAAGGTTAGATCATTAGATTGAGTAATCTAAGAGTGCATGAGAATATTCAGTAGAATAGATGCAATAATTTGTGAGAAAACTGCAATAGAATGCTGGTAATAATTTTGGAACCTATACCTAGTGAAGAATGCTGGTAATAATTTTGGAATCTATACCTAGTGAAGAATGCTGGTAATAATTTTGGAATCTATACCTAGTGAAGAATGCTGGTAATAATTTTGGAATCTATACCTAGTGAAGAATGCTGGTAATAATTTTGGAACCTATACCTAGTGAAGAATGCTGGTAATAATTTTGGAATCTATACCTAGTGAAGAATGCTGGTAATAATTTTGGAACCTATACCTAGTGAAGAATGCTGGTAATCATTTTGGAATCTATACCTAGTGAAGAATGCTGGCAATAATTTTGGAACCTATACCTAGTGAGTCTGACATGACACACATTTTGTTGCTGTTCCTGATACTGTACAAGAAGACAATATCCAGGATCTTGTCTTACTCACGAACTCTTTGAGGACAGAATTATTCCGTGTTTGGACGTAATTATTTAGGCTAAAATTTTGGACCACAACATGATTTAGGTGCAAGCTATCTGAAGACAAAGTATCAGCTATGGAAAGTCATATATATCAAAAGAAAGATAATTGAATGTGGAATCCATGTACAATATTAAAGTATAAGAATTGTAACAACAAAGTACAAAATTAACACCATAAACAGGAATGTTAGATGAACATAAACATGTTTTACAAATATTTTGTTATATTCCTCCTCAATTTTACTTGTCTTGAAATGTTGACATCCAATCTTACTAAAGAAGATGCATTGACTGTCCATTTTCTGATCATAATTAGTTTATTTTAAGTAAATCTATCAACTTCCACTTGTTTTATGTCATTTTTGTTAAATTGTTTAATGTTAAATTTAAGAACTGAACAACATATTGAGAAACTTTACAAAATATTCCCAAGTATTGGATTTCAAAAGTTTAACTTTATTCCATTCAATATTATCATTAGGTCTAACTATATTTTCTGTATAATATAATGCACATTATAATTGCGGTCACTAGGCTTATCTGATTTTTCAGAAAGAATTTCTTTGGGAACAGTTTTATAATTTTTTAGCTGTTTTTTCCCCTAACAAATAATATTAGGTCTAGGCCTATTTCTTTACTGATTTTCAACAAGTCTGTAATCTCCACTGTTAAAATCGAAAACACTGTTGTTTTCCAACACATCACTTGAAATATATCTCCAATTATAAAACTCAAAGAATAATAGAGCTTGATGTTTGATAACTCGTTAAGCCCTATTAGTAGTGGAAGATGAAGCCATTTTGATAATTATTAGAAAAACTGAAGCCACCTTGATCGAATTTTAATTTAAAATAAATGTCTCACTTTCATCTAACCACACAGTACCATGAGGGTTTCCTTTCATTGGCCAAATTTCTAAATGTTAAGTAGCTAATTAAGTTAATACTAATTCATTTACAATCCAAACGAAGAAAATCTAGATGGCATATCTGCAAGAACGATATAACATGGATACGTCTGGAATGGGGGTTCTATCTGCAATGATATATCGTTTTTATGGGCGGAATGAGTTTAATGAACCTTTAGCAAGCTGTGTTTACAAATCCAAAAACTTCCCCTGCCACTGAATTCTTTTTTGAGAATTTGTGTTATTGATTGTGGCTGTTTTAAAAATTCAATAACTTTTTTGTTGTTAGAGATAATTAATTAATATTTGTACATATAAATAAAGAATTGAATACTGCATATATTGGTGTAATTTATTTACGTGTGTATGTGATACCAGACGTATTAGAAAGTAGTAAAGATGATTTTTCACCAAAAAATAAAGAAATTATAACAGATAAAAGGGAAAAAAATTATTTAAAAAATTACTTATCTATAGTTTTTATATTTTCTGAAGTGGGAACCCTGTAAAATAATCCTAATTCAAATAGTATTTATGTGGTTTCATTGTCAAATCATCATAATGTCACTGGTAAGAATGAATGAACCTCATAGATTTGCCATAAATCGTTATCTGAAAGATAGACATAGTCATTTTTTATCGCTCCAACACAGTCGATATTCAGTGATTCACCATCTAAATCATGAAAGCAGCGTGATCAATGGACAATACTATATTATATAAATCAACTTACCTCTCAAAACACGTCTAACACACTAACGTTATCAGCTAGGCCTATATCTCCAACAATTTCATCGAAGTTGCTAAGCCAATCATGGCTATATGCCGAAGGGACATGCGAATTTTCTACAATTTCATCCTCGAAAATATCTTCACCCACGCTGCCTACAGAATCAGTGTCACTAGAATTACCACTATCTAGCACCACATCATCTACTGGAGCGATATCTGCTTCAAGGAACGGCACAATTTCCTCCTCATCTGAATCAGCATCCATAATAAACTCGAAGAAAATTGAATCCATGATGAACAAACTTGATTGCTTGGGTGTCTGTAGGAAAAAACGAACTGCTCCTCTCTATTCTACAAGATTTGTATGGAAATGAGGATGCCGGACGTGAAAATGGAATAGGCTTCATCTGCGCATGTCCCAGTTTATGTGCATTACAAAATAGGGATGTGCTACGTGAAAAAAACACGTCATCTTTATAGGTGTGTCCGGACACCGTTAGTTTAGAAGGAGCTAGAACTTTTGGGTGATCCATAACACCCTTAGCGTGCCTAAGGTTAAAAAAATGATAATTCTCAAAAGTGAATGCACTCATAAAACTAGATGGAACAAAGAAAAAGATTCTAGATATGTAAAAATGGGCTCAAATTTCATAGAGGATTTATTTCACTGTACTTAGATTTTCTCATACACACTTTAATCCCTTCCAAAAACACCACTTGATAGCATGTGATAATGCCCAGGGTTCTCAGAAAAATGCACTTGCAAACAAGGTGTCATAACATCTTGATCACAAGGCAAGCGTCTTAAACAAAATGTCAGGGACTTTCTCTGTGGAATACTTACTAAGCGGAATATATACTTAACTTGTATGGTGAGATATACATGCAAATAATATAGCAATAAATTTAGGAATACTTACTAAGTAGAATATATACTTGACTTGTATGGTGAGACGTACATGCAAATGATTTAGCAATAAACTTTAGACTCAGTTCCTAGAACAGAGAAATAGAAAATATAGCAATTTATTATAGTTAATAATTTGAGCAATGACACAAGATGGAGATACAGCATAAAAGCTGTATACTTGCATTGCTTTAGCATTCAGTGTACTCAACCAGCTAACAAACATAGAAAGAAAAAAAAAACAGTAAATATGCCAAACTACGACTGTTAAACTCCAGTGTACATATATAATAATGATGGAGGAGACTAGAAAATAACAAAGGCACAGGAGAAGAAATTAAATTCATTTTAAAATAGATGTCAAAGAAAACTTGTAAATATTCACTGGGAAGAATTCAAGCAAGTCACATGCAGTCTCAATGCAACTCCCTAATGGAAACATACGAGAAATTCAAGCAAGCCACAAATAATCTCACTGCAACTCCCTAATGGGAAACATACACAGCTTTTTCTAAACAGAATTGAAGCCAAACAAGCAAATAAGAGAAGACATCAAACATGCATGATATTTTTACAACAAAAGAAACGGTGTACTTATCTTGGACGTGTACTTAAACTTAATGAAAATAGACTACCACTACAAGCATTAAAATTGGTAACCTACCAGTTCGCCCAAAAAAGTGACAGATTAAGAGATACTCTTGGCAGAACAACCAAAAAAAGAGAGTATGACTATGTATTTCAACAATATGCATAAACTGCCCAGCACACCTCTCAAACTGAAGAGCACTGATTTTGTCCTATGAACAATGAATGTAAATATTTAAATGGTCCAATCCAAGGAATCGGGCCTACATATTAAACAAAACGAAATTAACGTGAAATGAACAAAATGTTCCCGGAAAGGGAAATCCCTAAACAGGGAGACAACACTGTTCATCTTATTTGTTTTTGATTATTTCCCTGGCGTTACAATTAAACACCAACCCTATGTTTGTTATTTACCCACCAGCGCAAAATGCTTTTTCAACAGTCATCACAATGAAAGGACAGAACAAAAACACACAAGTTTGACCATACATGTCCCAAATGTAACATAGAATTCTATGCTAGAATTTGATTTTCAGTTATCTCCGCACACACCAGAAAGTGGGACATGCCTGAAACTGTTACCATCACCTCCTGCAATGTACAGCTATTAATAAATAGCTATTGTCATGAATAAACTCAGTAAATAAACGTGTTGTTCAGATACAAATCAATGAACCTGACACACAACATGGCACATAAAAATCTATTATATATCGTACAAAAATATTTATTTCAATAACATACAAATTATATTTCATAGGGCCTCTATTTCATATTTCATACTCACTGATAACTGATCATCTGAATCATCCATAACATCCAACAGATTTTTACGCAGTTGTGGCCAATGTTTGTTTTGGACAATTTCACCAGAGACAATTTGGTTGAGTTTTTGCATTGCCTCCTTTCGAGTCTTAAAAAAATAAATGTTATAAAAGATTAAAATTTTGATGTTAATTAAGTGATTACAGACACATGCACTCAAAGAGGCAGGCTAATCTGTTGTTTTCCATTTGGATTTTATATTAACTGAAACTGTATTTGAGACACATGGATTGGCAGTTATTGCAGCTCTAAAAGTCAATCAATCAAGTGCCATGCCAAGTGGAGAAAGCGATCATGCTTCTCAGAACTCTCTGTCTCTTGCGCTGTTAATAAGTTCAGTTGATGACATTTTCTTGTACCACAGTGACAACCCATCCATAAATTTCTCTCTTTGTCTTCCTCTGTCTCTTCTCCCCTTGATCTTTCCTATGGTTATTAAATATTCAAGTTTTGCTTTTCTCATCTCTAAAGTGGGTCTCAGAAATCGTGAGTCAAAACCATTACTGTGTTGGACTCTTAATCCATAAATCCAGATCGTTCTGAATGGATGGCTGTGTCATGATGATTGGATGAAGTATATTGGGGTTTCACACCGCGCAGAGACTTGTGTGAATAGTTGGCCCTGTTCATGATGGAGTGCAGGGTAATAAGAGATTTGGCAATCTGTCTTGAAGTGAATAAAGGTTAGGACAAATAACAATGAACAAGAGGGACATTTTGAATTTCTTATGCAAACATCTTTATAATGAGGACATCATGGTGGACAAGGCTGTTATTGAGAGATTGAAGGAGTTTAGAATTTCTTGGAGAGATAGTAGAGTGGGTCTCCCGTGTACAGGGCCTGAAAGGAAAGCAAGGAATAGTGACTCTGTTACCTGTCATGCATGTTGTAAAAGGTGGCTAAGGAGATTTCGAAGGATAGCGTTACTGTCCCATCACATAGAGAGTTAAAGTGACCCTGAAGCCACACTGAAGTTGATGTGCTAGACTCAGTTACAGATATTGCAGCCAAGCTGTAAACCATAACACAACACACTCTGTTCTCTGGACTACATCCTGCTAATCTGCAGTAGTTTGTGAACAAACATAAAAAAAGAAGAGTAAAGGGAGAAAATTAAGATAAAAGATGAGTAAAATAAAATGGTATGTGATTCTAAAATAAATCATGAAATTGAAAATGTGTGCACACAGGTTTCCATACTGCAAAGTGTTGTATCATAGTTTGTGATGTGTATAAACATAAAAAGGCATGGGTACTCTTAATATGTAAATATAATTGTTTTGTATTAGTTCTGCAACTAGTTGTAGACATTTCACTAACTTGTCACTTTCTAATTGCAGTGCTATAATGATTACCGTAGTATTGTTTAGCACCTCAACTTACTAAAATATTTTAAATTCTATCCAATGAAAGTGTTATGAGTATTAGTTGTTTTTTTTAGTGCTTAAATTTATTAAATGTAGCTCTTTATATAATAGACCCAGCATTTCTTGTATTATTTGCATTGTAAAATTTACATCCTACACACACACAAATTTTTAAACACACAAATTATATCATCTACACTCTACCAACAACTTATTCTACGGTAACCCATGTGGACACATTTTCAAATCTAGTTTTATTTTAAGATAATATTCCCAAAAAATTGATCTTCTTATCTCTCATTTGCAGTTTGACATGTCTACACAGCAAGTCCAGTTTTCTTAATGGTTGGTTGCTGATCCAGCGATCCATGGGCTCATCCCCTTTGACCCAATACCATTAAAATGGTATTATATTGCTGGGAAGTCTGTGGATTTTTGGCCCACCCCGGGACAGAGCCAGAGAATAACTATCACACCTCCAGGAAGGTAGGTTTCAACCTATGCACTGCTCCCAGCCACTGTAGCCAAGATAGGGTTCACTGTGCTCATTCCCCACCACCAATTGACTACTGGTTATACCAAACTTCTCTATTGCTCCGGGCATGCAACCAAATGTTCAAGTCAGTTTTCTTAATAAATGCTGCTTTATTTGAAAGCTCCTCTGTGCTCCCATACAGTTTTCTGTGGATGTCTCTGTGGGCAAGTGCTCCTTTCTTAACTGGTTTAGTGTAATGCAGTCTTGCAGGATATGTTCCTCAGTCTGTGCTGTATGCCCACATGTACACGGAGGTGATGTAACCAGTCTTAATCTGTTTAAGTGGCTGATTAGTCTGTTGTGTCCTGTCCTTAAGTGGAAGATGATAACTTGCTCAGCTATGTCAAGATACTGATAGTTGTCTTTTGGGTGGTCAAATTTACAAAAAGCTTTGATGAGGTCCTCTTTTCCTGGCAGGTGATTTCTTGGTCTTTTTGTTTCCTGTATTGCTCTATCTTTTGCCAGCATATCTGTTTTTTTTCATTTCCTGGTATGCCACAGTGGAATGGTGTCCACTGTAGGACTACCCTTCTTTGGATACTCATTTCTCATATGGCTTCCTTCAGGTCTGGCAGTTTATTACTGTCAAGGATTTGTAGGACAGACATTGTATCAGAAAGAAACACCACCTGTTGACATTGGTTTATTGTATTTTTAATTGTTTCTGCAGCAATAATTTTGGCCTGTACTTCTGTCGAGTAGTTGGAGCACAAGATTCCAGTTGGTGTACATGTGGATTCAATTTCTTTTTCAGGATATTTTATGCAAACTCCAGCACCTTCGTTCTTCACTGCTTTGATTGCTGAACCATCAATATATACATGTATCCACGCTTCTTTAGGGCACATATCTTCGATCATGCTGCATAGTATTGTTTTATTTTGAAGAGTGTTCAGCTCTCTCATGATGTAGGTGTTGTTTATGACAGTTCTGATAGTGAGATTTTGATATTTCACCCATGGAACTGAGAAGTGTTGGTGTTATTTCACTTTGTTATGCCTACAAAAAATTGATAACACATATAAACAGTTAATGGGATATTGAAACTATCAGCATACATAACATTCTCCATCTGTTTAAGGGACAGAACTTCTATGGGAATTCCTAGAGTGTACTGCCACCAGTTCAAAAGATGACTAATCCCACGTATTGATTTTCAATTTGTTTCAATACAAAAATTATGGGATCAATGGTCTTCTTCTGCATTCATTCGCAAACTCCCGCTGGATCTCTCTTGTAGCAGGACCATGGTCCTACTAGATTTCCAACAGGATGTAGCCCAGAGAATGAAAATGCACTATCGTCATTTTATTTGTGCCAATGGCCTGACACATCCATCTTTGGTAGAAAATTATTGGATCAATGGTCTTCTTCTGCATTCATTCTCAAACTCCTGAAAATTAGCGGGATGCAGTCTGGAGAACAGTTAGTATTGTGTTACTGTTTACAGCTTCGCTGCAATATATGCGCCTTTTGGTGTCACGCATCCGACTTCAATATGGATCACTTTGACCCTATATATGGTTGGACATCCAACTTCACTCTATTACAACCTCTACAGTCCTCTCTTATGACATGTATGGAAGGTATAAACAGTGTTGATACTCTTTGCTTCCCTTTCGGGCCTCGACAACACATGAATGATCACAGCATCAAAGGTCATTTTATTAATGTAAATTGTGCACATAATATTGAATAATTTAGAACAGAAAGTTGATGGTCACATTACTAGTTTGTGAACAGTTAGTAAAATATATCGAGAAAAAAGTAAATTAAGCTTTATCAAAGGTAGTAAAGAAAAAGTAATTGAGTTATGAATCAGCATAATAGGCCTATCAGTGGTTGATTGGCCGAAAGGCGCCAATATCATAGCAATGTTGCAAATCATGACAAAAAGTTATTCCAATATCTAGACTACACCCTGCTAATCTGCAGGTGTTTAAGAATGAACTCAGAAGAAGAAGTTGTTATCAGCACTTAATCAGCAACATTCTTCCACTTTCCTAGAACTATTAACTCTTTTCTATGAACTTGTGGCTGAGTGCAGCACTAGAGTTTTTTGTTTTGCAAACCACTTCATGTTGCATTTATATTATAGGAATGTATTGTTTGCCATACACACATCAACCTCGATAACTCTTTATTTCAGTTCAGAAACACTCATTGACATACCACTTGACCTTTGGTCTTGCCGAGACTGTCTGTGATACTCTTGAGGTAATCTTGATTAAACAGCAGGACACTATCCTGAAAAAGACATGTTTTAACATTTATTACAAAAAAATCATGGCTGGTGTTGTGCAAGGCATGTGCAAATGGTGTTGTGCATGGCATATGCAAAAT
This sequence comes from Meghimatium bilineatum, assembly GCA_034231615.1. Lineage (NCBI taxonomy): Eukaryota > Metazoa > Mollusca > Gastropoda > Stylommatophora > Philomycidae > Meghimatium > Meghimatium bilineatum. Next base: position 11,562,507 of record CM067308.1, read on the forward strand.
TCCATACACATAAATTGACTATAAATTTATGAGATGTATTTTATACAAGTGAAATTGAAAATTGTAAAAACAAACCCATTAAAAGACAGTATATTCCTATTGCATTCTTTTATTGTATTTTGATTGTGGTGATGCACCTCTAAACTGGTTGCTTATGTCTTCATAACATTTACTTGATAAGGCTGATTGTGGTCTTGGTCACATCTAGAGGAGCATGGTGGTCTAGTTGATAGTGAGCTAGCTTGCTATCACCAGGTTATAGCGTGCCAGGTTCTAGTCTAGTTGATAGCGAGCTTGCTTGCTATCCCCAGGTTATAGCGTGCCAGGTTCTAGTCTAGTTGATAGTGAGCTTGCTTGCTATCCCCAGGTTATAGCGTTCCAGGTTCTAGTCTAGTTGATAGTGAGCTTGCTTGCTATCACCAGGTTACAGCGTTCCAGGTTCTAGTCTAGTTGATAGTGAGCTTGCTTGCTATCACCAGGTTACATCGTGCCAGGTTCTAGTCTAGTTGATAGTGAGCTTGCTTGCTATCACCAGGTTATAGCGTGCTAGGTTCTAGTCTAGTTGATAGTGAGCTTGCTCGCTATCACCAGGTTATAGCGTGCTAGGTTCTAGTCTAGTTGATAGTGAGCTTGCTTGCTATCACCAGGTTACATCGTGCCAGGTTCTAGTCTAGTTGATAGTGAGCTTGCTTACTACTATAAAGTAGATGCTTCAGTATTCTGCCATCTCCATCCAACTAGTGTGTCCCAACTATTGGATTCTGCACAGACTGAGAATAGAAAAAAACTGTGGTATTGCCTGTTCTTTCCAAAACATCAGAATGATTTTGCCCTACCATGTAATTGTGTAGACGCTGCATGTGAAAGCTATTTAGTCATCTCAACTGGAGCATATACCCGGTAGATGTCCATGTTTCACTGCTGTAGAGAAGGGTGCTGAGCATACAAACATGGTAAACCAGGTGTTTAGTTTTTGCAATTGACACAGACTTATAACCATTAACTGCCATCTCCCAATTTGATTCCGAAACCGATTATGACCAGGGATGGAGTATACTTCATAGCACAATGTGCAGACTGTAATGTAGAGACCACATGTTGTCCATGTATCATGATCCCTCTCCCTGCTTGCCTTGTTAACTGAAAGGAAAAGTAATACCAATACATTTATTGATATTACCTTACCATAAACACTGGCTAGACAAATCAGGAAAATTGAATTTGTCTGTTTCCAAGATGTACCACACGAAGGGGCTTTAGTCTTATTTTGTCACATAACCCAATAAATGACACAAAAACAATATGAATCCCTTCACATTTCATTTCTCTAACATTCAAACGGTTAGACATTTCATAAAATACAAATACCTCCTCATCATCAGTAACCATTGGAGTTTTACGTGGGTCAAATACCACCACATCACCATTTCCTCGACCGACACCAAACTCAGACTCAAAGTTTGTAATCAAAGCATCGACAGCTTCTGTAATGTTCCTTCCAAGCCTCTTCTTCAAATCTGTATACCTAAACAATAATTATAAAGAGAGAAATTGTTTAGAAAATTAATGAAGTTAAACACTTCAATATTATTATTTCTGTTTACAGAATGAAAAATGATACGATACACAATGTAAAGAAACATTTCTGTTTGCTTCGTTCCCAAGGAATTATGAGCAATGAAGCTTTTGTTTTATATGTTCAAAAGGCAGTTTCTCCAGAACTTTCTTTCATACCAGAAAACTCCAACTCTTATTAGTATGCAAATGTTTTCTTGAGAAGAAGTCACCTACTTATAAGGTAATCTATATTTGTATATTTCAAGAAGATTTCAAGTCAGATATGCAATCAAGTCAAACATGCAGTCAAGTCAAACATGCAGTCAAGTCAAACACGCAATCAAGTCGAACACGCAATCAAGTCGAACACGCAGTCAAGTCAAACATGCAGTCAAGTCAAACACGCAATCAAGTTGAACACGCAATCAAGTTGAACACGCAATCAAGTTGAACATGCAATCAAGTCAAACACGCAATCAAGTTGAACACGCAATCAAGTTGAACATGCAATCAAGTCGAACATGCAATCAAGTCAAACCTGCAATCAAGTCAAACATGCAATCAAGTCAAACCTGCAATCAAGTCAAACACGCAATCAAGTCAAACCTGCAATCAAGTCAAACCTGCAATCAAGTCAAACACGCAATCAAGTCAAACCTGCAATCAAGTCAAACATGCAATCAAGTCAAACCTGCAATCAAGTCAAACACGCAAGTAAGAGAAGACACCAAACAGCAATAAGAAAAAGTTTCAACAATAAGAAGAAAATGTTGAACTTATATCAGTCATGTACTTTAGAATGAATGAAAACAGACTGCCACTACAAGCATTATAATGGGCACCAGATGGAAAAAGAAAAAGACCAAAAGAGACTATTCGCAGAACAACCATCAAAGACTATAGGTCTCAACAACATACAAGAATTACACACAGGAGCATCGCATCACTCAAACTGGAGAGCTCTAGTTTCTGCCCTATGCACCATTTTCAGTGCTGAAGGAACATAGACAGAAAGATACATTTTCATTTTGTATGCAAATATCAAATTTGCCTAAACCCTACACCCATTTAGTGGCATCAATGTTGGCTAGTTTTAACCACATAGTCCATGTAACTGATTTCAACATACCGTAAAAAAAAAGCATATATAACAAAGCTCAATCAATATGACACAATTTAATACAGCGGAATCCCTCTATAGCGCATTCTTTTATAACAAATGTCCCTATATAACAACACTTTTCAAACTCCCCAATTATATTTATTCTTTATTTATTTGTACTGTATATAGCAAATTTCTGATATTACATACATATTTTGTCGGTCTTGACCAAGTTGTTATAATGGGATTCCACTGTATACAGTAACAGAATCTTTCATCATTGAAAAAAATTTTCCAATTAGATGCAATGGGCATTCATTTATATATGATTCTTTCAGTCAGATAATATAACCCATTGCTCTGCTGTGAGTGGTTTTCCAAATAAATATGTGCATGGTTCACATCTGTTATCTTTGTCCATATTTCTTCTACTAATGTATACTAGCTGTGGACGATTGTTTTTACTTGCATTAAAATGTTTTGGACATATAAAAAAACATGACACCCCATTGAAGACATTACTTGCAGGTAGAGCGAAAGACGGAGAGCAAAAATTATGGAGAGATGCAAAGGGAGGAAAAATCATGAGATGGACAAGATACAGTCTAGCAGAATCCACTACTAAGACAAGATATAGAAGATATTTAAGGTTCGTTTCAGCCAACCTTTGATACAGAGATATGAACCTCAGCCAAAGACGGATGTGCCAGGCCATTGATGCAAATAAAACACAGACACAACGCATTTCCATTCTCTGGACTACATCCTGTTGAAAATCTAGAATGGATCATGATCCTACTACAAGAGAGATCCAGCAGGAGTTTGAGAATGAACGCGGAAGAAGAATATGAACCAAGATTTATAACTAATGAAGCATGGTCATACTGCAGCAGAAATGCTGGCATTCACAGCAATAAGAGAGCAAACACATTTATTCACAGCAATAAGAGAGCAAACACATTTATTCACAGCAATAAGAGAGCAAACACATTTATTCACAGCAATAAGAGAGCAGACCCTTTTTTAGTCACTAATAAGAAGATATACACATTTATTCACAGCAATAAGAGAGCAGACATTTATTCACTAATAAGAGAACATATACATTTATTCACAGCAATAAGAGACCAGACACATGTGTTCACAGCAATAAGAGAACAGACATGTTTTTATGCAATACATTTCTCCTACTATCTGTTCATTCACAAACATAGTGGTTTTAAAAAAAACAAACTAATCCTGTACATGAAGTGGTGACAACAGGAGTTTGTGGTATCACTTGCAGCTTCCCTGCAAACTCCTTAATGGTAAACATGCAGTACTGACAGTTTTTAAACTCCCACTGGAACTCTCTTATAGCAAGGCAATGTTTCTACTAGATTTCCAGCAGGATGCACTCCAGAGAAAGCAAATGCATTGTGTTGTCATTTTATTGGCACAAATGGCCCAAGATATCAGACTTCGGTGTTCACAATGCTTCTAGTATGTGAGTTGTCAATGGATAAGGACATCATGCTAGAATTACTAAGTAAATGCCTACAGGATGTGGATAGTGATATTTTCCAAATCTAGACTACGATTGAAGAAGTTTGTGGCTTACTGGAAAAAGATCCCTTCTACCAGGAAGCCACAATAAGTCAGTTAAGCAGACCCCTTCTACCAGTAAGCCACAAAAACAGCCAGTTAAGCAGACCCCTTCTACCAGTAAGCCACAAAAACAGCCAGTTAAGCAGACCCCTTCTACCAGTAAGCCACAAAAACAGCCAGTTAAGCAGACCCCTTCTATCAGTAAGCCACAAAAACAGTCAGTTAAGCAGACCCCTTCTACCAGTAAGCCACAAAAACAGTCAGTTAAGCAGACCCCTTCTACCAGTAAGCCACAAAAACAGTCAACAGACTCCTTATACCAATAAGGCATAAAAAATGTCAGTTAAGCAGACTCCTACCACAAGTAGAGTCAATAGGTCATGTCATTGAATGTTTATCAAGAACTTCATACTTACTGTTTAGACTGTATAATGTTCTCAATTATTTGACTGACTAACGTCTGACTATCAGAGTCAATAGGCCCTGTCGTTGAATGTTTATCAAGTTGATCATCAATGAGGTTGTTTAGAATCTCTTCCAACTTCTTCTTCAAAGCTTTGATAAAATCATGTCTGCAAAAAATAGCATGTCACAATTAATAGCATCATAATTATCAGATGACATTTCTGCGTCGAAGGTTGGCTGAAACAGACCTTCAATTATTTTCTGTCACCTGTCTTGGTGGTGTACGCTGCTAGAAGTCTATTTCGTTCATCTTATGGTGTTTTCCTCCCACTTGTATCTCCACCTACTACTTACTCGTCAACTCTGTCTTCAACAAGGTCTTTTAATATGTCCAAAATTATTTATTTTGAAAATTTGTATTCATTTTAATAGTTCTTTTCTCCATATATCCAGTGTTGTGATAACCTCTATTCATTTTCTTCTCTTTCTATGGGTTCTACCTATTCTTCTATATATCCACATATTAAAGGTATCAATTCTGTTTTCTAGCCGTTTGTTCATTATCCATATTTCTTACATTGGTGTAGAATTGGTATAGCACTTAACAATTCTCCTTTTATTTGTTTGTAATTTGTCTGGATATTACCGTAGTAAAGGAATTTAAATATCTAATATTTAAATAGCATGTTCTCAAAAGATAGGAAACTAGATGGAGAAATAGAGACAAGATGTTAGAAAGCAAACTCAGTTTTATGTCAATTGGCACCACTGCTGAAACAGCAGAACATTGAGATGATCTCTAAAAGAATGTTAATAAACACAGTGTTCATGCAGATACTGTGTTGCCAATGCCAGACCTGGACCCTGACAGAGAAAATAGAACAGAAACTTGATGTATGTGAAATGAGGTTCCTGAGAATAGGAAGTAACAAAAAAATATAATAAATAATGACACCATAAGAAATCTGATGAAAAGAATAGCGTGCAAAGAATACATAGACACACAAGAGGTCACACGGTTCAGCCACCAAATCAGAATGGAACCAGATTGCATTCCATCGATAACTTTCAATGAAAGATTATCTGAAAAGAGAAAAGAGTAGGACCCAGACAAAGATGGATAGATGACATCAGAGAAATACTAGAACACCAAGGCTACGTTATGGCAACAACATCACAGTTTGCAAAAGAAATAAGACTTCTGCTCCCCATGACGCCTAACGGTACACATGAATAGGACAAGACAAGGACTAATATCTGACATAACAAAATTGGACTAACATCTGATGTAACCAAATTGGACTAACATCTGATGTAACCAAATTGGACTAACATCTGATGTAACCAAATTAGACAGTATTCCTGCCATGCTTGTCATACAGAGCAACTAAGGCTTGTGGATGGAGTTGGCTTTACCAACCCATAGAGGGTCAAAGTGACCAATAATCCATGCTGAAGTTGAACGTGTCAAACCAAAAGGTGCAGATATCACAGACAAGCTGTAAACCATGACACAACAAATTCCATTCTCTGGACTTCATCCTGCTAATCTGCAGTCTTTGAACAAACGCAGAAGAAGTATCTAAAAAATAAGTTTGATAAAGCAAAGCACAGTTCACAAAAAACATATAAGGAGCTTCTTAAAAACAGTCATATTGTATTATTTCAGCTACGTAATCAAATTGTAAAGAAATGTTTTGAGCATAAGAAATGTACTTGTGAAAATTTTGAGCATAAGAAATGTACTTGTGAAAATTTTGAGCATAAGAAATGTACTTGTGAAAATTTTGAGCATAAGAAATGTACTTGTGAAAATTTTGAGCATAAGAAATGTACTTGTGAAAATTTTGAGCATAAGAAATGTACTTGTGAAAATTTTCATCATTTTCTTCCAGATGTAGAAGTGTCTCTTCAGCTTGTTCTAATGATCCAGCTTCTCGTACAATGCTCTCCCAACTTGTGATCAGCTCTTGCAATCCTTTTTTTAATTCCTCCCCTTCTAGGCCTCGCATTGCCATAGTTTTCTGTTGAGTATATAAAATAGAATATATTATACAGTTATCCCTCGCTACTTCGCGGTTCATTTATCGCGACCTCAGTACATCGCGGATTTCTAAAAACATATTTACAGTATGCACACTTTAGTTACATCTATGTATGTTACACACACATATCATATTTATATTATTTACACATTATTTTATGTATGTTATTTATACTATTAATATTTTATTTACATTTTTGAAACTATTCTTTAATGTTCTAATGATAACATATGCACTTATATGGTTGTTATATATAACTTATATACACTAATTGATATTATACATACACAAAAAAATGTATGTGTGTTAAAAATGAGAGGATGACACTACTTCGCGGTTTTTCACTTATCACCGCCGGTTTTGGTCCCTATTAACCGGATAACTGAGGGATGACTGTACATAGAATATAGAATATATTGAGAACTTGCTAAATGGACGAGTATTATGGCACCGGAGAAGTTCACCAACCAAGCTTATTGACAACACATGAGACAGAGAGTCATGGAGAAACATGATCGCCTACGCCATGGCACTTGATTGATTGATATAACATAATATATTTTAAAATGTTGAACTATTTGCTGCACAAAATTTTATTAGCAAAATTTCACAGGAGCTAAGACAAATATCTAGGTGAGTAAAATATAAGTCATCTTAACACAGGCAAAAGATAACACAGTGTAAAATGGAGATTCTATTAACTATTTCAGAGTGTCAGCATCAATACCAAGTAAATGGAACATTCCGAGATTGGAGTGGTGCTAGTTCTTTGTCTAATGTCCTCATTCCTCACTCTGTCTCTTAGTGATATTACAAGTTTACATTTGTCTTGTGCTGTAGTTGACCATGTTTGTCATTGGTAGCACAACGTTGGCATAATAATCATTTTTAATAGTGCTATTTTGTTGTTTTAATCTACATTTTTGTTTCTGTAGATTGGTGTCATTTTCCCTAGAGCTAGTTATGCTTTACTACATCGATTATGTATTTCTTTGCTGCTCTTATTGGGATCTGAAAAAGTTTGAGTTATTGACAATGGAGGACAAAGGAGATATGAAAAATGTTGGCAGTTATTGACAATGGCGGGTGGTTGACAATAGTCAATAATATAGTTTTTATTCATGTGCGATAATGCATGACATTCTGATTGTTGCGGTGCGCCTTCTGGCCAAATGTCGCTGACTTCAGCACCTTTACTTGCTAGGCAAGACTGTGGTCCTGCCCAAATGTGGGAGGGCCCGGCCAGTCTTAGTTTCCAGCCTCTGCTGGCTGGACTAAGCCCCATCGAGGCCAGCTCTTAACATGCAGCAACCGGATGTACCAATCAGCTATCACCAAAAGAAATCCATGATAAAGGCACAACGAAAGCCTAACTTACCTCCACGGGATGACTACCACCTACTTAACAGACAAGAACAGGTATATTTCAACTGAGAACTGGACACAATAGACTAAAACAGCCATATGTATACAAAATTTAAAATTGGCACAACAGCAAAGTGTAATTGTGGACAAGTCAACCAGACTTCAGAATATATCCTTCAAGAATGTGCAAACTATGACACATTAAGATGCACATACTGACCTTCTGATACACCAATGAATGTTAAACTTTATAGTACAAAACAAGAAATGGAAAACACTGTCCAATTTATACAAGAAACAACACTGCAGATATAGACATTATTAGCGATCGAAAGAAGAAGAAGAAGAAAAAATAGTTTTTATATACTAATTAATTTGTGAAATTATGTATGTGAAATAAATTACAGAAAGATGTGGGCAAAAAAAATTGGGGTTTTTTTTCATACCTTTTCATCTTACTTACTTTTCTGCTTAAAAAACGGGGGGGGGGTGTAAATAAGTTTGATTTAATTAAGCCAGCATGTCCATGGATTCTTAACAAGTTGTTGACAGGGGGTGAAAGTTAGTGAAAAATTGCAAAAAAGTTTGATCTAATTTATGGAAAGAATTCCTACCTAAATATAATAATAATAATAATGAAAACTGTTCACAAAATCCTGATCTCAATCTAAGTTTTTTAGTGTTTATTAATGTTTCTACATGCTCTCTTTGACAGTCTAACAAAATATCAGCAAATTTTTTTGTTTATGAGTCTATTTGATTTCTTTCTTGAATGAGTAGAACTATTTTTTATTGGCACAGTTTTAGTACTTATTCAATATGCTTACTTTTTGTGTGGCAATTTATTTATTTTTATTTTTGATGTGACAGTTCATTGTCTAATTTCAAATAATACTAGGTCTAATCATTAGCCTATAGTCATACTATTTAACTATAGTGCCTATCTATAATCTATACTATATTTATTATCAAAAGACAATAAATCACGTGTCCAGGCAATGATTTAGGTAGGGTTTGCAGAATGGCCCTGACTTCTTAGACTAAGTGACATAATGTGATCAGTACAGTGTGTCAGGGATTATGTCAATCAGTACTGGGTACTCAGTAGTTAAGTACGTGAGTTCCGGAATCTCAGTCACTGAGTCAATTCAGCAGAACAAAAGCTGAGCTAACGATATGTTAGTTTCTTCCTGCCTTAGATTATGGCACAGCCATACTTGCTAATTCATGTATAAAATATATGTTATGTATATCCTAATCTAAACTTACTTATAAGTCACTCAACATAATTTTAAGCGCCCAAATAAGATAAGACAGAAATTGGGATGCTAGTCCATATTTGCCACCATTTTAGACGCTTGCTGTTTCTACGCATACTTGTGCCAGATTTTTTCAAATGCATACTCTTATATATCTTTTATACTTATATACTCTTATATATATCCTACACTAAATAAACAATTAGAAGACAAAATTGATGCCTTTGAGATGTGGGTATATAGAAGAATAGGGAGAACATCATGGAAAGAGAAGAAAACAAATAAAGAGGTGCTAAAAACACTTAATATGAAGAAAGAACTACTAAGAGAAATAAAGATCAGGCAAATAAAATACTTTGGACACATTAAAAGACATGACACCCTATTGAAGACCTTACTTGAGGGTAAAGTCAAAGGGAAGCGAGCAAGAGGTAGGCAGAGATACAAGTGGGAGAGTAACATTACACGATGGACAGGTTACAGTCTAGCAGAGTGCACCACCAAGACAAGAGACAGGAGATGTTGGAGATACGTTGCAGCCAACCTTCGTTGCGGAGACGGCATTTGATGATGATATATATCCAGAGAATATCTTTAAAAATATAGAAGAAATACCAGGACTCAAGATCAATGGGAAAATAACAAACAACCGGAGATATGCAGATGACACTGTTCTTTTGGCAGAAAGTGAGAAAGAACTACAAAGACTAATAGTTAATAAGTCAATAAATCAAGTAATGAATATGGACTGGATATAAATATCCAAAAAACAAAAACCATGATAATCAGCAAAGACACAAAGAACAGGAGGTAAACATAAACATACAGGGAGAGAAACTACAACAAGTAAAACAGTATCAATATCTTGGACACATCAATCAATCAATAAAACCCATAACCCTTCAGGGTCGTAGGGGTACCACATTGGAAGCTTCAGCACACAGAGTCCTCCAGCGAATTCTATCCTCAGCGATGCGGATGAGTGTGGAAATATCTAGCCCTGTCCAGTCCTTGATGTTGTCTGTCCAATTCTTTATTTGTCCTCCTCTGCTTCTTCCACCCTCGACAGTTCCCTGCAGTATTGTTTTTGACAAGGAATCGTGCCTGCATACATGTCCGAACCATGCTAGTTTTCGTCGTTTCACTATTGAAAGCAATGGCTCCTGGACACCTGCACACATCTCTACTTTATTTCTTACGTACACATTGGTCTTATGTTCCCTATAGGAAATTCGTAGAATTCTTCTGTAGCATTTATACTCGAAAGCCTGTAATCTTCTCTCCATGTCCGCAGTGAGTGTCCAGCTCTCACAACCATACAACACAACGGAAAGCACCAGCGACCTATACAGTTTGATTTTCACTCCAACACTGATGTTGCTTTTCCAAATCACAGTTAGCCTTGACAAGGACGCTAAAGCCATCTCCAGCCTTATTTTTAGTTCTGCTTTGCATTTACTTGGACACATAATCAGAAATGATGGCAGATGTGAAACAGACGTTAAAAGAAGAATAGGAATGGCTAAAAGTACCTTCAATGGCATGAGGAAATTATTAATATCTAAACAAATTACAAACAAGTTAAAAATGAGAATTATAAAATGCTACATTTATTCCATATTAATGTATGGCTCAGAAACATTGGACACTAAATAAACAATTAGAAGACAAAATTGATGCCTTTGAGAAGTGGGTATATAGAAGAATAGGGAGAACATCATGGAAAGAGAAGAAAACAAATAAAGAGGTGCTAAAGACACTTAATATGAAGAAAGAACTACTAAGAGAAATAAAGATAAGGCAAATAAAATACTTTTGACACATTAAAAGACATGACACCTTTTTGAAGACCTTACTTGAGGGTAAAATCAAAGGGAAGTGAGCAAGATGTAGACAGAGATACAAGTGGGAGAGTAACATCACACGATGGACAGGTTACAGTCTAGCAGAGTGCACCACCAAGACAAGAGACATGAGTTGTTGGAGATACGTTGCAGCCAACCTTCGTTGCGAAGACGGCACTTAATGATGATGATGATGATCTTATATTATATACTCATATATATTCTTACATGATGATGTTCGTCCGTGTCGTGATCGACGATGACCAAAAACTCAACCATAATAATAATAACAATAAGTAATACAAATAATAAAGTTAATAGTGCGTTTTTAAATGACTAGCAAGTCCAATGCGCGCACAAAATGTTCTTTTACAGAATTGACAACAATAGGGGGTATCTATGTGAGGTTGAGATGGGTTTTTTTTCTTTTCTACGTGCCCGCTTCTGTCTTGCAGTATCTTGTCTGGACTCTACCGCCGCTAGTACTTCCGTTCTAATGCTGTAACGCCATGCTCCCTGTCACAAATGGTGTAAAGCAGGGATGTGTGCTGGCCCCTACTCTTTTCAGCCTGTTATTTACGGCCATGTTAACGGAAACACACCATAGTAATGAAACAGCTGGCCTAATGATCAATTACAGAACGGATGGTGGTCTTTTCAATTTACGTCGTCTAAAATCAAACAGGAAAACTAAATCTAGTACTGTTAGAGAATTACTTTATGCTGACGACTGTGCATTGTATGCTGACTCTGTCGTAAACATGCAGAGCACCATAGACCGCGTCTCAAAGGCCTGCAACAACTTTGGTCTCACTATTAACACTATAAAAAAAACAGAAGTCATGCACCAAGCAACATCAAATAGCCAACATACTGCTACTTCCATCATCATCAATCAGGAAAAACTGCAGGTAGTCGACCATTTTACTTACCTTGGAAGCACTCTCTCTCTCTCTCTCTCTCTCTCTCTCTCTCTCTCGCGATGTTAACATTGATGTGGAAATTAACAATAGACTGGCAAAAGCTAGTGCTGTATTTGGCAGATTACGCAACAATGTATGGGACAGAAGAGGTATAAGAACAACCACCAAACTACAAGTATATCATGCGGCTGTTATACCAACCTTACTATACGCCTGCGAAACGTGGACAGTGTATGCTAGACATGCAAGAAAGTTAAATCATTTCCATATTACCTGCCTACGTAAATTACTGAACATCCATTGGTGGGACAAAGTACCAGACTACGAGGTCTTGGAAAAATCAACCTCAATAAGCATCCACACAATAGTTATGAAGGCGCAGGCACGCTGGGCAGGCCATCTTTTGCGTATGGAGAACTCGCGTTTGCCAAAACAAATATATTATGGAGAACTCAAGGCAGGATTTCGAAAAGCTGGTGGACAGAAAAAGCCTTTCAAAGACACGTCAAGTCATCCTTGAAACATCTTGATATTGAAGTAGGCGCTTGGGAGAGCCTCGCTCAGGATAGAACAGCATGGCGTTACAGCATTAGAAGGGAAGCACTAGCGGCGGAAGAATTCAGACAAGAAACTGCAAGACAGAAGCGGACACGTAGAAAAGAAAAAACATCTCAACCTCACACAGATACCTTCTATTGTTGTCAATTCTGTAAAAGAACATTTTGTGCGCGCATTGGACTTGATAGTCATTTAAAAACGCACTATTAACTTTATTATTTTATTATTTATTGTTGTTATTATTATTATGGTTGAGTTTTTGGTCATCGTCGATCACGACGGACGAACATCATCATCATCAACGCCATGTTATTCTATCCTGAGCGAGGCTCTCCCAAGCGCCTACGTCAATGTTAAAATGTTTCAGTGATGACTTGAGCGAAACGGAGCTTAATTAATAATAATATAAGAAAACGACAATCTTCATTTTTTGACCACTTCATGAGACAAGGAGGTTTGGAGAACATAATCACAACAGGCAAGATTGAAGGCGACAGAGACAGAGGGCGACAACGTGAGAAACTATTAAACAGTTTAACAACTTGGCACGGCAGGGAAACAGCGATCTTAATACATAATAATGGAGATAGAGAGTTGTGGAGAGCCATGATCGCGCCTACGCCAGCCGGCATGGCACCTAATGAATTAATAATATTTTTATATTTTACATTTCAAAGCATTTATTTATAGCCTATATCTATATATTTAAATTGGTGAACATAAAATGGAGCGATTTCGTCACAAATAGTGATAGGCCCTATAAGAAACAAAACACACCAAGAATGTGTCAAACGTCATACGAAAACGCATATGGAAATACCTGGGTGATGTTTTAAGACTAGATGAAACAGAATATACCAACAAGCCGTATGTGGCCACCTGAGGGTAAAAGAAAACGACGAAGGTCTAAAGCAACCCTAAAAAACACCATATGCCTACTTAAAGAAAGGGCAAGAGAACTATGTCCTATGTACCGCATGCGGCACAAAAGGAATATTTAAGCCTTCTAAGACATTTATTATCGAATGAGTTCAATTTCTTCTCCAGCCTGATTCCGACAAGAATAGTTAGAGAAATCTCCGGAAAAGTTCTTCTGTTTGGTACACACAAAGGCATTACAGCGCCACGAGCAGCGACATGTGCAAGAATAAGTGAGAATATCGTAACCGAAAGTAATGTTCACACTCGAGAACAAGATTTCAGATGCCTTCCAAGAGCAAGTTGTAGGCCCTATGGAAAAATATGGGAAGGATCATGTGGCATTGGTTATACGTGTGTAAATGTTTATTCTTCTTCTTCAGCGTTCATTCGCAAACTCCCACTGGTTCTATCTTGTAACAGGACAATGGTCCGACTAGATTTCCAGCATGATGTATGCCAAAGAGTGAAAATACGTTGTATCGACGTTTTATTTGCAAATGACCCGACACATCCGTCTTCGGATAGTGTACATGTTTAATAGTGAGAAGATCGAAGATATTGAAGTGTACATTGTTACAAAAAGAACATTTTGTTAGAAAAAACAATTTCTGGGAACAAATACAAACAGAACTTTCAAAATTAGGAATTACGTAAAAGCAACAGAAGTAGGCATATGTTTGTAACTGTTCCCTGTGCATTGGTGATCATTTAAGTGAACTATGTGAGGTATACGTTGGTAACAGTAAAGTATACAACAGCATAAAGTCTAGAAGATCTAAGTGTTCTGTCCAAAAAAAAATGACCACAGAACGCTTATGAAAGTTTGTTTCAACCATCAATAGCATCACCACTGTACAGCTTGTACATACAAGTACAGCCACAAAATGCCACATGGGGAGATTTATCTTACCATGATTTGGCAGATATGGTATAAATATATTTCTAATATTAACTAACAGTGATCAATTTTAATGTGAAATCTTGTTACATGTTTCTGAACATCATTAGCGCTTTTTATAACATTGTTTTGTCGTGATTATTTTGCATTTTTGGTATAAGGCCTAAGACTAGCGCCTTTAAAAAAATAAAATTAGGCTTACTTAATTAAATATATCAGAAAAATAAATAGAATTGAAGGGATAATGCCGGATTGTGATTTCACATATATAGAACAACAATAATTATATTATTAATTGATAATAAATTATGATATGGTATCTTATAACATTTTAAGGGGGAAAATGGATAGATCTTTTTCAAAGCAATTAGTGCTTTTTAAGCACGAGACTAGTGCATTTTAACGAAATTGGCAACAGTATTTGCTGCCCGACTACAGTACTATGTGTAATTTCTGATCTGTAATCTCCGGAAATCCCGCTTTTAACATTGTTGGCTATCATGAACCTCCGTCAGTTTTCTTATAAGTCCATTGATATTACTTAAATAATACGGAATCTTCAACGCTATCTATCAAATTCTATGCTAGCAGAGGTTGATGAGTAATGTTTCACAACTTTTATATTTTGTACAAGTACGTCTATACTCGATTCTCGATTCGAAACAAGCGTCACATCACTGGGGGCATTCCCATATATGCTCTGCTTGCCGTTCCTTCAGCCATCTAAAAGCATATAAGCTCAGTGTTCCAGTCAGTTGCTGATTACGCGTTCTTCTGATCTATTCGGAGAGGGAGCACTTTGTCCCATCGCCTCTAGTCACTCCCATTTCTACCACTCTCTGAATTTGTACATTGTCTCGTTTGATTTTCTCCTTGTCTTATCGTGACTGCTCTAATTAATTCAATCCTGCCTCTTCTTATCTCGGCGACGTTCACCAAGGCTTTACCAGCCAACACATCGGCTTTTTCATTTCCCCTGACCCCAGCATGGCCTGGACAATAGATCCATGTAATACTCGCAGAACGTACTACAAGTACCCGGTATACTCGTAGTAGGTTACCCAATGTCTGTCAACTTTCAGAAAGATCATTCCGCAATTCACTCCAAAATAGGTCCGTGCTAAAAATATATGTGTCTTTATCCAAAATTCTGTATAAGTTATTCATCAAATAGTAAATTCTTTTCAGAACGTAATCTTTTTTTTTAATATAGACGATGTGAACATGTATCTGTATCATTTATCATATCATCTTTTATAGGTTCTTCTTCTCGTTTTAAGTTTGACATGTCCACACAGCAAGTCCGGTTTTCTTAATAAATGCTGCCGTATTTGAAAGCTCCTCGGTGCTCCCATTCAGGTTTCTGTGGATATCCCTCTCTATGGGCCGGTGTTTCTCCCTCAACTGGTTTAGTGTAATGCAGTCTTGCAGGATATGTTCCGCTGTCAGTGCTGACTGCCGAAAAGGACACAGAGGTAATCTCCTCTTAGATTAGCAGGATATAGTTCGGTGTATGGTCTATATATTTATTGGGTCTAATTAAATCTGGCGGAGTGGTACAGGGCCCGTCTGGAACGGTCAAGGTACCGAGTTCGATCCCCGCCACAGGTAATTGTGCATCCGGATCGTTCAGAAAGCACTGGCAAACTACTGAACTTATTTATATTTCCTAGAAAATCACTACAGCCAAAAAATGTTGTGTTGATAGCCACGTCCTGAATAGGATATGCTACCATTTTAAAGTTCGGAGAACGAAATGTGGTGTGTCATCGTTTACAGCTTGGATGTGATATGTTCCTCTTCCGACATGGCACATCCGATTTCAACATGGATTCTTGGTCACCATGACTCTCTATGGGATTGAACAGTCAAACCTACTTAACAGGACATGCATGGCAGTTAGAAGTGTTGTCATTCTTTGCTCCATTTTCGCTCCCCCAACAACACATGGGTGCAGGGCCGGTCTTAGGCCATTGCAACCTATGCGGCCGCAGTGGGCCCCGCACTTTATAGGCCCATAAATTCATATTAGAATTTATTTTATTATCCTCTTCCCTACCCAGACTGGCCCCGCGCAATCCGTTTCGCATTGGGCCCCTCAATTGTTAGGGCCGGCCCTGCATGGGTGTCAGTGGCACCTACAAGATCAACCAGGCTGACAGAAATGTTCTATACACAACTAACTACGAACAATTCGTTTATCTTCTTCTTCTCTGTTCGCATTCTGATAACCAATACAGAGGTCCGTATGATATCCACCGCGAAGAGTAAGTACGTTGTGTTACTGGTTTCACTACGGAGTTATGCTGTTTTGCTCTTTCCGGCCCAACACATCCACTTTCGGCATGCTTTTAATTAGGTGAGCTTCCCTAACATTTGCCAGCCTTCATATCTGTCGTTAGGAAATGAGTATCTGCTCTACGCCGTGACGGTTTATCACCCACTGTGCTATTGGCTTTGCAGGCCGAAATGTGTCCATGCTCTGGATGGGAGTTTCCGATGAGATTGCAGTGATTTAGACTTGAGTCGGTTATATCAATCTCGTACGAGGTTCTGCTGCTAGTAAACTCATCTCCTTCAATTATACTTCATTGCTCCGTGTGTCCTAAGGTGACTGGTCCTTATCTCGGATGTGAGCCTATCCCAGTATATGTAATTGCTCAAACAGTAAAGATGAACTAGGGTTAGTTCACCCTCATAGGGGAGCTGTTATTCACCGACATCGTGAACACCTCGCCTAAGTTCAAGTTTCCACACATATTTTCTTCGTACCGGGTTGGTATGGTATCCTGTCTATACCTCTCCACGCATCTTACTGCTTATCTCCGGAAGACAGCTGCAAACTCGTTTTCAAGCATGAAGATTGTTTCCGGTTACGACATTTTCACTAATTCTTGCACATGACGCTGCCCTCTAGCACTGTGATGCCTTCGCATGTACTCAACAGACGAATGGTACTTCTTCGGAGATTTCCTCACTATTCTTACCTGAGTCTTCTTCTTTTGCTTTCGTTCTCAAACTCCTGCAGATCAGCAGAATTTAGTCCGGATTACGGAATGCGTTGTGCCATGGTTTACAGCATTGCTGCGATATCTGCGCCTTTCGGCCTGACACATTCGGCTTCAGCATGGCTTTGGGTCACTGACCCTATGTGGGACGGGACAGCCAACTCCATCCCATAACATCCTTAGTCGCCTCGTACGACATGCATGGAAGGAAAACAGTGTTGCTCTTCTTTGCTCCCCATTCGGGCCCCGACAACACATGGGCGCTTATCTGAGTGATCTTTAGAACAAAACCCGGCACTCCAGGCTAGACAGTACCTGCAAATATGCTGATACAGTGTTTTGACTGTGGGGGTGGGGAGGACAGAGGATCTGTTCAAAGATTTTGTTTGCCTTGTGCAAACAATTTTGATTCTACTTCCTTCTCATAGCCCGGACATGATCAATAAAATGAGGTTGAAATTCTCGTGAACATCGAAGCAATCTGTTTCCAGGTTGCACACCCATGAGGTACTTTTAGGATCTTGATTATCTGCTAACCCAAAGATTGCACGAAAGCTTTGCATATACCTGTGTATCAAAAATTAAAAATAATAATAATACTCTTCAACCCGTCCCACTACTCCTCCTCCTCTTCCCCATCCCCCCTCCAAATCAATTACGAAGTTACAACATTGAAGAGTGCAATCCTGTTTTAAAATGTTTTGTTAGTCATTTCCACACAAAAGTATTTATAGCCCATATTATCTTTTCCAAGTGGCATGATACAAATTGGGATTATTTGAGGAGAGAAAACTCCTCCTCTTTTAGATAAAGAAAGCTCTATATTCTACTCCTTGAACAGCATATTCACCGAAGATGGATGTGTTGGGCCATTGGCGCAAATAAAACGGCGACGCATATCCATTATCTGGACTACATCCTGCTGGAAATCTAGTAGGACCATTGTCCTGCTACAAGGGAGATCTAACGGGAGTTTGAGAATAATCGATGAAGAAGAAGAACAGCATATAAAGTTAGGGAAATATCAACCACAGACCCGCATCCAAGAAGATACCACACCATATCAACCCCAGACGATTCTTCTTCTTCTTCTGCGTTCGTTCTCAAACTCCTGCAGATTAGTAGGATGTAGTCCGGAGAACATTATGCGTTGTGTCATGGTTTACAACAATGCTGCGATATCTGCACCTTTCGGCCTGACACATCCGACTTCAGCATGGCTTTGGGTCACTGGCCCTATATGGGATGGGACAGCCAACTCCATCCCATAACCTCCTTAGTCGCCTTTTACGACATGCGTGGAAGATAAATAGTGTTGCTATTCTTCGCTCCCCTTTCGGGCCCTGGCAACACACGGGCGAACCCCAGACGATGATGATGATGAACCCCAGACGATGAAGATGATTGTGATGATAATTATGAACCCCAGACCCACATCCAAGAAGATACCACACTATATAAAAATAACCACCGAAGACGGATGTGTCGGGCCATTGGCGCAAATAAAACGGCGACACAACGCATTTCCATTCTCTGGACTACATCCTGCTAGAAATCCATTAGGACAATGGTCTTGCTACAAGAGAGATCCAGCAGGAGTTTGAGAATGAACGATGAAGAAGAAGATATAAAAATAAAACATATTTATAGACTGAAGGTCATTACAGGTTCTCGGCCATTTTTAAGGATTGATTCAATGACACCCCCTCCCCTTTCTTCCCTTCCTCCCCCACCTTTTCACAGTCGTATACACGTCCCAGCCAAGTGGTCGCGTAGTATGCACTTTTATAAATGTAACTTCCTTGTTCAGTTCGGGTTTTCCAGTTCTGACAAATGACTAAATTCGAATGAATTGCCAGAACAACGATATTTTTCTGCGTAATTAGCCTCGAGGAACCTTATTACAGATGATAAGCTAGAAAGTCCACAAGATAAATGAGATTTTTATATGCCCCTTCCTGTCTATACATTATTGTGTTTCCTTCTTTCTGTGGTGTCTGTAGTTTGAAACAATCTTCACATATCTCGTTGCGCGCCATTCAACTTCTCCTTCAGCAGACAGTTTTTAATTACTTTTTGTCCATATTCTGTTTATTTCTTACTGTATTCTGCTCGAATTTGTTTCTCAAATGTACTATTTTTCTCAATCATATCTTCAACAAATTATTACAGCCTAAGTCAGATGCCTTGAGCCATTGGCGCAATAAATGCGGAAGTCTGTGGCAATGTATATAGAACGCAAGACAACTGCAAAAAGGTCATGTAGTTTGACCGAGGTTAGCTTTGATGTTTGTTAGCCAGCAGTGACGTAGCATGAACTTTTATAGTGGGTACGCAAAGTGACCATTTTTTATAGTAGATAGGTAGCTCAGAAGAATCCAAAATTCCCACCAGAATCACGTATTTACGGCACAATATAAAATATTAACTAGTTTAAAAACATATCTTATATAATCTTGTAATGCAGTTCCAGGCGTAAGTTCTTCCTTTCTGTTTTTCTTTTCACTAGTGATAGGGTATTTCCGTTTTCAGTTCTAAGACCTAACATTATCATAATTATTTCTAAGCATATGAGTGATCTGAAGCCAGCGTCTAAAAGCTCAATACAATTGATAGTACAAGATCAAAGATCAGGCTTTAAGCGAACAGTGAAAATTTCAGTTCTAAAGGGATACGTTCGCTAAAACATTTTGGGATCCAAAAAAAAAAAAAAAACTTTCAAAAAACAATAAAATCTGCTATTATCTTTCTGCAATGTTTATAGTAAATAACTATACATATGTGTGCTCTTGCTGAAGGGGGTTCACAGTGCGTTGAGCGCAGATCGAATGATCAGTAGCAAACGATGCACGTTTATGAAATCAAGCCTAATATTAAAAAGTTGGAATGTCTGGGCACGTCTTCCCGTATTGAATTAAAAAGAGACACAACTAATCCAAGTCCTTCTTAAGAATAGTCCTGCTCTGATACACGGTCGTCTAGAAATATGAAGTTATACTACGCATCAGAAGGACAGTCGGTTGTCAAAGAAGTGTTGCCGTGATATCCTGTCCTTGAGCCATTTTTATGGAAGTATCTTATGGAAGTATTTTATGGAAGTTTCATATCTGGAAAATGTATGAGCCTCGTGTATAACGAGTCTTTCTTAAGAATAGCCATGCACTGATACACGGTTATCTAGAAACATACGGCTATATCCTGACATTGAACCAGTTTTGCAAGCTAGCCTCGCCGATGCGGAAATCAACGTTTTAAGCAACAGAAGAGTATTCATAAAAAGGTAACCGAATTCAAGTGCTGACTTTGAGATATATATATTCTTAAATATGTTAAAATACACACCGTCGTTACATATATATATATATATATATATATATATATATATATATATATATATATATATATATATATATATATATATATATATATATATATATATATATATATTCTCCTGGGCTTCCAATCTCCCATAATTCTTTCCTCCATTCACTTGACAATCGTGCATTCTAAGCATACAAACATAATATTACCTCCCCCCCCTCCCCCCAGCACTAGAGATAAGTTACACACTGCTCGCATTTTTCAAAATGTTGAGTGGGAACTATGCTAGAGTAACTACTCACCGCAGGTAACACACATTCCAGTTCCAGCTGCTACTTTATGACTCGATCTACTCATTGTGAATATACTACACACCTGGTCTTATAACATGTATATCATTGAATCAAGCCTCTACATATGTCCAGGATGATTGAATGTGGTTCTCAAGAAAACATAACTATGCATTTATTATAACTGTATCTTTCGTCATATATATTTCTCTTGTATGCAAACATATAGTTATTATGCTGAGCAGAAACAGTGTTAAGAAGAGATGCATTTTTGTAATTTTTTTTTAAAGATCTAGGAAAGTAATACTTCATCAGGTCAGAGACAATAAATGTTGGTGATAGGTACTAGCTGTTCCCAGTGTCGAGGTGCCACTCATCTTATTTGAATATCGTTTGTGCAAGCAAATTTGTGATGTCATAAGTTTCCGGTGTAAGGTAAGTGTTCTGGTTATAAAACAGTTTGCGTTTATCATGTAGTGCATACATTTTTTAGCTGTGGTTCTCAACTTTTGATTGGCCATGGACCCATTGTGGAACAAAATTTCTTCCAAGGCACCACGCGTGCCTTTAAAGAAGTGATTCTTCTTCTTCTTCTGCGTTCATTCTCAAACTCCTGCAGATTAGTAGGATGTAGTCCGGAGAACGGAATGCGTTGTGTCATGGTTTACAGCACTGCTGCAATATCTGCGCCTTTCGGCTTGACACATTCGACTTCAGCATGGCTTTGGGACACTGACCCTATATGGGACGGGACAGCCAACTAGATCGCCTTTTACGACATGCGTGGAAGGTAAACAGTGTTGCTATTCTTTGCTCCCCTTTCGGGCCCTGGCAACACACGGGCGTAAAAAAGTGATGACTTTCTTTACAAATGGCCGCAGCGTTAATGGTTTATTGTGAAATAGGCCTATTATTATCTGTAATATTATTATCTTGTTATGTATCGGTGAAATAGTTACCTTCCGGTGCCACTAGACAGGTATGTGGCGTCTCATTTTCAACATTTTTCTCCGTGGCCCCTTTCAAGTCTCAGCGTCCTCAGCGTATCTCATGTGGTCCCTGTTGAGAGCCACATCATCAGATGCCATCGGCTGAAGCAGTAAACTTTAAATATAACTTTTAAAAAATATATATATATATAATGATTTTAAAGAAACTATCATTACAGCTTCCAGAAACTTTCATTCACCACCCCCCCCCCCCGTCCCCAATTGGTCCATATCTCTGTGGGAGTGGAAATCCAACTTTCCTCATTTGAGAATCTAAACATTGGAGAATCAAAACAAATGGAGATCAAAACATTGGGGAATCAAAACAAAAAGCAGTTTAACTGTTGAGAATGACAGGAGATTGACATAAACAAAAACTCAACAGCGCGAACTGTGGAACCTAATAACGAGTTACAGTTTAAATTATGACATTAAAATATGTAGTATGTAAAATAAAAAATTATTTACTAATATTATACTGACAAATCTATTTTTATGTTGTTTCTTTTACTTTGCTAAAATTCCTTTTTTAAATATGTGTGGATCGGAATTTCTTTGCTTCTATAAAATGGAATTCTACTAAAATACAGTGTAATAGAGACACTAAGTATAGTATGGTGTAATGTAGAGTAGTGTAATGTAGTGTAGTGTAGTATAGATGTGACATTTAGTGTTGTGCAATATAGTGTTGTGTACAACATAGTTGTGCAGTGTAGTGTGGCGTACCGTAGTGCGCTGTAGCATAAGGTAGTGTGGTGTTATTTAGTGTAATGTAGTCCAACGTATTGTATCCTAGTGTAGTGTAGAACAGTATTGTCATTGTGTAGTGTATTGTAGTGTTGTTTAGTGTAGTGTAATGTTGTTTAGTGTAGTGTAATGTTGTTTAGTGTACTGTAATGTTGTTTAGTGTAGTGTAATGTTGTTTAGTGTAGTGTAGTGTTGGTTAGTGTAATGTAATATAGTGTTGCTTAGTGCAGTGTAAGGTTATGTAGTGTAGTGTTGTTTAGTGTAGTGTTGTTTAGTGTAGTTTAATGTAGTGTTGTTTAGTGTAGTGTAGTGTTGTTTAGTGTAGTGTAGTGTTGTATAGTGTAGTGTAATATAGGATTGCTTAGTGTAGTGTAAGGTTGTGTAGTGTAATGTTGTTTAGTGTAGTGTAGTGTTGGTTAGTGTAATGTAATATAGTGTTGCTTAGTGCAGTGTAAGGTTGTGTAGTGTAGTGTTGTTTAGTGTAGTGTTGTTTAGTGTAGAATGCAGTGTTGATTAGTGTAGTGTTGTTTAGTGTAGTGTAGTGTTGTTTAGTGTAGTGTAGTGTTGTTTAGTGTAGTGTAGTGTTGTATAGTGTAGTGTAATATAGGATTGCTTAGTGTAGTGTAAGGTTGTGTAGTGTAATGTTGTTTAGTGTAGTGTAGTGTTGGTTAGTGTAATGTAATATAGTGTTGCTTAGTGCAGTGTAAGGTTGTGTAGTGCAGTGTTGATTAGTGTAGTGTAGTTTAGTGTTGTTTTGTGTTAGGTAAAATTGTTTAGTGTAGTGTAGTGTTGTGTTGTTTAATGTACTGGTGTGTAGTGATGTTTAGTGTAGTATTGTTTAAGTGTAGTGTTCTTTATTGTAGAGCAGTGATATGTAGCGTAATGTAATGTGGTGTGGTGTAGTGTAGTGATGTGACATGTAGTGTAGTTCAATGCAATGTTATCTAGTGCAGTGTAACATGTATAAGTGCATTATAGTGTATAACAGTGTGGTGTAGTGCAGTATAATATTACATTGTGCAGTGTAGTGTAGTCTAGTCTAGTGTAGACTAGTGTCACATTGTGTAGTGTATTGAAGTGTAGTGCAGTGCGGTGCAATGAAGTATATAGCTAAACACAATCACAACCCTTCACATAGAAACTTATCATAATTACAGAAAACTAAGACGAGGATAAATAAATAAGAACAACTCTGGGAGAGATATTCATATATATGAGCACTACAGAGCACTTGGGGAGACATATTCACACAAATGACCTCTGCAGAGCACTGAAAGAGACATTCATATATAACCACTGTAGATCACTAGAAGAGACATATTCACACATATGACCTCTGCAGAGCACTTGGAAAGACATATTCGTACATATGACCACTATAGAGCACTGTGAGAGACATATTCATGCACATGACTACTATGAAGGATTGAGAGAGATGTATTTATACATATGACCAACATGGAGCACTGGGAGATACATATTTATACATATGACCACCATGGAGCACTGGGAGGTACATATTTATACATATGGCCGACAAGGAGCACTAGAAGACAGACATTCATACATATGGCCGACAAGGAGCACTAGAAGACAGACATTCATACATATGGCCGACAAGGAGCACTAGAAGACAGACATTCATACATATGGCCGACAAGGAGCACTAGAAGATAGACAATCATACATATGGCCGACAAGGAGCACTAGAAGACAGACATTCATACCTGTGGAGCATTGGGAAAGACTTATTTATACATGTGATCAACAAGAAAACTAATAACAAAATCGACCATCTTGCAAGGAACCATCGAAATAGTATCTTCTTCCGACTCCGAACTCAAATACTGTACCACTTAATGAGAACATGGTCATAATCCAATCACGGCAGACTCCAAAGTGCTATTGGCCACCCTAATTCAGATGTCAAGCTCTGAATTCTTCTTCTTCCTCAGCGTTCATTCTCAAAATCCCACTGGATCTCTCTTGAAGTAGGACAGTGGTCCTACTAGATTTCCAGCAGGATGTAGTCCAGAAAATGGAAATGCGTTGTGTCGCCGTTTTATTTGTGCCAATGGAACACACTATAATGGAACAAAATACAAACTGACAGACACATGCAAATACCACTAAATGACACTGGATCAAAGGTCAAAAGCATCGAAGTCACTATAACACTGAATTAGAAGAACAAATTGCAAGTTCCTCGGAAACTTCCAAGAATGACGCACTTCTGTCCCTCTTCTCTGGTCACTCCATTTATGTAATTCTCTGAATATGTATATTTTGTCATCAGTTACCTCTTCGTATTGTATATCCATGAATGCCTAAAAATACCTCTTATCATCACTTCACTAGCCACTATAGTAATTTCCACTAATTCATCATCTCTTTCGTTGCCCCTGACTACCGCATGATCAGGACA
Source organism: Meghimatium bilineatum (assembly GCA_034231615.1). NCBI lineage: Eukaryota > Metazoa > Mollusca > Gastropoda > Stylommatophora > Philomycidae > Meghimatium > Meghimatium bilineatum. Next base: position 11,587,751 of record CM067308.1, read on the forward strand.
TTAGACACGTGATCATTTGTACACTGGCGTTGTTGAGAAGTCGACACTCTTTTCTAATCATGTACCTTCTATTTAGCCCAAATGCTCTGTGAATATGACATAGTAATGTGTGTTTCTATTGTCTGTCTTCAGGTGGTTTGTTATCCACTCTTGCCGGTGTAGGGGGTGATTTGAGCTCCACCTTGTGCTTCAAGGCCAGATGTTTTGCCTAGGCTGTGTTATGACTGTGTTTGTTCAAGATGTCCCTGACGTTTTCTATCCATCTTTTACGTAGTCTTCCTCTGGCTTTGTACCCTGATCTCATTTGGTTATATTTTTTCTCATTTATCATCATAGGTAACTTATCGTGATGCATTCTCATGTGGCCAAACCATTTAATCTGATGCCTTTCTGTGTATTCTGTGCAAGGTGTCTTCTTCTTCTGCGTTCGTTCTCAAACTTCTGCAGATTAGCAGGATGTAGTCCGGAGAACGGAATGCGTTGTGTCATGGTTTACAGCATTGCTGTGATATCTACGCCTTTCGGCCTGACACATCCGACTTCAGCATGGCTTTGGGTCACTGACCCTATATGGGATGGGACAGTCAACTACATCCCATAACCTCCTTAGTCGCCTTTTACGATATGCGTGGAAGGTAAACAGTGTTGTTACTCTTTGCTCCCCTTTCGGGCCCCGGCAACACACGGGCGGGTATGCAAGATGTTATACCTATTCTTTCCCTGATGTATTAATTTCATAATATGTCTTGCTTGGTGACGCCTTAATTTTTGTGTCCTAGTGATATTTCATAAAAGAATATCGTGGAATACAAAGAAGAACAATCTTTCTTGCTTTCATGTTTAGTATGTTTTTAGAACAGAGAGAAGGAAGGAGGGAAATAAATTTGTCGGAGCACAGTTCGGAAATCTACACTTTCACGTTTGTTCTCAAATTCATGCTGGTTACCAGGATATAGTTCGAGGAATGGAATGGATTATCGTAGTTCACAGCTTAACTGTGATATCTGCTCCTTTCGGCCTGACACATCCGATTTAAGCATATATTCTTGTAAATTTATAGGGTGGGAAACCAACACCACATCAAAACTTAGTCTCTTATTGCAGAAATACTAAGAATCATGACACAGCGCATTCCGGACTATATCGTGCAGATATGCAGGAGTTTGAGAACGAACGCAGAAGAAGAACTATGGCCCCATGTGTGGCATATAGCCTCATTGGGTATCATACGTTGAGAACTACTGTGCTAGATCAGAGATTAGATATTGTTTAACGTTTCTGTTTCATTTGTCATTCCAGATATGTACGGAAACTTCCGGATTAATTCACTTGACTAAGGATTTCATCATAGCTCATAATAATTTCCGGCTAACATAACAAGCATTATCCATGTTTAGTGATCCTGACTTGAACTACAGTCATTATTCTTGGAAAGGGAGGGAGGTGGGGTTGACAATGCTATTTAACTGGAGTGCTAACCTACAGCCCAATTCACATGCAACAATTATTTGACAAATTGGTAACGGAAGTAAGTTACGCAAGTGAACAGCTGTTTTGAAATATTTTTCACCAACAGTAATAGTTATTCGCTGGAGTGATTGTGACAAGAGTATGTCGTGTGTGTGTGTTTTTTGTTTTTTTTAAACTTTAGAGATTGTTCCAAGTAATTTTCTAAATAGAAGTATCGTTAATATCGGACAGACAATAACCAAGAAGGAAGGGCGAATAGCACAATGCACTTTATTTTCATTATAGCCATATAATTTCGTAATACTCGTCGGCCTTCTTTCGTACAAACTTATCTTGGTTCAGTCAATACAAATTGAGACGGCTAAAGATTAGACAGGATAAAATCTAGACATGCTCTCTCGGCTTTAGTGATGCATCATATTCGTTTTACTACATGATGTCTGAGCCTACGTGGTCTTAGCAATGTTCTCACTTGTTTCAATATAACAGATGCAGATATTCAAAATATTCGGGAAGTACCACAGTGTTCTTGTTCATTTCGTTATTAAAACAGTTTTGCTTTCTTTGCGATTTTGTCGAATAAGCGAAGACTTTTTTCCAGATCAGGAGACTACTGAATATAGAGCAAATTAAGGAACCAGAATTCGCGTGTCTATTGCGTTCTGGGCAGGAAACTACGAAATAAGGAGCAAATTAAAGAACACCCCAGAATTCACGTGTGTATTACCGCGTAATCGGTTTTTTTTCAAGATATTGGCTAAGTACGTAAGTTTACTTTGTGCCTCTCAAAATCAGTCATAAAACCGTGGTTTCAGTTTGCATAAATTAAGAATTAAAACCAACTGCTACCATGAGAATAGCGTGCCTCGAAAGAGACAATGTCACTCAACTGTCTAACCCTGGCAACAACAACGATGCGTATTCGGCCAGCTTTGAACTGTTTCCATTCTATGAAGGTTCTTCATATTCGTTATACAAGGGTATCATGAATGGAGATGGTCACTTGCGAGGTCAGTTCTGTGTAGTACGAGCAATATTGGATATTGTCGCAGAGGAAAAGGATTGGACGGACATGATGAGAAGAACAAATGAAGCTCAGAAACTTGCTAGAGAATTTAATAAATTATTAGGCTATACAGCCATAAGGTTTAAAACTCCAATGCTAACTCAAATAGAAACGTTGTCAGACTTTACCTGCTTTTTTCGATGTTTCAAGCCTCACGACAAACGATTGAAAGTAGACGAGTATGTTACAATCGAACCATTTATTGATGGACATTTTCAGAGATTTGACTCCAATGTTGGTTCTTCATCTGGTCATATCACTTCAAACCCTAACATCAATAAATATGTACCAGTATATCAGAAAAGTGAAGACGAAAGACCTCGAGAATCAGATGTAATACAGACATGTTGTACAACTCGAGAAAGCTCCACAAATATTATTCAAGCATTCAGTCATTTTACCTGGCACTTTACACACAAACTGCTCGTGTGTAGCCTTCAAGGCGTCAATAACGGACTCGCCTACACACTCACAAATCCAGTAATTCATTCCACAGATTCTCACTTCGGAACTTCAGATGGGTCCACGTCTTCTCTAGCAGAATTCTTTTCGTATCATCGCTGCAACAATATCTGCCGCAACTGGGAAAAATGTGGCAACACTGGGAAATCCCAGCGACAGGTTAACTTCATGCACTAGCAGAGTATTTTGTAAGTCATTCATAATTCTTGAGACTAACGGGAATTGAACCAGTCCGTTCAACGGCACCAAATCGCCTAGCAACTATTGAACACGCGTTCTTCCAAAATTAGCACGCCTGACAGCTAAATGGAAATCCCCTTTCTCGGGGTCGGTTTGTTACCTGTCGACAGTAGCAGCGTGACCAATCACAGTACTAAAGACCTAACTGAAAAAAGTAAACAAGCTTTCATTCGGTACGTTTTAGATTATTGTCTGGCTATTCATTGGACACTATTTATATAATTGGAGTCGCCAGCCAAAAATAACCAAGACCGACCAATGAAACTCAGGGAAATAATCACAACCGGCCTACTAGGCCATTAGTCCACAGGTCGTGACTTGAGCCTGGTCGTGGTACGTGGTACTCAGGTTACCAATTTGTGTTGACAGCCAATGAAAATCAGACAATTTGTTTAATTTTGATAGTCATATTATGAACAATTATGCATTGAACATACTGATGTAAATATAATATCAAACTACAGTAAGTTGTAAACCTACCTAAGACATACATATTCCTTGCAGTTTTCTTGCGCAATATTAAGATTATGCATTAAGACATATGCATCTGTAATATAGAAAACATATGCACCTGTAATATAGAAAACATATGCATCTGTAATATAGAAAACATATGCATCTGTAATATAGAAAACATATGCACCTGTAATATAGAAAACATATGCACCTGTAATATAGAAAACATATGCATCTGTAATATAGAAAACGAGCATTATGTTTTTGGAATCTATTATAAACAAATATGAGCAAATAAAAGTGGCATTACTATGTATACCTCATATACATATGGTCCTGGGTTAATTCCCTTAGTTTAAGTGATTTTCAGATAGCGGCGTCTATCGGGACGGTCAGCCTTAATTCGGTACCGGATTATTCCGGGAAGTAAAGACTGTGAGTCATCGGAGAAGGCTACCGCCCTCATATAGTAGAAATGTGAGATAGCTAAATATTTATTATGTCTCAGAGTTCAATTATATATGTTCATTTATATTTGTATTATACATGCAAAGGATCATAACATTTCTTTAAGTCTTCGCGGATTCTCTGAGAGGATCACGTAGACCATAGTTTTAGACCGTTATTTTAGACCTATCCGTCATCAAAGTAAAATATATATTAGCACACAAATGAAATTTAATAGTCGTCAATAGTAACCACTACCACCACCCTTTACACAAACATCTAGACGACACAAACATCTAGAAACCACAAACATCTAGACGACACAAAAATAAAGTGCCTTAACGAGGACGCTCGTGGATGGTCGAGACCAAAGATACCCTACTCAGTCTGTGAGGAAAGATCGTGGATGGTCGAGACTAAAGATACCCTTCTCAGTCTGTTAGGGATGGTCGAGACTAAACTACCATTCTCAGTCTGTGAGGAAAGATCGTGGATGGTCGAGACCAAAGATACCCTTCTCAGTCTGTGAGGAAAGATCGTGGATGGTCGAGACCAAAGATACCCTTCTCAGTCTGTGAGGAAAGATCGTGGATGGTCGAGACCAAAGATACCCTTCTCAGTCTGTGAGGAAAGATCAAGGATGGTCGAGACTAAAGATACCCTTTTCAGTCTGTGAGGAAAGATCGTGGATGGTCGAGCTCAAAGATACCCTTCTCAGTCTGTGAGGAAAGATCGTGGATGGTCGAGACCAAAGATACCCTTCTCAGTCTGTTAGTTAAAGGAAGGTCGTGATCAAAGATACCCTTTTCAGTCTGTTAGGGATGGTCGAGACTAAAATACCATTCTCAGTCTGTGAAGAAAGGTCGTGGATGGTCGAGATCAACGATACTCTTCTCAGTCTGTGAGGAAAGATCGTGGATGGTCGAGATCAAAGATACACAGGAAGAGGTTGTGAATTAGTAGAAGTACCCAAATAGAGAACACTCGTGACAATTGTTGGGATACAGCTAGGAAGAGAGTGATGTGATTAGATCGCTACCAGAACTTAAGAAATGGTACAATAATTCATCAAACATCGCTCAAAGCCATGATACAATGATCTACACAGACGGTTAAGCGACTAGAGAAATAAACAGCTGTTGGTGGGGTTTTGTCATCAATAATAATGACAAGCAAGTGGTGGTGAGATTTACTGATAATCCCACAGCTGCAAGTATAAGACTGCTGTAAGTATAAGACTGGAAATATTGGTGGTGCGGGTTTCACTAGACTGATGACCCAACCACAAACATACACACAGTGATTCTATGGCTATCTGAATATGCTGAGCAAGATAGGAAAGTACAAGATAAGAGCTGAGTGGGTCACACTTCTCTAAAACGGTTAAAGTATCGCATGGGTATACTGTCCAGGTCATGTGGGAGTCTGAGGCAACGAAAATCTGATGCATTGACGGATGAAGCTTTAGTGGATGGCACAGTGATAAGACAAGTCTGAGTTTCATAGAACAATTATGGATACATTACAAACCGACCAAGACGAGGCTGAAAATGTAATGTATATATTCAGATAATAATATAAATTAAAATGACCAGAGGACGGGGGAAAGTGCGCCCTCTCTGGAAAGATCTGACTGGGACACTGAGCTTATATAGCCTACCCTTTAACGGCTGACAAAATGGCACAGATAACACTAATGAAAATCCTCTCAGTGCCTTGATGCTGCCTAAGAATTAAGGCATTCAGGAAATGAACAGTAAAAATAAAAATAAACTTCGATAGTGTGTTGATATACTTCCATATTGGAGAATAAAGTAACAATACTGTATGACTTGCCATGCATGTCGTAAGGGGCGACTAAAAATGATTTAGTGTTGTTAATCCCACAGAAGGGTAAAGTTATTCAATGACTATGCTGAAGTAGGATGAGGCGAAATGCAAAGATATTGCAGTCAAGTTGTAAACTGTGACACAATCATGTTAATCAGCGGTATTTTGTTAAGTAAAATGTACCTCTTATGATGAGGTAAGCTCCTTTCAACCGCGGACATCAATCCAATTTGGTTATATTAGAGCTTTTTTAACAATAAAAAATAGTGGAGGTCGCGGTTCTAGTAATGCAAGCATCACGACCTCCGAGTAGCCTATATAAAAATCTTAAAAAATAGTGACGATCGTTGTTCTGGTAATCCAATCATCACCCTTCGTTCTCAAACTCCTGTATTACCAGGATGTAGTCCGGAGAACGGAATGCATTGTGCCGTGATTTAGGCCCTATAGCTCAACTCCGCCTTTCGGCCTGCCACTCCACCACAAAACATCATCAGTCGCCTCTTACGACATGCATGGAAGGTAAACAACGTTGCTAATCTTTACTCCCCTTTCTGGCTAACGGCATTACGTGGGCGATCTGCAGTGATTTGAATAGGAACGCATAGAAAATGAGTCGCAGGCTTAATTGTAACGTGCAGTCTATGAAATTGTACGTAAGAGTTATATGCTCTTGATACGTTAATTGATGTGCATCAGAAATAAACTAATATTTTACAATTATCTATTGGACATAACATAGTCCACACTACTTTCCTTACTTCTTCCGCTGCATTCGCACTCAAACTCCTGCTTGTTTTCAAAATGTAGTCCAGAGAACGGAACTCGCTGTATCATGGTTTAACTTTTCCAACTTTTCTAAGGTACAAGTTGCAGTGTTTACATCGTAGATGTAACCTTTTTTTCCAGGAAATGTGCTAAAAAAATAGACATGCGGCTCTGTTTACTGTTATATAAGCGATTTGTACTGTTTTGTTTAGGTAATGAGATCTTGCTTGTTTGATGTTTGTTTGACCCTAGGAATTGCGAGCGATTGGCTCTTACTTCCTATATTATATAATATAGTATTGTTATTATATAGCTAGTATATTATATTGTTATAATGTGTTTTTGACAAGCTTGCAAACATATCCTAAAATATGCAAAGATGCTAAATCATTTATGCCTTGCTTTTCCTGTCTGTGAATCTGAGCGTCATTAATTTTTGCTGCATGTTAGTATTGTTTGTTAAGTGTTTTTTTTTTAAACACCGGGTCCAAGTTTATCATAATGCAGTTATTTTTTTTTTAAACACCGGGTCCAAGTTTATCATAATGCAGTTATTTTTTTTTAAAATAATTATTATTGAATCTTCAGTATTATGTTCATTGTAGTGCATAAATTCATTAGAAGAATTTAATATATTTTGAATCACTGTTCTGTTATTCCTTTATTGAATAAATGTAATTCTACCGTAATTCTATTCATCTGTTCTGTGAGATTTCCTGTTTTTTTTTTTAGTCTTTGAATGACTTGGTTGATATTTTATGTACACATTGTAATCTCTACAGATTGAAAAATATATGAACTGAACAATTTAGTTATGGCAGGAAAAAATTTTTAAGTTGCATGTTTCAGAGCACATGTGAATGAATCATCCATTTTCAATGAAATTATCAAAAAAATTAGATAAAAAAATTCATGAATGTTGAAAATTGGGAGAAAGTGTCTGTCTTTAATCAGAGAATGTTTGGTACAGTACAAGTAGATGTCACCACATAGTTGAGTTATTTCCCTTATCTATGTTTGTAAATTTAATGTTCATCATTTAATAATTTAAATATTAATTTAATTTAGGGTTTGGATGTTGTGTTTTACATAACTAACCCTAACCACAACCCTAAATAAATAACTATTTCAAATATTATATGCTGAAAATGAAATTTACAAACATAGAAAAGGGAAATAATTAAACATGTGGTGGCATCTACTTGTACTGTACCTAGTATTTTTATCACAGTACTAAAAAAATCTACAGATCTTACATCTGGTAGATTTGAACTGATATCTGCCAAATAACTCGGAGCATGGCTTATGAACCAACACAGATTACGTTGCCACCCCCATATGCATTTATCTACCCATAAATGTTATTAATAATAGGCAGTAAAAACTATTTGTTTTATTGGTAACATATCCTATTCAGGGTATAGCTATCAACCAAGTGTTTTGTTGGCTGTAATGATTTTCAATTCTAGGCAATATAAATATGTTTAGTAGTTTGCCATTGCTTTCTGAATGGCCAGAATGCACAATTTCATGTAGCAGATGCACACTGTACCAATCCACCACAGAGTCAGACTAATGGGTAATAGCTGCAACAAATTTGAAATCCAACAGGCGAAACTAGAAAACAGAGTGATGAAATTTTGCTAATCACTGGATATGCACATGATGATACATGTTAATCAACCTTTCAACCAAAAGACCTTTATCAAGAACATATTTACAACATAACAAACATCAAGTAAGAATGCAACTGTCTACTCACATAACAGAGATAAATTTGGATAAATGACATTACATATACATTACAGTGCCAAAAAACATAGCAACTAAGAGTCACACTATGACCTACTATGACCAAAATAACCTTTGAAAGGTTAAAGTGCCCCAAAATGTTATGATGAAGTCAAATGCATCTGATTTGCTGATAGGTAGGGGATTAACACCAGTTTGTGATGAGACATACACTTTTAAACAGCAGGATTTTGAGAATGAATGCACAACATGATCTGATCAAAGACTTCGCAACAACAAAATAATGTGAGAAAATATAAGCAAAATATTTGGTAATTGTTGTTTTCTTTTGCGTTCATTCTCAAACTCCCACTGGATCTCCTTGACAGCAGGACCATGGTCCTACTAGATTTTCAGCAGGATGTAGTCTAGAGAATTGAAATGTGTTGTGTTGATGTTTTATTTGCATCAATGGCCTGACGCATTCGTCTTCGGTGGTATTGTTGTTTTGATTCCCAGGAATTACAAGCAATTAGGGGTGCAAAGGGAACACATTGCTCTAGGCGGACCCAGGGTTAGCAGATAACTAAGATCCCAAATGTACCTCCACGCGGTGCACCCTGGAAACAGAAATACAGCAGCTCGAGCTGATTCTGGCCAAATCATTTGGGGATCGTGTCCTAGAATGTGGAGGCAGCAGATGGAAAGAGATTTGACTGCACAAGAGACAGACAATATCTCCGACACCACCAGCATCACCACATATAGCGACACTGTCGACATACAGTGAAGCTAGTCAGTCCAATCCGAACATTGGAACATTGCCAATGTAAAATGCACGTAAAGGTAGATGCATGGCGAGAGACAAATAGATTTCATACCGAGTACAATGAAACAATGAAAGGGCAGAACAGCGCTAGAGGGCAGCGTGAACTGCAAATAGAAAGTGAAAAGTCCCTAGGAAAGGGGAACTACAAGCTCCGTCAGCTCGAGACGAGCTTCTAGTTACCTGTGTTCCTTACAGGCAGAGACCCAGGCCCATTCATTGGCGTTTGGTAAAGCAAGAAGACCTAATCCAACTCTAATGTCGAGCCTTCCTAAACCGGAAATATGCTCGCGAAGAGAAAGGGTTCTGTACCCGATGGGCTTAGGCAAGAAAGGGACAACGATGGTAGTCCTGGCCCAACTCTACTGTCAAGGTTTCCTATACCGGAAGTACACTTGCAGAGAGAAAGAGTTCCGTAATCGATTCGCTCAGGCACAAAAGGGACAACGATTTAGCCCTGGCCCAACTCTACTGTCAGGTTTTCCTACACCGGAAATACACTTGAAGAGAGAAAGGGTTCAGTACCTGATGGGCTCAGGCGCTATTGGGACAAGGACGCTCAGCTCGAGAACGCCTTGCTCTCAAACGCGTGGTGTGAGACTCGAACTTGGACAAGGGGTACACGATGTCGGTGAATGACACCTCGGCTAATAGGGCGAAAGAGCCAGGGACCAACTCCTCTGTTGAGTTCTTCCCCTAAGGAACCAGGCTCACGGATGAGAAACGGTTCAGTACCCAATGGGCACAGGCACAGTACGCCCAATTACACGAGGCAAGTTCATAGACAGTGGAACACCTCGTGCGAGTCAGACGAGAGCAAAAATCGTCTGGGCGAAGAGTCGCCACTACGCGTGCCTGGAGACAGATATAGAGGCTGTCACAGGCTAAGGGTAGCCCACCCGAATTGTCAAGGCATGCCGAAATCGGATGTGCTAGGCCTACAAGGCGCATAACGGTGGCACAACGTAATCACGCTCCCGGCGGAAATCGCACGGATATCCGTGATGGTTACAATGGAGCGAACGCAAAACAAACAAACAAACAAGCAATTAGCTCTTACTTCCTGTATGCAATATGGTGGTTCCTCTAGAGCTTTATTTCATAGAAGACTAACTCTCAGTGATGTACAATGCTTTGAGAAATCTTTACTCAGGTAAGCTCTAGTGGCTTTTCTTTCTTTCTGCATTATGCAGAGGTGGGGGTCATGAGCTTCAGGCCCCCCTTACCAAGCATCCTTGCCTGTCAGGTGATTATAGCAACTCAGTTCTAGGACAAGGTCACTTGGGTGGGTGGGATAGCCCCCTATGCATCCTCTGCCATTCAAGAAATAGGGCTCATATAGACTTCAAGACATAGTAAGCAATCCAGCTTTTACAGCATTAGCTGTAGTGATTTTATAGACAATATTTTAGTAGCTTGTTCTTCTATGTTTGTTCTCAAACTCCTGCAGATTAGCAGGATGCAGTCCGTAGAACGGAATGCATTGTCATGGTTTACAGTGTTGCTGCGATATCTGAGTCTTTCTGCCTGACACATCCGACTGCATGGCTTTAGGTCACTTTGATCCTGGTGTGTTGTTCGTCCATCACAAGTGATGATGACCATTTGTTACATCCACTTTTGAAAATTCAATTTTAGTTATGTCCTTGATTATGAGTTCGTAGATGGCTAATGAGCCCTATTCGAGCTGTAAATGTCCTTGGACAGTTTGGACATGGAATAACGACTGTAGACGGATCTTGGTCTATCCGTGACTTTCTAGCTGCTCTTCGCTGTTGAGCTGCTGCATTTCTCTTCTTTTCACAAGATGATGCGCTCTTTTTTATTTTAGAACGCCATGTAGATCTATTTTGTGCAAGTTCTTCCCATGTATTGTGGTCTATTTCAAAGGCTTTCAGTGAGTCCTTTAACGAGTCCTTGTGGCGCTTCCTTTGGCCACCTTGAGATCGTATACCCTTCTCTAGCTCACCATAGAGAAGTATCTTTGGCAGACGATGGTCTGGCATACGCACCAAATGACCTGCCCAACGAATCTGTGTCTGCATCAGGATCGTGTCAATGCTTGGGATACCACTTTGATCCTATATGGGATGGGACAGCCAACACCACCCTATAACCAGTGGCGTAGCGTGGGTCAATGGCGCCTGGAATCATAATTTTCCGCCCTTGTGACATTAAAAAAATATGACAATGATTGTGAAAGTCTAGACGAAAACAAATTTGCCGCCCTCCCGATTATGCCGCCCGGGGCGATCCGAACCTCCACCCCCTCTCGCTACGCCACTGGTTGCGGGGCATAAACTTTGACACGGCAAAGGCACTTAAATCCCATTTCAATGTTTTCATTATTTTGAGGGGTAATTTTGATGCCCAGTGCGCCCGCAACCCCCTCGGCTAGCCCATCATTCAAGGACACGGTGAAGAATATGCTAACAAAGATGGCGGAAATCCCCGTGAATTATAGCTTGTGTCCTGATATAGCCTAATTGGACTTTGTCCGCTGGTTGAAAGGGGCACGCCTTTCCAAAAGAGAGGCAAACTCATTAACCTACCTACCTATGAATTATAGCAATCTATAGCTTAAAGCTGCATAATTACGTGCTATGAATGATACTCTCGGCTGGCGCGTATCGCTTTGTTGAGAAGGATGGAATACATATGGGATAATCCAACTACAATTAAATAAATCCTCTATGTCTTGTCAACACTTTCCTCTATATAACCACATCACTGTTGCCTCTAATTTTTCCACTATCCTGTTTATTTATTGCCAAACTTGGCATAAATGTTTTAGAGTCAGTGGTAGGTCCCTATATAGGCCTGACAAGATTACAGACTTTCGAGTACAAATCTTAAGACGAATTCTACGAATTTCCTATAGGGAACATAAGACCAATGTGTACGTAAGAAATAAAGTAGAGATGTGTGCAGGAGTTCAAAAACTATTGCTTTCAATGGTGAAACGACAAAAACTAGCATGGTTCGGACATGTATGCAGACATGACTCATTGTCAAAAACAATACTACAGGGAACTGTCGAAGACGGAAGAAACAGAGGGGGGAAAATAATGGCATGGACACAGGGCCGCCCCTAACAATTGCGGGGCCCTATGCGAAACGGACTGCGCGGGGCCCAGACTGGGTAGGGAAGAGGATAATAAAATACATTCTAATATGAATATATGGGCCTATGAAAGTGCGGGGCCCACTGCGGCCGCATAGGTTGCAATGGCCTAAGACCGGCCCTGCATGGACAGACAACATCAAGGAATGGACAGGACAATATATTTCCACACTCATCCGCATCGCTTGGGATATAATTCGCTGGAATACTCTGTGTGCTGAAGCAACCACTGTGGCACCCCAACGACCGTGAATTGTTACGGTTTATTGATTGATTGGTATAGGCCTAGCCATGAAACCCTCTTCAGCGCTTCTAATGACAGTGACATATTACATAGCATATTCTTCTCAACATCTTAACTAGAAATCTGTGTACCCATACAAATAGAAAATAATGGTACATACATATGGTATGCATGGCATATTCTACTTCTTCTGCGTTCATTCTCTTATAACCACAACGAATAAATCGTGAGATTTCCGCCGGCGAGAGCGAAGTACGTTGTGCCACAAATTTCACAGTTGAACTGTTATTTATACCTCGATTGGCTCACTTTGTGATCTAGACATCCGAGGCCCAGCACATCCATTTTTGTCATGCCTTTAATTCGGGTATTAGGCTTCCCTAGCCCATGACAGCCTGCCTATCTGTCGACAGTCACGTGGGTGCGTAGTGACTCTTCGTCAAGTCGATTGTCGTTCACGTCTATCTCGCACTAGGTGTTCTGTCGTCTGTGAACCTGCCTCATGTAATTCGACGTTCTGTACCTATGCCCATCGGATGCTGAACCTTTTCTCATGCGAGAAGAGTTGGACCATGGCTCTTTCGTCTTCTTAGCCGAGGTGTCGTTCACCGACAGCGTGAACCCCTCACCCAATTCCGAATCTCACACCACGACATGACCTATAATGGTACACATGGCATACAATGGTATCCAGGCGTATCTTCACTGATGTACTTATTCTGCTCTCCCATATGGTATTTAATCTGGGCATTGCAGCCGTGGCTATTTCAAGTCTAATTTTCAAGCGTTGACTGCAACTGATCTCCATCTTCTCTTTCACGAGGTTTATATCTCTTTCACAGGGTTTCCATCTCTTTCACAGGGTTTCTATCTCTTTCACGGGGTGTCCATCTCTTTCACAGGGTTTCTATCTCTTTCACGGGGTGTCCATCTCTTTCACAGGGTTTCCATCTCTTTCACAGGGTTTCTATCTCTTTCATAGGGTTGTCATCTCTTTCACGAGGTTTCCATCTCTTTCACGAGGTTTCCATCTCTTTCACGGGGTGTCAATCTCTTTCACGGGGTGTCCATCTCTGTCACGGGGTGTCCATCTCTTTCAAGGGGTGTCCATCTCTTTCACAGGGTTTCCATCTCTTTCACGAAGTTTATATCTCTTTCACTGGGTTTTCATCTCTTTCACGGGGTTTCCATCTCTTTCACAGGGTTTCTATCTCTTTCATGGGGTTGTCATCTCTTTCATGAGGTTTCTATCTCTTCCACAGGGTTTCCATCTCTTTCACGGGGTTTCCATCGCTTTCACAGGGTTTCTATCTCTTTCATAGGGTTGTCATCTCTTTCATAGGGTTGTCATCTCTTTCATGAGGTTTCTATCTCTTTCACAGGGTTGCCATTTTAAATATCTGGCTCATGATTAAGTTGAATATGACAGGCCGAATGGTGCAGACATCTTAACAAGGCTCTAGACCATGACACATGCATTCCGCTCTCTGGACTACATTCTACCAATCGATTTTGAGAACGAATGCCAAAAACGAAATATTTGGAAATTTTTTGCCTATTTTGAAAGCATATCTACTTTCACATATAATCTTGTTTAAATTTATCTAAACATGTACTTACGTAAAACACATGTTTTTAGGATGGTCCACTTAGACACGACGAACTATCACTAAAACTAGGGTGTTATGATGTGTAAACAAGAAAACCTACAAATTACAATACACAAAACATTTTCAGCATTTATATCAAATGGCTGATCATGTTTTCTTGTTTAAACTATCATTCAAAGCCTCCAAGTAAAAATTGATAAAGCAGCATCTTAATAAAACTGGCTTGTTTATTTGGGTGGTCTTTGTTCATTTTTTTGCTTCTTTCATAAGCCTCCATTGAAGCCATATCTCTCCAAATCTCAAGAGGTTCTACATTTGTAGAAAAAACTTGTAGAAAACTGGCAACCAAACCACAGAATAAAACAAAAGTCAGTCTTGACCCATGTCGATGAAATAAAAGGCAGCTATCACCTCCCAGACAAGAGACAAGAACTGCAAAGAGTAGAAAAATGTTTATCCCCACATGCAGGTTTTAAATTGTCGGAAATCAAAACACAATTAAGAAATAATGCACCGAAAAGTTCCGACCCAGTAAGTCTTATGAAAGCAACATAGAAAACAATAGACACCTACCCAGAACAATGGATTCATGTCTATACTGATGGGTCTGCTTTCAAAGCCACCATCAAAGCAGGTTATGGTGACTATATAGAATATCCAGACAAAACATCTGATGAGTTGTTTGATGCCTGTGGGGAGACATGTTTTAACTATTAAGCCGAAATAACAGCACTAGACGTTGCATTGTAGCACCTGAAGACCATATTTGATGCCTTTCTATCAAAAGTTCAAAACATTGTTATTTTCACAGATTCTATGTTTGCTCTTCAAGCACTAGAATGTGATGGACATTGTAAGCCTGAGATGGTGGAAATATTCACCATGCCAACCAGCTACTTACATTATTATGCAGTGGATATCTGGCCACTCAAACACACCTGGCAATGACAAGACAGACAGACTAGCAAAGATGGGAGTTCAACAAGAACAGCCATGTACATAAACAACCAGGCACACAGTTAAAATGATGCTGAAATCTGTGACTAAAGAAAATTGGATGAACATATGGGCTATGGGAAACACTGGGAGGGAAATCTATAAATATATGACCAGCCCAAATCCTAAAGATAACATGGACCTCCTGGGAAGAAAAGACCAGAGTATCATCTTCCGACTGCACACCACACAACATGTATAGCTTAACAATCACCTGAACAGAATACAACCACAACACACAATCCAGAGTGCAGGCTGTGCGCTCATCCCTATGAAAATGTTGACCGCAACCTTTTTAAATGCACAGCACTGGATGACATCAGGATAATGCTTCTCCCTCCAGGGCTAGAGAAATGGAACACATTATTTGGAACAAAACAACAGCTCACAAACACATGCATATATCAGACAATGGCATTGGGTCAAAGGGCATGAGCCCATGGACTGCTGGATCAGCAACCAACCAATAAAACTTGCCTAGGAAAGAAATCGTGTGAAAATTAGACACTATGCATTTTGGCAATTTAATTAATTTGAGGGTCTCCTTGTTCATATGAAATTTTGCACTAGCCAGCTTTTCTACCATCTGTAAAGACACAAAAAGCCGTAATTTTGTATGTTTTCTTCTAACTATATCAATACCTTGTTTTAATGCATTCGGGTAGAGGGTAACTTTGTTTCGTAAAATGGGGCCGCAGATCAGTTTGTTTCTATAAAATGGGGTCATGACTCAAAAATATTTCAGAATCAGAGCGATTGATGTAGAAGAAATCTCTTATTTCTGAGACATGTCTCTAAATCTGGACAATCATTCTTTGATATAATTCTGTCATTCATTGTGGTTAAAAAAAAAGACAAAATACTTCATATAATCTTCAACAATTTTATTTACATTAAATATCTATTCTATATATAAACCTGCACCCATCAGGGTCATAAGGGTACCACATTGAAATCTTTAGCACACAGTCCCCCAGCGAGGTGAAAATTCTTGAGACCAATGAGAATCGAACCAGGCCCATCATAGTGGCCCCAAATCACCTTACAATGTATGGTTTTAACAATACATTTATGCTGAAGTCGGATGTGTCAGGCCGAAAGGCGCAGATATCGCAGCAATGCTGCAAACCATGACACAACGCATTCCATTCTCCGGACTACATCCTGCTTATCTGCAGGAGTTTGAGAACGAACACAGAAGAAGAAGAAGAAGAACAGTACATTTGTGTGAAATGAGATGTTTAAGAAAAGTTAAAAATATCAAACATTGAGACCAATGGAGAAATGAAGATATCAGAGAAGAAATAAAAACCATCTCAAGACTACATTGAGAGACAGCAAACAAGGTGGTTTAGTCACATCATTAGAATTGAACCAAAGCAACCAGCACTTTGTGCATACAACAGCTGAAGATTGGGCTATAGGGTACAAGGAAGACCAAGAATTAGATGGATGGAGACAAAGAAACCTTAAAGAGACACATGCTGACAATAGCCAAAGTCTGACAACTCCAACTTCCCCCCTCAATATTTAACAACATAACTGGAGGACCCATGTAATAGGACAGCAAAGTACACCAGTAAAACTTTCTCTTTGGCACCCCAATCATGAAGCCCTGATTGTTTCCATTCATGGGCAGTAGGGTTAGTAAAGCATCAAGAGGTTTCAGCAGCTCTAGCTAATATTTTTCTTTTCCTACTACTGAAGTCATTTGTTGATGCTTATCTGCAGTCTGTTCTACTTTCTGTCTTTTTTATCTCCCATCATCTGAAAATTAGAAAAGTTAAAAAAAGGGTTCAAAGGGTGTAGAGGATTGACTACACTGTACTCTGTTTCCTATATATACTCATCACTCTCAACAAAGTGGCATGCTGCCTGCCAAGAGTACCACTCATAGCACGTAAATCCATTGCTTCAAGTGATAACCTACAGGGATCTCTGAAAAAATCCACTTTATACACAAAATGACATGAGCCAGATTCGAACTCATGACCTCTTAAACTCAAGGCGAACAGCTTAACCCAATTACACTAGGGAGATCCACCGAAAATTAGAAAGTTGTGAACAAATCTTCAAATTAATAATATAGATTTTAATTAATGTTTTATTTGGGTCAGTACACATCACAGCCAGCCCCTTGTCATGGATATGAAGATTTAGTCGCCCCCCAGTATGTTGACGAGATCTTAAAGTGTTGCACAGAATAGCAAAACTATGACCTGTCATGTATGTTGTTAAAGATAAATAAGGAAATTTGAGGTTTGCTTGACCCATCCCATAGAATACTAAAGTAGCTCAGAAGTCATTCTGAAGTTGGAATGTGTCGCAGAAAGACGAGATATCACAGATAAGCTGTAAACGGCACATAATGAACTCAGTACTCTAGACTCATTCTTTGACATGGCTATATGGTCACTTTGACCCATGTGATAGGATAGAAAAGTACACCCCAAAAGCTCCTTATCTGTCTCTTACAATATGCATAGCAGGTCACAAGGTTGCTATACTTTGATCACCTTTTGGGCATCAGCAGATCAATAGAATAATGTCACGTCTGTCCTTGTCTGGAACACGTGCCTATGTAATAGTTCGTCTATAAGCAGAAAATAGAACGAACTCAGAAATTATGCACAGGTTCATTGAAAGTTTGTTATGGTGACATAGTTTTCATGTAGTCAATAATTTTACATCACTTGCAGAGCGTGTTGCCACAAATAACAAAAATGGCTAATGTTCGTGAAATTATGCCATGATTTAATGAGAAGGGATAATGCTAGAGTTTGGAGGGGAGAGGTGTTAGGCGCAGTGTTAAAACTAATTGTGAGGAGCACAGTAGCCTAGTTGATAGTGAGCTTGCTTGCTATCACTGGATTACAGCATACCAGGTTTGAATCCTTGTCCGGACAAACAAAAATTCCCGTTGTGATTTCTCGCTGGGCACGACCACTCCTCCTGTTAACTCAGCTGTAATAGAGTACCTGACGCATGAGTTAGGGGAGGTAAAGACAGTAAGAAAGGGAACTGGCCAACCCAATTAATAGCTGCTGTGGCTTAGTGCATGAAGTTATATTCATCCGTGACATCAGGTGGCTGCCATGGGGCCTACCTTTACCTACAGCTAATTCTAATTCCTATCCCTACCCCCTCCTACTGTGTTTCAAAAACTGTGTTCTTCCTATTTTCATTAATTATTTCCCTGGCTTCAAACTACTAGACAATTGCATTCTGCAATGTCACAAACTATTAAAAAATTATGACCAGACAATTCTTTAAAAACTATGAGAGCTGTAAACATTGGAAGGCACACGTTCCAGACATGAACCGTTACTTCTTCTTCTGCATTCATTATCAAACTCTTGTAAACTAGCAGGATGTATTCTGGAGAACAGAATCTGCCAAATCAAGGTTTACAGCTATCTGAGATATCTGCTCCTTTCAGCACAACAAACCAAATTTAGTACAGCTTTGTGGGTCACTGACATCACATGGGTCCATTCATTATTCGTGGTTTGAATAAAAATTACTCCAATGGTTAAACCAAACATAAGAAAGTTGGATACCAGGGCTCAAACTCTGGGAAGGTACCATATTAATTTAGCAAGTGTTGTCAAGGACCCTCTTCAGGCGGTTTCTGGTCTTTTTCTTCAGCGTTCATTCCAAAACTCCCAATGTATATCTCTTGCAGCAGAACAATGGCCCTACTAGATTTCAAGCAGAATTTAGTACAGAGAATGGAAATTCTCTGCGTTGAGTCGCCATTTTATTTACACCAATAATACGACACATCCATCTTTGATGGGGGTTTCTGGTCAACCACTGGTCAATCACTGACAGCTGAGCACTTATGGGAAACCGTGTGTTATGACACTGGTTCATAACTCATATTACCTTTACCTTTTACAGTTGATCCGAAATCGTCATTATCGACTATGACAGACAAACATGACAGGATGATCATGCAATCTCCGGATTACATCCTGCTAATATGCAGGAGTTTAAGAACGAACACAGATGAAGAGTACCCAAAGATCACTAGAAAACACTCCAAGCGAATGGACTCTTCAAACTCTGTGGTCTGTATCAAAAGGTGAACAAAAAATCTGCCAACTCGGTCAGATGGTCTGCCAAAATTAATTAACATCTTTCTGTAGATATCCGTCTCTATAGGCCAGCGTTCCTCCTTTAACTGATTTAGTGAAATGCAGTCTTGCAGGATATGTTCCATCATTGTCTGCCCACATGGACACAGAGGTAATGTTACCAGTCTTAGATTAATCAATAGGCAAAAAAGATTATGGCAAGGACCTTCTTCGCCCTTGTTGCCCAGCCTGAAAGGTGAGAAATTAATAGTGAAACTTTTACATGTCATGCATGTTGTAAGAGGTGACTCGGGCTTTTAGGGGGTGGAGTTGGCTGTCACATCCCTTACAGGGTCAAATGACACAAAAACCATGCTGAAGTCAAATGTGTCAGTACCAATGGCCAAGATATCACAGCCAAGCTGCAAGCCATGACACAGTGCATTTAATTCTCCAGACTACATCCTGTTAATCTGAAGGAGTTTGAAGAAAAAAACGCAGATGAAAAGGGCCTCCTTAATATGACACTGGAGAAATTACGATGGTTGCACAGAACAGAGAGTAGCAGTGCTTGATGATGGTTGCACAGAACAGAGAGTAGCAGTGCTTAATGATGGTTGCACAGAACAGAGAGTAGCAGTGCTTAATGATGGCTGCACAGAACAGAGAGTAGCAGTGCTTGATGATGGTTGCACAGAACAGAGAGTAGCAGTGCTTGATGATGTTCTGCTAAAGAAACATCACATTAAAGAAGCTATTGGTTAATCCATGTTATTGTACTTCAAGGCAAACCCACAATTCTCCATCTCCCTGAGAAGATGTCAAAGAATATGCATGCTGATAGTCCCCATGGCTAGCTAGCTGGATAAACACTCTTAATTCTTCTCGACGTGTTCTCAGTTCTATTTATACCATAAATAATATTGAATTGCCGCCCATGTGTTACCGAGGTCTGAGAGGAAAGTAAAGAACGGCAACACTGTTTACCTTTCATGCATGTCGTAAGAGGCAACTAAGGAGGTTATGGGATGGAGTTGGCTGTCCCATTCCATATATGGTCAAGATGACCCAAAGCTATGCTAAAGTCATATGTGTCAGACCGAAAGGCGCATCATTGCTGTAAACCATGACACAAGACATTCCGTTCTCTAGACTACATCCTGCTAATTTGGAGGAGTTTGAGAATGAACAAAGAAGATACTGAATTGCCTTGGATGCAGCATGAATACCTCCTGGATACCTCATCTATACCAGTATCCACTCCAGCAAGTGACCACAAACTTCAGTACATCACCAGAGTTTATCTTAAATTCACAGATACAAGCCTGTCTGCTCTCTTATTACTACGAATATCAGCACACCCAGGGAAATAGATCAATGTGATAGCCAGAAGTTTAGAAATAGTTATAGTTTTGACAATGGATGTTCTGAATATTTTGTTCATTTGCATATTG
Source organism: Meghimatium bilineatum (assembly GCA_034231615.1). NCBI lineage: Eukaryota > Metazoa > Mollusca > Gastropoda > Stylommatophora > Philomycidae > Meghimatium > Meghimatium bilineatum. Next base: position 11,608,554 of record CM067308.1, read on the forward strand.
TCAAAAGGAGCAGCTATCACAGACAAGTTGTAAACCATGAAGCATTAAAGTCTTATAGTATTGACTTTAACCCCAATCATCATAATTGAAGCAATTATTCTGTATTTCCCATTGTGCTCCATGAGAACTCTCAATATCAATAGTTATAACAAACCCCAAGCCAGATTTTTCTCATATTTTCAGATAAATAAAAAATCACGGGACTTACCAGTTCAACAAATAACATCTCAGTAAACAACCAAATACTAGAAAAAGTCTCCAACTTTAATTACTTGGGTAACCAAATGTTTGTTGATGGAGACTCAATGAAAGAAATAAATGCACGCATAGCAGTTGCAGCTAGCACATTAACCAAACTAATATCTGAAAGTCAAAAGATCTAGGAAGAAACACCAAGCTAAAGCTATTCAACTCCTATATTGTCTCAGTATTAACATATGAAAGAGAAAGCTGGAAATCAACTCAAGCAACTGATCAAAAATTAAACAGCTTCGAAAACAAATTTCTCCAGAAACTGATGAACATAAAATGGAGCGATTTCGTCACAAATAGTGATTTAAGAAGGAAAGCACACCAAGAATATGTTTCAAACGTCATAAGAAAATGCAGATGGAAATACCTGGGTTATGTTTTAAGACTAGATGAAAAAAGAATAAACCAACAAGCCCTTACATGGACGCCTGAGGGTAAAATAAAACGAGAAAGGAGTAAAGCAAACCTAAAAAACACCATGCTTAAAGATGGGGAAATAACAGGCTGCAGGACCATACAAGAACTAAAACTGCAGACAGCGGACCGCAACACATGGAGAATCAAAACCTCTGTCCTATGTGCCGACTGTGGCATGAAAGTAACATATTTCTCACCACCACGGAGAGATCTATCTGGGAACACAATACCATCCTTCCCGGCTTTATTTGATATCAGTTGATTCATTTAAAGGTCTGCTTTTCCATTGTTCCATTTTCTCCATTATTTGTCAAGATTCTGTCTGTATTCATCAATCATGTATGTGTAGTACAACATTACCACACATGGATAAGATCGATAATATGTACTGACTGCAGTAAAACTGAAATCCATCAGGCAAAGCTTGGAACAGCGCAATGAAGTTTTGCTAATCACTGGAAACACATATAAAAACACACAAACTAATGTTTCACACAAAAAGCCTTTATCAAGACACACAGCAAATAACCATGAGTAAGAACGGCACTATTGTATATACACATACACATGGATAAGCATGGCAGCCAATTCCTCCACACCACAAAGAAAGTCTGCAACCTCTCCAATATCAATTGACTGACTGTTTTCTATATCGGTGGCCGTTCCATAGATTGTCTTGTTGAGTTACAATATTCTGTTTACACTTGACCCATACCATCAGAACAATTTGCAATCTACATATAGTGGGTACAATGATAGGTCTGTGAAATAGGTCAGATGGTCTGCCAAATTAATTAACAGCTTTCTGTGAATATCTATCTCTGTGGGCCAGTGTTCCTCCTTTAAATGGTTTAATGAAAAATGTAGTCTTGCAGGATATGTTCTGCTGTCTGTCCACATAGACACAGTGATAATGTTACCAGTTTTGGATGAATATATAGTATATGAAATATAATTGTTGTAGTGTGACAAGTATGTCAACAACAATATATTCACGTGATCAAATAAACATGAAAAGTGAGACAACATCATTACCAAGTTTTTGAGGGACATGTTTATTCAACAGGATAATCAGTCTGTCTATAGTTGCTTTCCTGACTCCACTTTGTTCTTTAAGTTTGAATAAGTCAATTTTAAGCTTCAGTGTCCTGGTTTGAGAAAGAACAAAACTTTGTTAGCTAGTAGATAGTCGTGTGAACTATAAAACAGATGTGTGAGCTAGAAAACAGATGTGTGAGCTAGAAGACAGTTGTGTGCACTAAGACAAACGTTTATCTAGAAGATATATGTGTGAACTAGAAGACATATGTGTGAGCTAGAAAACAGATGTGTGAACTAGAAGACATATGTGTGAGCTAGAAAACAGATGTGTGAACTAGAAGACAGGTGTGTGAGCTAGAAGACAGAATGTGTGAGCTAGAAGAAAGTCATGTACGCTAAGACAAAAGTTGATCTAGAAGGCAGATGAGTGAATTTTTAAAATACATAATTAAGCAAGACTGTAGTTTCCTAAATATTTGGGGTTATGGGTGGGTGGGGAGAGAGGGGTAGAACCTATTGATGAATCTATGGACGGCACTTTAGCAGCAATATCTCATCATATCAAACTCTAGCAGCAATATGCTAATTTGCTGCCATTTTTCATATTAATTAGTTCTGCACGCAGGTAAAAATTGTAGAAATAGGATCTTACCTTTGCCAACACAAATATATATAATTTCTGTGGTACATAATTATATTCAATAGTTTGATAATTTATTTTCATTTTTATTACCGGGGTATGTTAATTTGCTTCAATTTTAATATTAATTAGTTCTGTGCGCACATAATAATTATAGAAATATAAATCAACAGATGTGTCTTGCCTATGCTAATAAAAGTATAGGTACAGTACAAGAACCAGTGGACAGGTTTCTACGGAATAAACAGCTAACATAAATAGATGGAATAAATTCTTAAAAGTTGCATATACAGATGTGTGCACTATTCGACACATTGCGCAATGAGATCCCCTGACCACTCGACATGCGCACTGCACATTGAGTGGGAAGTGGATAGCTAGTTCATTGCGCACACATCGCTAGATAGGTAATTTAAGTTATGACTTTTTAAGTTTCAGAGATAGTGCAATATCATATGAAATTAAAAAGTGGTATTTTGTCACGTGATTTGTCCACAGATTCTTGTATTGAACCCAAATATATATAATTTCTGTGGTATTTAATTACATTCAATAGTTTGATAATTTATTTTCATTTTAATTATACTAATTTACTGACATTTTTAATATTAATTAGTTCTGGACACACCTAAAAATTATAGAATAGGATCAACAGATGCGCATTGCCTTTGCCAACACAAATATATATATTTTCTGTGGTATTTAATTATATTCAATAGTTTGATAATTTATTTTCATTTTAATTATGCTAATTTGCTGCCATTTTTAAGATTAACTAGTTCTGCGCACACCTAAAACTTATAGATATAGAATCAACAGATGTGTATAGCCTTTGTGAACACAAATATATATAATTTCTGTGGTATTTAATTATATTCAATAGTTTGATAATTTTTGTTCATTTCAATTATGCGAATTTGCAGCAATTTTCATATTAATTAGTTTTGCGTGCACCTAAAAATTATAGAAATAGGATCAACAGATGCGTCTTGCCTTTTCCAACACAAATATATATACTTCCTGTGGTATTTAGTTATATTCAATAGTTTTATTTTCATTTCAATTATGCTAATTTGCTGTGATTTTTAAGATTAACTTGTTCTGAGCACACCTAACAATTATAGAATAGGATCAACAGATGCGTCTTGCCTTTGCCAACAGAAATATATATACTTCCTGTGGTATTTAGTTATTCAATAGTTTGATATTTTATGTTCATTTAAATTATGTGAATTTGCTGCCATTTTCATATTAATTAGTTCTGGATGCACCTAAAAATTATAGAAATAGGATCAACAGATGCGTCTTGCCTTTACCAACACAAATATATATACTTTCTGTGGTATTTAATTATATTCAATAGTTTTATAATTTATTTTTATTTCAATTATGCTAATTGGCTGCCATTTTTAAGATTAACTAGTTCTGCGCACACCTAAAAATTATAGATATAGGATCAACAGATGTGTATAGAATTTGCCAACACAAATATATATAATTATTATGCTAATTTGCTGCGATTTTTAAGATTAACTAGTACTGCACACATCAAAAAAATTTAGAGTAGGATCAATAGATGTGTCTTGCCTTTGCAAACACAAATATATATAATTTCTGTGGTATTTAATTATATTCAATAGTATGATAATTTATTTTCATTTTAATTATGCTAATTTGCTGCCATTTTTAAGATTAACTAGTTCTGCGCACACCTAAAAAACTATAGATATAGGATCAACAGATGTGTATAGAATTTGCCAACACAAATATATATAATTTCTGTGGTATTTAATTATATTCAATAGTTTGATAATTTATGTTCATTTAAATTATGAGAATTTGCTGCCATTTTTAATATTAATTAGTTCTGGATGCACCTAAAAATTATATAAATAGGATCAACAGATGCGCCTTGCCATTGCCAACAGAAATATATATACTTCCTGTGGTATTTAGTTATTCAATAGTTTGATATTTTATGTTCATTTAAATTATGCGAATTTGCTGCCATTTTCATATTAATTAGTTCTGGATGCACCTAAAAATTATAGAAATAGGATCAATAGCGTCTTGCCTTTGCAAACACAAATATATATAATTTCTGTGGTATTTAATTATATTCAATAGTATGATAATTTATTTTAATTTTAATTATGCTAATTTGCTGCCATTTTTAAGATTAACTAGTTCTGCGCACACCTAAAAATTATAGAATAGGATCAACAGATGCGTCTTACCTTTACCAACACAAATATATATACTTTCTGTGGTATTTAATTATATTCAATAGTTTTATTTTCATTTCAATTATGCTAATTTGCTGCCATTTTTAAGATTAACTAGTTCTGCGCACACCTAAAAATTATAGATATAGGATCAACAGATGTGTATAGAATTTGCCAACACAAATATATATAATTATTATGCTAATTTGCTGCGATTTTTAAGATTAACTAGTACTGCGCACATCTAAAAAATATAGAGTAGGATCAACAGATGCGTCTTGCCTTTGCAAACACAAATATATATAATTTCTGTGGTATTTAATTATATTCAATAATATGATAATTTATTTTAATTTTAATTATGCTAATTTGCTGCCATTTTCATATTAATTAGTTCTGCGTGCACCTAACAATTATAGAAATAGGATCAACAGATGCGCATTGCCTTTGCCAACACAAATATATATACTTTCTGTGGTATTTAATTATATTCAATAGTTATATAATTTATTTTCATTTCAATTATGCTAATTTGCTGTGATTTTTAAGATTAACTAGTTCTGCGCACACCTAAAAATTATAGAATAGGATCAACAGATGCGTCTTGCCTTTGCCAACAGAAATTTATATACTTCCTGTGGTATTTAGTTATTCAATAGTTTGATATTTTATGTTCATTTAAATTATGTGAATTTGCTGCCATTTTCATATTAATTAGTTCTGGATGCACCTAAAAATTATAGAAATAGGATCAACAGATGCGTCTTGCCTTTACCAAGACAAATATATATACTTTCTGTGGTATTTAATTATATTCAATAGTTTTATAATTTATTTTTATTTCAATTATACTAATTTCCTGCCATTTTTAAGATTAACTAGTTCTGCGCACACCTAAAAATTATAGAATAGGATCAACAGATGCGTCTTGCCTTTGCCAACACAAATATATATACTTCCTGTGGTATTTAGTTATTCTTCTTCTTCTTCAGCGTTCATTCTCAAATTCCCCCTGGATTTCTCTTGTAACAGGACAATGGTCCTACAAGATTTCCAGTTGGATGTAGTCCAGAGAATGGAAATGCGTTGTGTTGCCGTTTTATTTGCGCCAATGGCTCAACACATCCGTCTTCGGCGGGATTTAGTTATTCAATAAGTTTGATATTTTATGTTCATTTAAATTATGCGAATTTGCTGCCATTTTCATATTAATTAGTTCTGGATGCACCTAAAAATTATAGAAATAGGATCAACAGATGCGTCTTGCCTTTACCAACACAAATATATATACTTTCTGTGGTATTTAATTATATTCAATAGTTTTATAATTTATTTTTATTTCAATTATACTAATTGGCTGCCATTTTTAAGATTAACTAGTTCTGCGCACACCTAAAAATTATAGATATAGGATCAACAGATGTGTATAGAATTTGCCAACACAAATATATATAATTATTATGCTAATTTGCTGCGATTTTTAAGATTAACTAGTACTGCGCACATCTAAAAAATATAGAGTAGGATCAACAGATGTGTCTTGCCTTTGCAAACACAAATATATATAATTTCTGTGGTATTTAATTATATTCAATAGTATGATAATTTATTTTAATTTTAATTATGCTAATTTGCTGCCATTTTCATATTAATTAGTTTTGTGTGCACCTAACAATTATAGAAATAGGATCAAGAGATGCGCATTGCCTTTGCCAACACAAATATATATATACTTTCTGTGGTATTTAATTATATTCAATAGTTATATAATTTATTTTCATTTCAATTATGCTAATTTGCTGTGATTTTTAAGATTAACTAGTTCTGCGCACACCTACAAATTATAGAATAAGATCAACAGATGCGTCTTGCCTTTGCCAACAGAAATATATATACTTCCTGTGGTATTTAGTTATTCAATAAGTTTGATATTTTATGTTCATTTAAATTATGCGAATTTGCTGCCATTTTCATATTAATTAGTTCTGCATGCACCTAAAAATTATAGAAATAGGATCAACAGATGCGTCTTGCCTTTACCAACACAAATATATATACTTTCTGTGGTATTTAATTATATTCAATAGTTTTATAATTTATTTTTATTTCAATTATACTAATTTGCTGCCATTTTTAAGATTAACTGGTTCTGCGCACACCTAAAAATTATAGATGTAGGATCAACAGATGTGTATAGAATTTGCCAACACAAATATATATAATTATTATGCTAATTTGCAGCGATTTTTAAGATTAACTAGTACTGCGCACATCAAAAAAATTTAGAGTAGGATCAACAGATGTGTCTTGCCTTTGCAAACACAAATATATATAATTTCTGTGGTATTTAATTATATTCACTAGTATGATAATTTATTTTCATTTTAATTATGCTAATTTGCTGCCATTTTTAAGATTAACTAGTTCTGCGCACACCTAAAAAATTATAGATATAGGATCAACAGATGTGTATAGAATTTGCCAACACAAATATATATACTTTCTGTGGTATTTAATTATATTCAATAGTTATATAATTTATTTTCATTTCAATTATGCTAATTTGCTGTGATTTTTAAGATTAACTAGTTCTGCGCACACCTAAAAATTATAGATATAGGATCAACAGATGTGTATAGAATTTGCCAACACAAATATATATAATTATTATGCTAATTTGCTGCCATTTTTAAGATTAACTAGTTCTGCGCACACCTAAAAATTATAGAATAGGATCAACAGATGCGTCTTACCTTTACCAACACAAATATATATACTTTCTGTGGTATTTAATTATATTCAATAGTTTTATTTTCATTTTAATTATTGCTAATTTGCTGCCATTTTTAAGATTAACTAGTTCTGCGCACACCTAAAAATTATAGAAATAGGATCAACAGATGTGTCATGTCTTCACGAACAAAAAAACTTATAGTTTATGGCTTATATTATTGAAAATAACAAAGATAAGTTAGAAATTATCAGCTTTGGTACATTTTGCCACAAGTCTTATTTATATTTTTCTTTATAATATTATATGTGTTTCAATGTAAATTATTTAGATGTCAAATTCATTCGAAAAAAAATACGTAACATTTTTGCAGGGTTGACGTACATACTTGATTGAGGTATCGTTGAATTGCATTTTTGAAGGGCTATCTAACTATATTATTAGTAATTATGTAGAAATATAGCACAATTCTGAAAATTTTGTCCAAGTATCTAACTAACAACAAACAAGATTTCCTTCCATGTCTCTCGTTTCATTGCAATTTTCTTTAGATCTTCATTGTCGAATTACATAAGGTTGAACGAATCATAATGTATGTGTGGAAATCCTTGAAGCCTTATCAGTAACGCAGATATTTAATTTCTACGATATTAATGTGTTAAATTAATGATCAACCAGTTCTTGATTCAGCAAAACAAAAACATTATTTGAACCGGAAGTTAAAGATAGTAGCATTTATTTACCAAGGGACATAGCCGGGCATACACTCCAAAATCAAGGGTGGTAATAAGTATGAGATATTAATAAATCATCAAAACACACAAATTTTGATCTAGCAGTTGGCAATATCATTTATATAAACAACTATAACTCATTTAGAGAGATTTTATGTGACTGTTTTCCGTTCTCCTATTTATAAAAATGTTTTTTGAAAGCAATATGCGTGACATTCTCCCTCACTGTTGTCATGGGTAACAAAATGTGTGGCACATAAGCTTTTGAATGTTAAGGGATAATGTCCGTATAAGGTTCAAGTTCCCCGCGGAACTTTACAAAAGTTGGCTCTTGACTTTGTATGGGAACCAGTGTCAGTAGTCCGTTCACATGTCTTAGACTCCACCGCGGGGTCAAGGTTCAGCCAGTGTCGAGTCAGCTCGCTCGTCACAGTACCGCTTGGGATCTAGGCTGGTTCCTCCCCATATGACATGTTAAGACAGGACGAAGTCACCGGGGTGAAGTTTTCGGTCGTACGGAATGTTAACAGCATAAACGTGCTCAGCTGAGTGGTGAGCTATACTCAGCGTCCGAGTGGCTTTCGATGTCGGCGCCTGCTATGTCATACCGCCTCGAGAGAGGATTACGGGGGTATAGGAGAGCTGCTTAGAAAGTGCTTCACTCGACTTTTTTATCATTTTTTTTACTTTTATAATTACCTCTGTGATTAAAAACAAATGTTTAGTCAAATTAGTCATTTTGTTTTATTGTAAAGAATACATTTTTTGTTGTTGAAAAAATAAAGAAAATTTTTTTTATACATAGTGATAATGTATATTTTTTAATGACTTAAGATCTTAATTGTCACATTTTACAAGAAAATGATATTTTATTTCTGTGGATTATTGATTTTTGATTAGGACAAGTGTCACAGCACTGGGGGCATTCCTATATATGCTCTACTTGGCGTTCCGTCGGCCATCTAAAAGTGTATAAGCTCAGTGTCCCAGTCAATTGCTGATCACGCGTTCTTCTGATCTTTCCGGAGAGGGAGCACCTTCTCCCATCACATCTAGTCAATACCATTTCTGCAATTCTCTGAATATGTACATTGTCACGTTTCGGGGGGGGGGGGGAGAGAACGGAATTGCAGTTTATGAGTTTTGAAAACTTAATGGTTGAGAGAACATTTACTTTCAAAAATAACGCAAATTCACACTATAAAAACATATATTGTGTTGGTTGAGTTTTTTTTAAATGTAAACTTAAAATATTTTGACTTGATAAAAATATTTCTCACTATAATAGCGGAAATATGCATTTGTTTATGCGAATGGCAGATATGTGTGTTAGTAACGGTCTCACGGGGATTGTCTTGGTTTTATATCGCTGCCTGATATCTCGCCCGGTTGTGACGTGTCCCGTTTTCTGTCTGTTTACTAATAGGTATATAACGAATGTGTCACGTGTTGGAATCAACACACTTGGTATAGCTTCGTGAAAACAAGAGAAGTGTGATCATGTTTACGAGTTTGGCACGCTTTATGACACGGGGGCATGGTAACACTAAGCGCAGGCGATTGTAAAGGCTTAAATATATTTATACATAGATCAGTGGTCATAACGTATTTTCTGTAGACGTTTTAATTATTTTAAAATATTATGAAATTGTCCGGAGTCTGTCATGGGATCATCCAATGAATAAATTAGATTTCCAACACAGCTAACCTGTGTTCTTTGATACAATTAAAAAGAAAGAATACCTTTGACAATTTGTTTCTAGTGAACAATCTGAAAGCAATGGTAGTTAAATAAACTTAATTTATTTAGGCCTGGGTTGGAGCAATGGATAAAAATTGCCCTTGTTTAGCCGGGACTGGAAGGTGAGTAAAGAATAGCTACACTGTTACCTGTCAAACATTTTGTAAGCAGCAACTAAATGGATTTTGATGTGGAGTTCATTGTTACATAAAGGCCTATAGATAACTATCAGGGCCGTAGAGACGTTTTCGATGTGGAAGGGGTTTTACCTAAAAAAACTAATGTAAAAAAGCATTCTTCCGTTGTTGTATGAAATAATTCCATCTTTTTACTGAGAAAGGGGTGATTACCTTTTTTTGTGAAAAAAATCGTTACGGGAGGGGTTTCACCCGCCATTTGGCTAAATTACTAGCAATAAACAAACATTTTAGGATTTCTTAAGAGTGTAAGGGAGTTACCCCCCCCCCCCCCCCCCCCTTATCATTAGAAGTAAAAACCATGCAAGTAGATGTATTTGTCGATTTAATATTGATTGACTGATTCGGAACCACAAGAAAACTTACTTCATATGTGCAGTGCGGTAATTTTTTTGTGAGCTTTCTTTCATACCCAGGAGACTTCAGCTCAGTGCAATGCATATTGAATGAGTTTTCTACTCAGAGAAGGTCTATAATTGTATAGATGACATGCTACAAGCTTCCATAAAAGAGCCTCAATATAAAGGCATGTCATCTACTAAGGTTTACTGTGGCATGGGTGGTTTGTCAAGTGGGACATTTGTGGGACCCTCAGATGCAACCGCATGCGTTTAATATTGAAAGTAATGATTCTTGTAGACATGTATGAATTTATAGCATTGATTTTGTTTTTCCAAATGATAGTTGGTCTTGACATATCAGCTAAATCCATCTCCAGCCTTAAGCTAAAGTCACCTTTTTGTCTAGGAAATCCTGTGACTTTTGGATCACTGGATCACTAGACCGTCAATGGAATGGGTCAGCCAACTCAACCCTCAAAACATTCTTAGTCACTATTTACGATGTGCATGTCAGGTAATTGTGCAACTAATATGAGCTCCATTTTCTGGTTTCCGCACCACACGTGCTGACCACTGATCTATAATACATAGCACACTCCACATCACACAGGCTGACCACTGATCTATCATAAATAGCACAGTCTACATTATACGGGCTGATCATAAATCATTACTCGGGCTGACCACCGATCTAAAACACATATCGCAGTCAACACCACGCAATGTTTTTTTGTGTATTTTCTTATAGGTCCTAATTTTGACACCTTAGCAGCAATCTTACTTTCGTGAACTGTACGTGTTTACAGGAAGAAAACTTGACTATTGTGTCTTAGATAGTCACTTTGATTTAACATAATACTTTTTTTTTTAAAACACTAATTTAATCACAGTAAACAGAGAACTTTACATTTTATAAGGTGGTTGTACGTTTGCATTTGCAATAAAAGGGAGATAATAACAACAATTGTCAATAAATTTGTTTCAACTAATTATTCTCCCCTTATTAGTTATCATCCCACTGTGGCATACCAGGAAATTGAAACGGCAGACAGACTGGCAAAGGACCAAGATAGAATAGACCAAGATATCGCCTACCAAGAAAAAAGACACTCATCAAAACCATCAGGAAAATTGACTACCCAAAAGAAAATTACCACTATCTCGACAGAGCAGAACAGGTTATTACCTTTCGCCTCAGAACAGAACACAACAGATTAAACAGGCACTTAAATAGACTGAGACTGGTCCCATCACCTCTTCGCCCTTGTGGGCAGGCAGGACAGACCACTGAACATATTCTGCAAGACTGCAATACACTAAACCGGTTATGGTAAGAACACTGGCCCACGGAGATGGATATCCACATAAAGATGTATGGGAGTACTGAGGAGCTTTCAAATACAGCAGCATTTATTAAAAAAACAGGACTTGCTGTGTAGACACGTCAAACTGCGAACGAGAAGTGGAGACTAATTATTGTGTAAAAAAAAAGAGAGAAGAAATGTACTCCTGCTACATCTTGAAACTAAACACGAATTAAACAAATATTTTGTTCTTTTTTCTGTTGTATTAATCTGTCTAAAATGTTAAAATATTATTATGAAAAACTCATACGTAGGTTGACCATGATTCCTGTGTACAAAATGTGGAAATTAGAATGATATCCCTTGTGAACCAAATAAGAACCAAATTGTGCTTATTACAAACATGTGTGTTTCCAGTAACGACGAATGCAAAGCATGCGAAACATGGGTACTAATAAAACATTGTCCAATATAACAACATCATTTGAATTAAAATTCTATAGAATAGTTCTGAGAAAACCATGGACAGCAAGGAAAACAAACCAGAAGTACATGAAAAGCCGTTATAGTGAGACTCTCTTATGGAAGCTTTGTATTATGTCATCTATACAATTATAGACCATCTCTGAGTAGAAGTCTCTTTAAATAGGCACTGCACTAAGCCGAAAGCTGAAGTCTCCTTGGTATGAAAGAAAGCTCAGAAGAATCATCCCACTGCACATAGGAAGCAAGAACTTTGGTTTGAAATGTGGTATCGCTAGAAAGGAGCAGTTTCGTGGGCAAGAAAGAATGATGGTCAATCAACTGCGCAATGGGACCGTCAGTCAGCGTGTAATGGCGGCTAACCTCATGGAGAGATCTGATCATTTATTTACTTGTCCGGAATGCAGTGATGATAATCCAACGACTAACTAACTAGCTATAGGAAGCAAGAGTTCTCACAATTCCTGGGGATCTCAAAAACACAAACCATAATGTTGCTTAAAAAAATTATTATAATAATAAAATATTGTGATACAAACAAGGTAATAATGAAACATGAAGACCACAAAACACAGATTTATTACACAGACATATTTTGATCAAAATTATTCCTTGATATGACCCATATATATATTTAAGCTTACATATGGGACTGTCTGACCATCATGTAATAATGAACATGCGCACGCACGCACATACACACACACATACGATTGTATGTATGTATGTATATGTGTGTGTGGTGTGGTGGTGTGTGTGTGTAAGTATGTATGTATGTGTGTGTTTGTATGTATGTATGTATATATGAGAATAGGGAGAACGTCGTGGGAAAATAAGAAAGCGAACACAAAACTTGTAATACTTTGTATGAAAATAAAACTATTAAAGAAATAAAGATATAACAAATAATGTATTTTGAACATATTAAAAGACATGACACCTTATTGCAGACCTTACTGGATTGAGGGGACGCGAGCAATGGTATGCAGAGATACAAGTGGGAGAGAAATATCACGAGATGGACAGGTTACAGTCTGGCAGAGTGCATAACCTAGGCAAAAGAAAGGGGATGTTGGAGGTCCGTTGCAGCCAACTTTCGTCGCGAAGATGGCTCATCATGATGAAGAACGATGACTGACAGGCACATAGGTGCCCAGTCTCTCCCAGCAAATGTCAAGGGTATGCAATGTTAATTGTTCCTGTGTTTCGCTGGGTAAGTACGCTCCCCATTTTACCCTGTGTGGTTCCAGCGGTACTATATATGTTTCTTCAAGTCAGAATGAGGTGCAAAGGGCAGAAACCAGAGCTCATTTTTCAGAATACTCTGGGCGTCTGTTAGAATCACCATTACCAACGCATATCAATCAAAGAGTAAAGAAATATGCAAGAAAAGTGATTTTGATTGTATGGGACGTCAAATGTTTCATAATGAAAAATTACCTGCCTCAATGCAAGACGACTAATGGCCAGTGGTACGTTGATCTCCATACCAAACTTACCAAACTTAAAAAGATTGACCAGAAAACGAGGGGTAACTCGCACTCAAAACAAACTCTTGCTTCAAGACAATGCACCTTCCCATAAAAGCATGGCTTGCGTTGCAAACAGTCAACGATTTGAATATTGAAATTATTCAACAACGGAGAGTAGCTAGAAAGTCACGGATAGACCAACATCCGCCTACAGACGTCAATCCATGTGCGAACTGTCTAAGAACATTTACAACTCGAATAGGGCGTATTAGCCATCTACGAACTATTATGCACGTTCATAATTCTAATTGAATTTTCAAACGTGGATGTAAAAATGGTCATCATCACTTATGATGGACGAAGACACACATGTAAACTTCAGCGCCTCCATGTTTCTATGTAGTACATATCTTCAATCATGTTGCTTACTATTGTTTTCGTTTGAAGATTATTCAGTTATCTCATAGTGTACCGATACTTGTTGTTTATGTTGGTTCCAGAGACGCGCCAAGGGTGGTGCGGGGGGGGGGGGGGGTGCGGTCGCACTGGGCATCAAGACTTGATGGGCATCAAAATGCCTCTCAAAATAATTAAAACTTTGAAATGGGAATTAAGTGTCTTTGCCGTGCCAAAGTTGATGCCCCCGCACCGTTTAAAAAAATATAATTTTTTTCTTGTTAAGCGCATTTGGCAATCGTGTTTCTGTTGAAGATTCTTTTATCGACTTTATTGCCACAGAAAAAAAAATTCCGCCGGGATTGCAAGATTGATTTTGAAGCAGTTAGAGGCGGACTACCTTGGCATCATGGACTGTCGAGGTTATTTTACGACAGCACAGTTGTGATGAAAGGGGAACATTCGGGAGTTCAGAAACGGATTTGCGATATAAATTTTTTTTAAAGCCCAGTATATTGCCTGTTCTACCCATAGTTTAAACTTAGCTAGAATCCATGCGGCACGAGAAGTAATGAACTCTGTGACCTTCTTCGGCACGCTTGATCGTCTGCACACCTTCTTCTCCAATTCCACTCACCGTTGTGAAGTGCTGATGAAAACTACTGGAATCTCAAACGATTAGCTGAAACACGCTGGAGCCGAGAGGCGAAGTGGTCAAAATGGTTAAAAGCCACTTTCTGATGATTCTGGAAACACTTGAAATTTTAACTGAGAGAACCGAATATTCGCAAACGAGTCCGCGACTGACAGCTTGCTGGTGGCGATGCAGTCATTCACGTTCTTGGCGTATCTAGGGTTCTGTTCTTGGCTCCAGTTTTAATGGAAATAAATTACACGCAGTCATATATGCAGAAGAAGAGCTTGAGCGTTCAGGATTGTGCAGCAAAAATGAAAGCTTTGAGTGAATTCCTCACAACTTCGAGGAAAAGAGTAACCGATGCGAGTTTGAGCTATGCGCAGTCGGTGTGTTCTGAACTTGGAATCCCTACGGAGCCACAGTTGCGAATACGTCGTAAAAAGAAGGTGCCTGGAGAAGAAGCCACGGATGCCGGGTTACGCTACAGAAATGAACTTTGGTTGGAAATATGCGCTTCCATGACAGAGTGAATCAGGAGAGTTCAACAAGAATTGCACAAATGCATGAGGTTGCTGACAAGTTTGGCTTTCTTTCTCCAAAGCAACTGTTAGACGATCGAGTCGACATTGATCTTCACAACGCTCCTTTATGATGACATCGACAAGGATGAATTTTTACTCGAGAGAAAGTGACTAATGAATTTTGTCGCAGCATCTTCGGTCTTGAACTTAAAGGACCAATGAACTATGGAATTACTTGTCTTCATTCAGAAACATCAGCTTTCCCATTCAGTACTCAACATTGTCATCTTACTGTGTATGTTCCTAACGCTAGGAGTTAGTATAGCTACTCGTGAAAGAAGTTTCTCCAGACTCAAATTAATCAAAAACTATCGCATGTCAACTATGAGCAACTTGAGATTAAACAACCTCGCAATTATATCAATCGAACATTATCTGGTCAATGATGTGAGCTTCGATACAGTCATTAATAACTTCGCTAGTCAAAAAGTTCGTAAAGTGAATTTGTAATTTTAAATTTACATTTTAAATTTACATTTTAAAATGTATTTCCATCTTTGTTAAATGTGGATAAAATCGATAATATTAATAAACTTGTAAAATTTTACTCTGAATTTTTAAAATAAATTTCAGGCAGGAGGGGGGGGGGGTCAAAATATTCATCGCACTGGGCTGCAATTACCCTATGCACGCCACTGCCCAGAGGTGAGGGAAGGAAAAGTAAATTTTTGGGAAAGTCACGAAGATCACACAATCAATATCTGACTGGGACTCTGAATCTACATACACTAGTATGTGTGTTGGAGCGGAGGGCGGAGCACTTATGGGAATATCCCGCCTGCTGTGAAGCCAATTTCTAATCAAGAATCAAGAACTAAAATCGACTAGTTCGCAGAAATGCATAGACTTGTACACAGTGGCGTAGCGTGGTTCAATGGCGCTCTGGGCGAAATCATAATTTTCCGCCATTGTGACATGAAAAAAATGTCAGTGAATATGAGAGACTAACCTCTTTAGTCTCCTTTTAGTAGACTGTTCAGATGTATAACTGCCAGATGTGGCAACTAAACTGGTATAAGACATGATATGTTCCTTTCTGCCACAAATCGAAACAGTCAAATACCATTATAACAATTTGGTCTGAACAAATGAAATATGTAATTTAATAACAGAAATTTGTTATATACAGTACAGACAATACACAATAAATGTAATTGGAGATGTTGAAAAGGGTTACATAAGGAAATTTGTTATAAAAGGTTGGGCTATACAGGAATTCCACTATAGAAGTATTTAAAATAAACATTTGCTTTAAATCTTACTGCACATTTTTTTCGATCTTGAAAAATTCTGCTGTTTTTGGTAGGGAGAGGATTATTATTGTTTATATTTTGAATTTGATAATTAGTGGAATCTCTGTATAGCTTATACATTTTAAACTTATTTATTTATTTACTGCGTTTCAAATCTCCAGCTATATTTATTCTTTGTACTGTATATAATGAATTTCTGTTATTACATACATATTCTGTATCAAATTGTTATAATGGAAGTTTGAGGTAAGTTTGATCAAGTGGTTTTCAGACTACCAACAGACAGCATTCCACAGATGGCCATGACACATAGACATAAAGGCTATAAAGCCAGAGGCAGACCATGTAAAAGATGGATCACAGACGCCACAGGAATAAGCTTACAAACAGCACACGGGAAGGCATTCTCCAGATAACTTTTCTACCAGTGACGCCGCAGGGCAAATAGCAAGGCAGATAGACTCAAACTTATTCATTTATACTCATTCTTGAGACTAACGGGAATTGAACCAGTCCGTTCAATGTTTGTTGTTACTGATGATATTTCAATTCTTGTACGGGATGTTTGTTGTTGTGATAGTCCTTGTCTCGATCGGTCCGTTCTGGTGACAGTGTGCACGGTTTGAAGAAATCGCATCTTTTTTTGGAGATGCGGTTAGTCAATTACGGAAGAACGCGTGTTCAATAGTTGCTAGGCGATTTGGTGCCGTTGAACGGACTGGTTCAATTCCCGTTAGTCTCAAGAATTTTTAAAAATTGTCCTCTGGCTTCCTACTTATATTCATTTATACTCAACTTATGCAGATTGGCAACACATGGTGATGATCTTGCTCCTTCGCAAGTGAAGATGAGCAAGGCATGAAAAATAATAAATGTGATGAGCAAGTAGAAAAACAACAAAACATTTATGATTATCTAATTTGGTTTGTGAGTTTTTAGATGCCCATTGAGTCCGATTCGTGCCAAGAAAGCTCTATTGCAGGGCATGCAGGAGTATAGAGGGTTTGGGGTAGGAGAGTTTTCAGATTTGTCCTTCCGCTTCGCTTCCGTTGCTTGTAAATTTCCCCGCAGTGTTCTTTCTTTTTAAATGTAGTTATGCCAGCAGTAATCTGGGTGTGCCAAGCTAAGCGATCAAGGGCTTAGTCTCCCAGGAGCTAGGATCAATGCTGTAGTGCTTGAGAGTTTTTTAGGTGATCCTTGAAGTGCTTTTTCTGAACTCTGCTTGAAGGTTTACCACCACACAGCTCCCCATAGAATAATCTCTTTGAAGGCGCTTGTCTGGCATACGGACGATGTGGCCAGTCCAGCAGAGTTGGAACCTAGTCAGTAGGGCATGGATGCTTTGAATATGGGCCTTTTGAAGGATTTTCATGTCTGGTACTTGATCCTGCCAACGTACTCCCATGAGGTTTCTTAGGCACCAAAGGTGGAAAGAGTTACGGCTGTCGAGCATGTCAGTCCAGGATAACGTGGCTTAAAGCAGTGTTAGTAGATCAACTGCGCAGTACACATCCAACTTAGTTGTCAAACTGAGATTATGCCTGATCCAGATTTTGGCACGAAGGCTCCTGAATACCACACTAGCGTGAACAATACATAGGGCAGCATCCTCGTCAATTGTCGCAGTTTGCAGTAGGGTGCTGCCAAAATATACAAACTTAGTGGCAGTATTGAGTTTTCTTGCAAACACTAAACAAATAATCAAATCCCTTTATAACAACTTGGTCCAGACTGACAAAATATGTATGTAATTAATAACAGAAATTTGCTGAATACTGTACGAACAATAAAGAATAAATATAATTGGGAATTTTGAAAAGTGTTGTTATATAGGGAAATTTGTTATAAAAGGATGATTTAGATGGATCCCACTGTACCTGTAACAAACTCTAATCCTTCTTTAATGACATTAACAGAAATCTTTCTACAAAATACTCAACATGTAACAAATTGACACCCAACAAACAAAAGTGAAACCAAAGCTATGTCAGGTATTTTAACATTGTTTTATTATTGGTATGATGAAGTATTTTTCTTCTCTTCAGCATTAAAAATCAGCAATATTGATATAATGACTTATCAATCAATCAACATTAAAAAATAAGACAAAAGTTCTATATGTAATTTCACAGGCAAATCTCTTCTTCATTCAGTATCTGCGGTCGTTGTTAGATTGTCAGGCCTGTCATCAGGACAAAGTCCACTTTCTTCTCCAAGTCAGAGCTGCTACCCCATAGATTTTGCCTCAAATCTGTAAACTGTCCGGTCATCTATTCGGGCCCCAGCAACATGTCGTTAAACAGACAAACCTGAGATCTCTCCAGAAAATCTTTACTAACTGACATATAAGTTGCTCAAACATGGACAAGTATACAGTACATGTGCATTACAAAGTGCTTAAATAGTTGCAACCAAATGGTATTGATATACCAATGTGTTTTGCTTATTTGCAATCCCTGAGGGAGTGTACTTAAGAGTTCCCTGATGACTTCAGAGCTCCTTGAAAATAAATGCATAATTTCACCAACATAAATTTTGATATTTTTCTCAGGACATAATATAGAGATACAGCAAATGAAATTTATACTCGCAATTGCTTTGGAGCATTCAAAAATAAACATGAAAGAAAGTAGCATTCAACCACTTATGCATCTACAAAACAAAAACAGTCAGTAAATATTTTAAACTACGACTGTTTAACTCTTGTATAATATCTGCATTAACATATAGTTAGTGAAAGTTAGAAAATAATAGCGCTAGAAAAAAATGCTTTTTATGAAAACAAAGACAGAAAAATTAATCAAATCAACTCATTTTTCCACAATAAGCAATCATCAGGGTACAACAAACAACTAGCAAGTGCCAACACATAAAAGGTTTACAAAATCTTGCAACATCAGGAAAGATGTACAACAAAAAATATAGCAGAAAATATGATTAAATATTTTTGAGTCACATTGATGAGACCAAGGAATATGTAAAGTTGTGATTTGTACACAAGATAGTTACAGAACTAATTAACAGAACTAATTAATTATCAGTCACCAGACCTTACATAACAATTTCAATTATAAACATAATTCACCATTTTCACTAACATGTCAATCGTATCTCATATAAAACACAGATTAAAAAATGTTGATATGTACGATTTTACTATAATTTATAATGCCATAATTATACCAAACTGGTACTGATTTGAAGTTTGTTTGTACAGAATACATTCAAGTTATATTGAACACACTCACATGCAGTATTTTCTTTGACATTTATTATATAAGATTTCACTAATAACTAATAGATCAGGTACAGAAATCAAGCTGAGATTATAGACTAGATATTAACATCCAGTAAACAAAAAAACTTGATAATCAGCTAGATAAAATAGGAACATATGCTAAACATAAACATACTTGGAGAGATACTGCAACAAGTGACTCATTACATGTTTCTTGTACACATAATCACAAATGGTGGTAGATGTGAAATAGATGTTAAAAAGAGAAAAGGAATGCTTAAAACTACTTTCAATGACAAGGAAAATATGAAATTTAAACAAAAAACTAAAAATGAGAAGTATAAGATGCCACATCTATTCTGAATTAATGTATGGCTTAGAAGCATGGATAATGAACAAACAGCTAGTAGACAGAATTGATGTCTGGTGATATATATATATATATATATATATATATATATATATATATATATATATATATATATATATAGGGAAAACTGCATGGAAAGAGAACAAGCAAAGAGGCTCTGACAACACTGAGTATGAAAAAAGAGCTATTAAAATAGAATAAAATAAAATATTTTTGACAAATTAAAGGGCACAACACCTTATTTAAGACATTACTTGAAGGTAGAGTCCAGGGGCAGCGATCAGGAGGCAAGCAGAGAAACAAAAGGAGGGAAATATCATGAGATGAATGGGTTACAGTCTAACAGAGTGTACCATTAAGGCAAGAGACAAGATAGAGGTCTTTTGCAGCCAACCTTCATTGCGGAGATGGCACCTAATGATGATATAACATTTGGAGTCAGAATACAGAAGTATGGGGGGTTATTTTGGGCAGAAACACAGAATGATGTTCTAAAGTTGATAAATACAATGCCAGGTCTAATTTTAGTCTTGGAATACTTGATAAAATTGAAGTCTACATACAAATAATGCCCCCATAGGTAAGTACTTTCCAGCTGAAACAAACTAAATATATTAAAACCATGGAATAAGAGACTGTACGTGTAAGTTCCAGAAACAATTCAGTCCAGCGACATTCTATCTAAATATTTCTTGCATGTGTAGATTGAGCAGCTTTCAAGACAGTAGTGCAAATCACTCTTTGGAGTGATAGTTACCTTTTTTTTCAGGTCTACAGCAGTGGTAGGCATAGTCTGACCCACGAGCCATTTTTACTGACTCACAAGGCTGAATTAAAGGTACTATATGCACTGAACTGGTGCTCAGAAAACACAAGACTGCTTGAAGATCCAAGAAAAAAAAACCAAATCTTTTTAACTACATAACACATGAGAAATATTCAATCTGCTCAACTCGCTCGTGTGTTGTCGAGGCCCGAAAGGGGAGCAAAGAATAGCAACACTGTTTACCTTCCATGCATGTCTAAGAGGTGACTAAGGAGGTTATGGGATGGAGTTGGCTGTCCCATCCCTGAAGTCAGATGTGTCATGCCAAAAGGCGCAGATATCGCAGCAATGATGTAAACCATGACACAACGCATTCCGTTCTCCAGACTACATCCTGCTGATCTGCAGGAGTTTGAGAACGAACGCAGAAGAAGAATCAGCTCAACTCAAAAAGCTAACCAATCTCTGGACTACAACCTAAATTTTATGTAGTGTTAACACTTTGCTCACCAGCAATACACAGCGTACTTATCTGCCATTACTGAGGGTGTATGCACAATTTTATACATTGACATTCTTACATAACATAATTTCCTGGAAATGCTATTTTTAGTAACATTATTGCAATGGGTATTTTTGATCTATCATAGTGCTTTCAAAGATCGTGGAAATTGGTCAGTAAGGTTCTGTAATGGAAATTCGACTTTCATCAAAATTGGTCAGAAATGTGTTAAACCCAATGTGTAGCACTTTTTACTTTAAAAGTATGCAATAAAGCACTCTAGAGGGAACATAACAAATCAAATGTCTAGTGATTTCAACAATGTCTCCTGGTAAACAATCTAGTTCAATGCTGCTGAACTATACTCAATTTGATTTAGTCCATTATATATTAAAAATAGTACAACATTAAAAAAATAAAAGTTATATTTTATTAGTATAAAATAAAAGATAAATGCTAGGATTTTGTTACAAATAACTGCCATTCTCCAGACTCCATCCTGCTAATCTGCAGGAATTTTGAGAACAAACACAGAATAAGTTACAAATAGCATGGGAGTAAAACACAATGAACCTCAAATACTCCATAAACTTCCAAACTATTTCTTTTTCTGCATAAAATAAATTGTTCAGAGCTTTTCATTATATCCATTGGAGTTTGCTGGAGTAAGTAAAGAACTTGAGCGACATGAAAGACAATTTAGTGGTTGTTGCTATTGGAGTTATGCTCTTCCCTTGATGTGTCTAAAGGTTTCTCTCCATAAAACAGACCCCATCTTTGGTCACCTAACTGCACACGTTGCTGTTTCTCTTTCCATCCATCAACAATGTAATTGTAACCAGCCTCATCAAATTCCTGTTCAAATGAGAAAATAAAATCAGTGTAAGAATATACAGAACAATTACTTTTTTCTGTGTGCTTGATCTCAAACTCCCATTGGATCTCTCTTGTAACCAGATAATGTCCCTACTATATTTTCAGCAGGATATAGTTCAAAAATGGAGATGTGTCACGTTGCAGTCTTATTTGTGCCAATGGCCTGACACATATGTCTCAGCAGTTATATGTACATATGTTCCAGTGTTTATCAATTCCACTGAAGGACGAACATTCATAGCCATTTTGCTAGTAGGCCAATGCATTGCAACCATGTTATCAATGTTGCTTGCCCAACATGGAAACATTTTTTGGTCATCCATCTAAATGTGACTAAGTTCATCATGCTTGACCACCACTATCACCTTCACCACAGATCTATGACTTCTTCTTCTTCTGCGTTTATTCTCAAACATCTGCAGTAGCAGGATGTAGTCTGGAGAACGGAATGCGTTGTGTCATGGTTTACTGCATTGCTGCAATATCTGCGCCTTTCGACTTGACACATCCGACTTCAGCATGGCTTTGGGTCACTGACCCTATATGGGATGGGACAGCTAACTCCATCCCATAACCTCATTAGTCACCTCTTACGACATGCATGGAAGGTAAACAATGTTGCAATTCTGTGCTCCCCTTTTGGGCCCTGGCAATACACGGGCGGAACTATGACTAAAGTAGAATTATTTCTTCTTATTGTGCTTTCATAGAATCTTTTCTGTTTAAATTTCTTTTTGTGAATCATTTCAGCATAAGTATGTATATTGTTCTGTTAGTTCTGCACTCATTATCACTCTCTCAAACTAGGAATCCAGGATTTCCATATAGTCTACTGTCTGTTTCCACAATTCAAGCTAGTGCAACTATTTATCGTAAATATTTCATTGTATTCACTTGCCTAGTCTGCGTCTTCATTCTGTCAATACAGCAATACCTGCATCAAGGTGGTACATATTCACCACAAGCCCTCTCAGGTACTGATCCCCTGTCTCTGGGTACTGATCCCCTGTCTCTGGTATAGTAAAATTCCAGATTAGGAATCTACCCTCAGTCATTGAGAACATACTTTTCTTGCTTCTAATGCTTTCTCTCAGTGCAGCCCCTTCAGATAGTCTGTATTACTTCTTTGGAATAGTATTTGGATACAGTCTTATCGACTGATTTTTTTTTAGAAGACATTTTGCCCTGCTGCCTTTTCTTGTACAGACTATGATCTATGAACTTTGGCAGTCTTCCATGTTAGGAATCATTCCCTAAGCTGTGAAGTATGGTTCTTTCTCACCAATACTGTCTTCGACCAGAGACTCCATAAACATAAACAACATTTGTGTCTTCATTCACTTTTGTATTTCACATTGATGACTTATATAAAGATAGCAATCAACACCAAGTTACAAAAGTGCCATACAATTTTTAATTTAAAAATATTGACCAGGCATGCAACAGGTATTCAGATGTCATTGGTCTGGCATCACAAGTGCATAGATATTTTCATATCCAGATGAGGACAAAGTCCACTGGCAGATCCCTCCAGGACCAACACTTTCTGCATGACCAGCTAGGGAATAATCAACCATATGGACAGACTCACAGATGTGATGGCTGAGACAGTTAGAGATGAGATGTGATGGCTGAGAGGTGTCAGTTGGAGATGAGATGTGATGGTTAGGGCCTATGCATTTCCATTCTCAGGACTACATCCTGCTGGAAATCTAGTAGGACCATGGCCCTGCTACAAAGGAGATCCAGCGGGAGTTTAAGAATGAACGCTGAAGAAGATGTGATGGCTGAGAGGTGTCAGCTGGAGATTACATGTGAAGGCTGAGAGGTGTCAGCTGGAGATGACATGTGATGGCCGAGAGGTGTCAGCTGGAGATTACATGTGATGGCTGAGAGGTGTCAGCTGGAGATTACATGTGATGGCCGAGAGGTGTCAGCTGGAGATTACATGTGATGGCTGAGAGGTGTCAGCTGGAGATTACATGTGATGGCTGAGAGGTGTCAGTTGGAGATTACATGTGATGGCTGAGAGGTGTCAGTTGGAGATGTTATTTATCTTATGTACAAGTAACATGAATAAGACACAAAAGACAAGACAACAATAACTGAATTAGGTTGATGTCTTACCGTCACAAACTCATCCTTTATGCTTTCTGTTCTGGCAATTTCTGTCTGGAGAATGTCAGCAAACTGTTGAGTTCTGTCCTCAGCTCTGACATTGGTAAATCCTGCTTCTTCTAAAACCTAATGAAAAAGTGTTTGAAATTTGATTGATACCCACCAGTAGAACAAAGGAAGCATTTATCACAAGAGTAAGAGAAGGCTAAATTAGGAAGTAGAATGAAAACTAAGAGAGAATTTTATGAAATAATGAGATGTATGATAATAACAGGTATTCGATAACACATTACTTGTCGATATCCAAATGCTGCTAAGTTTATCTACTCTTTAACAGATCAATCCCATTCTGAAAGAAATGTAGGTCTTCTGAAGTTGATCAAGCGATTATAAATAGTGAGTTAGTGACTTTTAAGGGTATGACATTTTAGTAAATGTTTGAGACAAATATAATTGTGTATTTTAGAAGTGTTTTAGAGGAAATTTAATAGATAAAATATAGCTTTTTATAATTTTTGAAAATTAGGACAAGAAATTTTTAAATGATAAATGTAGTATTTTGGAAGGCATGATATGAAGTGTTTTGGAGGATATGAGAAGTATAGAAGATATGAGAAGTGTAGAGGTATTTGTGAAGTGTAGAGGTATTTGAGAAGTGTAGCAGTATTTGAGAAGTGTAGAAGATATGAGAGTTGGAAAGGTATTTGAGAAGTGTAGAAGATATGAAAGGTGGAAAAGTATTTGAGAAGTGTAGAGGTATTTGAGAAGTGCAGAAGATATGAAAGGTGGAAAGGTATTTGAGAAGTGTAGAGGTATTTGTGAAGTGTAGAGGTATTTGTGAAGTGTAGAGGTATTTGAGAAGTGTAGCAGTATTTGAGAAGTGTAGAAGATATGAGAGTTGGAAAGGTATTTGAGAAGTGTAGAGGATATGAGAGTTGAAAAGGTATTTGAGAAGTGTAGAAGATATGAAAGGTGGAAAAGTATTTGAGAAGTGTAGAGGTATTTGAGAAGTGCAGAAGATATGAAAGGTGGAAAGGTATTTGAGAAGTGTAGAGGTATTTGAGAAGTGTAGAGGATATGAAAGGTGGAAAGGTATTTGAGAAGTGTAGAGGTATTTGAAAAGTGTAGAGGTGTTTGAAAAGTGTAGAGGTATTTGAGAAGTGTAGAGGTATTTGAGAAGTGTAGAGGATATGAAAGGTGGAAAGGTATTTGAGACGTGTAGAGGTATTTAAGAGTGTAGAGGTATTTGAGAAGTGTAGAGGATATGAAAGGTGGAAAGGTATTTGAGAAGTGTAGAGGTATTTAAGTGTAGAGGATATGAGAGAAAAGTATTTGAGAAATGTAGAGGTATTTGAGAAGTGTAGAGGTATTTGAGAAGTGTAGAGGTATTTGAGAAGGATTAGAAGGAATGAAAGTTTTTTGGAGGAAATGAGAAATTTGTGTTGTTGGTCGTATGTGTATTGTCCCAACCAGATTTAGTTTTTCAGTCACTGGTGGTTTACGTACTTAAGCCCCCATCTGCTGATCTTGATGGGGTTTTCTATAGAACAGGATAGCCAAACTTACACCAAACCCTGCTGACTTTCCATATGTATTATAGTTAAGTGTTACCATTACAGATTTCCCATTTTAACTCTTTCCGGACCAATCGCCAGTATACTGGCTTTATACTATGGGTCTACAGGACCAATCGCCAGTATACTGGCTTTGATTTGATATTTTATTACTTCACAAGGCTAACTCTAACCTTGTGAAGTAATCACATACCATCAATGTACTTATATATATTAATATTCTGTATCCATTCCCCTTTCCAATGATACATTACACGTACACTATTTATCAATATTAGTATGTCAAGTGATACAATAAAAAACACATATACAGAAATTTTATAAATTTAATTTGGTCCAAACCTAAACATAATCAAGTCCTGAAAGAGTTAAGAACGTTTGAAACAGAGCAACAAATATGATTGATTATTTACCTTGCCATAGGCTGCGGGTGAAAGAAGGTTGTAGCCTCTTTGTTTGACATATGTCTTGAACTGCTCAGAATGTTCATCAGGACTGCAACAGTAGTCTGAGATCAGTACTTTACCACCAGGACGCAAGCATTTCTGTGACGATCAAACCAAAAATTAAGTCAATATACATACAAGGTGAGTTCAAATGAAACCCTCTCAAATGGGTTTATTACAAGAAGTAGGAAAGACATCTCAGCAATTGTGTTATAATTAGATAAAACAATTATTAGGGAACACCTCAGCAATTGTGTTATAATTAGGTAAAACAATTATTAGGAGCATTTATGCACCTAGACATGACATTTCTACCAATAAATCTTTGTCAAGATGAAAATCAATGGGCAGATATTAAAACATCAGTAGACCAGTAAACAAAGAACATGCATAAAAAAACACATTTAGGGTGACGAGTGATAGGGTTTATTCTACCTATCAACACACACAAGAAAAAAAGAAAAGAAAAACTCACAAAAAATGTTTTGAACAGAGAAAGCTTATCCTGAATATGAAGAATTGTATCACGACTGTAGACCACATCAAATGACGCGGGATGGAAGTCTCGTTTTGTTGCATCTGCTATCTCAAAAACAACCTGGTCTGGGCCGCATCCAACCTCTTTAGCTCTCTGCATGCCAATCTCGATCATGTTTGATGATAAATCTACTATAGTGACCTTCACACCAAAGTTCTGAAACATCAAAGTTATTACTGTTCATAATGATAGGGGAAGGTGGTTCATAATGTGGGTCATAAGAAATATGTAAGCAAAAACATTAAATACATAAGTAACTACATAAAACATACATAAGTAAAAACATAAGTAAATACATAAGAAATATATAAATAAATATACTATTAAAAAAAATAAATGCAACATTATTTCAAACGTGTACCAAAATTTTATGGAATTAATGCTTCAACCTCGGCATGAAGAAACTTTCAGACTAACTAAACCAAACCCGTCTCCAGTCATTCCCAATGCTGGTTCACCCACTGCAGTCGGTTCTAACAATGCCGGTCCGTAAGAACGAGACCCCTGAAGGGTCTTATAGCCCAAAAAAATCAGCGTCGTGCAGGCTGTTCTTGACCGTTTTATCTGAATTCGACAAGCTGCTCGCATTGACTGGATTGTGGAGGACGCAGGTGCAAATCGATTCCTGAGGTGACACAACTGATGAAGCAGTCTATGGCAGGAGTTGTGACTCTGGGTCTTCCACGGTGTGGCCAGTCTGCAACTGAGCCAGTTCGCTGAAACTGCCTCCATAGGAGACTAATAGTGTTTCTAACCACATTAAATTGTCTGACCACTACACTGTGATTGTCCAGTCTGTAAGCGTCCAATGATGATGTATTATTGTTCTGTAATGAGATGAGCTATATTTGTGCAGTAAATTTTCAACTGAATTTATTCGAGGACAGTCAATCTTTTATAGACATTCAATAATACGATCAGAGAGTTTTGTGTTCAGTATTCAGTAAATTCACAAGATTCTCATGATTCCCTGTCACAGGCTATTGCTGAACATTTTTTGACCTTAACCTCATGAATCATGAGGTGAATACAATTCAGGTAATCACAAGAAGTTAATGACCAGGTGGACAGTCGATAGGTTGAATGATGTCCAATCAGTGAATATATCTTGTGTAAAAGTTGCATTTCC
The DNA here is from genome assembly GCA_034231615.1 of Meghimatium bilineatum. NCBI lineage: Eukaryota > Metazoa > Mollusca > Gastropoda > Stylommatophora > Philomycidae > Meghimatium > Meghimatium bilineatum. The sequence goes on from CM067308.1 coordinate 11,636,556, forward strand.
TTTTTTTGAACCGTATATGTAAATACATATGGGGGGGGGGGGGGGGGGGGAAATTGGAGTGTGTAAGGGATAGTACGAATATGACCTGGATCCTATTTGGTTCCCCACTCCGATCCAGCTCACATAAACGTATAGATGTCAACATCTACACTTGCTTTATTGACTACACCATAGAATTTGATTGTGTACATCAACAAATGTGGAATATAATGAAGGACATGGGTTTCCCGCCCCATTAAAACATTTTTATCAAGACCAGCAAGCTGCCATGAGAGTAAATAGTGAAACATCTGTATGGTTGTTTGTGAAAAAAAGGAGTCAGACAAGGATGTGTCCTATCACCATATCTCTTCAACGTTTATGCAGAAAACATAATGTGGAATATAAGAAATTACCAACAGGAATGAAAGTTGAGTAGTTGGGGCCTAATGGCCAATCTTATATCTCATAAGAGTGAACAAAGACGTTCTGACTGCAGCAGAGAGGTGGGACTCCAAAAAGAAACTTTACAGTGAACTATGTCTCCTAATTATTATTATGGGTCTATATATATATATTCTACTGTGTGTAACCAGTCTCACACTCATTCCTAGGATTAGAGTTCTAACTCTATCATTAGTAGTATTTTCAGTACTAACTCTATCATTATCAGTAGTATTTTCAGTGCTAACTCTTATCATTATCAGTGTTAACTCACCTTGGCCATATAGAAAGCACTTCCTCCAATGCCACCGCCTACATCCAATACCTGCTGTCCTTTCTTTAAGTTCAACAGATCAACAAATTCCTTTAATAGAAAGACAGTAAAAAATTATATTTTTTTTATAAAAGGCAATATAAAGCAATATAGCACCAGCATTTCAATGATACAAATATATGCTATGCTTTCCTGCATGTGAAAGGTCTCATTAGTTCCCCGCCAGTTCAACCACCATGAAACATTGAACCCCTAGTAGATATGCCTACTTGTGAGGCTTTTGTCTTGCACAAGCACCATAGCGCTTCATCTATATTATGTTTTTATTCTACCTGAGTAGGAGGACACTATCTCCATAAAATCTGTCCAAGCAAGCAAACATGAGAGAAGAGTACGGTCTCAGCAATTTAACTGCTTCAAATTGTTCATTTGAAATTTTATGCTTTCTCACCATCTGTCATCTGAGTAGGGCACTTCTCAAAACATATTACTTATGTTACTCTTAGAAATATAAAAATATTGTACCTGGAGCTGTCTGGGTTTCTATCTATAAACTCGTAACCCATCATGGTCGTCGTAGGGGTACAACATTGGATGCTTCAGCACACAGAATCCTCCAGTGATTTCTATCTTCAACGATGCGGGTGAGTGAGGAAAAATCTTGTCCTGTTCATTGTCATGAAAAGTAATTGCCTATATCCCATTATCTGCTACATTATTCAGTGGCCGTAACAAAGTCATACAGTTATATGAACAGTGTGGTCATAAGTGGTCAACATTGATGTATCCAAATGGTTGCAGGCCTTCATGTGATTGGATGTCTGCATACAAACTGATGGAAAATGCTGTCTACATACATAAAGGCACCCTGAGTAGGAAGCTTCCAAGCACTGTTTACTACTGAGAACTGGAAATCTGGAGTCTGAAAAAAAGAACTGGACCCCCATCTCCTGCACATGGAGGGAAACAGAATCTCGTAGTTCATAATTCACTGCGATAAAAACAAAACATAATTAAAGGGAGAAAGAACTCACCTTTGTAGTTTCCAGCCCACCAGTGCTGACAAAAGTACGTCCAAATATCTTCTCATACAGCAGAATACCATGTGAAGAATACTGTTTGTTGTCAAGAAACTCCTGAAAACTTCTGAATCCCTGGTTCATGGAACTATTCTTCTTCACTTTTTCCAGCAACCATATAACCTGATTGCTATTGTTTTTCAACTGAAATAGATTGTAACAGTAAGGTTTTTAAAATAATTTAAAATAAAAATGAATTGGATATACCTATAATTTATTCATGAAATAGGGTGAAACATTTTATTTCTACATAATAATATTAAGACTCATTACCTGTTTGGGTCGAAGAAGTGTCACACTGGAGACAGCACAAAATGCCCTCCAAACACCTCTATCCTCAGCCATTCGGAGTGTAGAAAATACTGCCCAGATCATTCCTAGATTTTATTAACTCGATTTAACATTTGTCTCATTTGTTGAGACATATAGTTCCAATGTTTCACACATGATTATTTGTTGAGACATAGTTCCTATGTTTCACACATGATTATTTGTTGAGACATAGTTCCTATGTTTCACACATGATTATTTGTTGAGACATAGTTCCTATGTTTCACACATGATTATTTGTTGAGACACATAGTTCCTATGTTTCACGCATGATTGCTTGTTGAGACACATAGTTCTTATGTTTCACACATGATTGCTTGTTGAGACACACAGTTCCTATGTTTCACACATGATTGCATGTTGAGACACACAGTTCCTATGTTTCACACATGATTGCATGTTGAGACACACAGTTATGTTTCACACATGATTGCATGTTGAGACACACAGTTCCTATGTTTCACACATGATTGCATGTTGAGACACACAGTTCCTATGTTTCACACATGATTGCTTGTTGAGACACACAGTTCCTATGTTTCACACATGATTGCTTGTTGAGACACACAGTTCCTATGTTTCACACATGATTGCATGTTGAGATTAACTAGATTTTAGATCCTTCCACTCTCATGTGCTCCTTGCAATACCATTTTAGAAAGTGAGTCGTGTCTTGCAACATATAACATACACCGTTCCACCACTGCCAAAAGTGGTTCTTGATATCTGGCAAGTACGTTTATATGCTATGGGATGAATATATTTGTCTATTATTCTATATAACTAATTCTTAACAAATGTCTCTAGCGCTTGTATTCAAAAGCTTCAATCCTTCTTTCTAAGTCTGCCTTGAGCATCCAGCTTTAACATCTGTACAAATGCTCATAAAAAGCAATTTGGTTATATCAGACCTTTGTACATGCACACACATAACTAACAGATTCTTTCTATTGATTTTTTGTTATTTTGATATCAAACTTGTTGATATAGGCAATATAGAAGTTATAGACTAAATACAAACATCATCGCACTTTACAAGAAATACTCTGTAAATACTGGACAATAGGACTGAGGAAACTCTACAGAGATAAAGAGTTCATTCTTGCTATGTGATTTAGAAATGTAGTGTCAAGTGTTTTAGAAAAGTCTGCTATGTGATTTTGAAAATTTAGTGTCATGTGATTTTTAACACTTTTCTGTTTGTGTGAGAACCCGGAGGAAGTACAAGTTTTCTCTCTTGTTCCCTGAGATATGAAGATTTACTATTGGCTTCAGGTTGGTTATCTCCTGGCATTCTTCCTATCCGGGGCAGGTTTCCAGAGCTTTTCCCAGATGACTGACTTAATGTAGCTAAAATGTTCAATGTTGCAAGCTGGGTAGTCTACTCTAGAGGAAACTGTGTTGTGACATGTAATCTAAAGCCATGCTGCAGATATGGTTTAATCCCTCCCAGCAGTACAGGCATGGGTATTCAGCAGGCTTCATCATAGCAAAGCACATGTTGACCTTTGTCTCCATCGAGACAAGCACCGTGCAGAGGTGATGGGGCTTAGTTCAGCCATCAGGGGCTGGAAACTAAGACTGGTCGGGCAGTCCCACTCGAGCAGGACCATAGTCCTGCCCTAGTAAGCAGAGTGCTGAAGACGGAGGCATCCAGCCAAAAGGCGCACAGATAATCAGGATGCCACGCACAAAACACAATGGAAACATGTCTACATCTATAAATAGTTATGGTGCCTGCCCTGTGGCGGACGTTCAGGCAGGGACGGTGCCGGGCCCTATACCTCGAAAGGGCCCAACCTCAGTTACTGGAAGTCCTTCTCAATTGCCCCGAGGAGCCAGGAGGCAAGGGAATAGAGCTACTGGCCAAACAAACAAACGACCAATAAAAATAATGCACTGGAATGCTGAGGGTGTCAACAGTAAAAGAGATGGATACAGCAAAAAATTGGAACTTGAAAATGTCCTCAGTGAAGAACAAGTTAACATATGCTGTATCCAAGAAACACACCTCAGCAGCGACATAGCCTTCAAAATCAGAGGCTACCAGTGCTACCGATCTGACCGAAAGGACAGGCGAAAGGGTGGAATTCTGACACTTGTTAAAAACAATATCAGCGCATGTCAGCTTGAAGTATATATGGAAGGGGCAGAATACCAGATGCTCCACCTAAAAACAGACAGTGCAGAATTCCATCTCCTGAACTACTACTGCCCAAATGATAAACCATTGGCACTAGACACAATTCCAGACAAAGAGAGACTTATGGTGTGTGGTGACTTCAACAGCCACTCTCAGAGCTGGGGCTACGATCATATCGACAAGAGAGGTGAGGAACTTGAGAGCTGGCAGGATGAAAATAATCTCATCCTTATTAACCAGCCAGCAGACTCGCCAACCTTCTACTCGAGAGCATGGCACACCACCTCTACACCAGACCTAGCATTCCACTCACCAGGCTTGGAATGGAACATCACACGTGTTGTTGGAAAGCAGCTTGGAGGTAGTGACCACAGACCAGTATTTCTGGAAATCCACAATGAATTTACCACGGACAGCAGCACGCTCACTAGGTGGAACTATAAAAGGGCAGACTGGAAAATGTACCAGCATTTAACCAGTGTTCTAGCTAAGGACATGAACTTGGACAAAGACATCAATAGAGCAGTGAGTGAATTTAATAGATGTATACTACATGCTGCTAGTAAAACCATACCCAGGGGGGCACGCAAAAACTACAAACCCTACTGGAATGATGAACTGGAAAAGCTGCAAAATGAGATGGAAACATCTAGACAGCAGGCTGAGAACAGACCTAGCCAAGAACATCACAACAAATATCAGCAAACAAAGGCTAAATTTCAAAGAGCCAAGTTACAAGCCAGACGGAGCAGCTGGAAAGAAAAAACAGAGTCTCTGAACCTAGAAAGAGATACTAGGAAATTATGGAAACTTGTAAAACAACTAAATGATGAAGGTACAGGGAGAAATACCAGGATCACACTTTATAAAGATAGAAACATTTTAACAGGTAAACATGCAGCTGATTACTTTGCAGATTCCTTTGCAGGAGACAATAACGTCAAAGTCAGCCCAGACAAACAACAGGAGGTTCGAGAGAACCAGCAAAACATTGGACAAGGTGAACCTATACCTGAAGTCATGGAGGCACCAATCACAATGAGAGAACTGGAGCATGCAATATTCAAATTGAAAATGAAAAAGTCCCCTGGAGCTGATGGAGTGTCCAATGAAATGATTAGAAATCTGGGAAGTGCAGCAAGAGCAAAGCTACTGCAGATCTTTAACACAAGCTGGTCCACAGGTAATGTACCACAGGCGTGGAGAGAAGCAATAATGATACCACTCCTCAAATCAGGAAAAGATGGCAACACAGTCTCCAACTACAGGCCCATCAGCCTCACAAGCTGTCTATGTAAAACAATGGAACGCATTATCAATCTTAGGATGCAGTGGTACCTTGAAAGTGAAAACCTTCTGGTATCACAGCAAGCAGGTTTCAGACAGTGCTACTCTACTGAAGATCAGGCAACCTACCTCTCCCAAGAGATTGAGGATGCCTTCCAAGAAAAGAAACTGGTACTAGCAGCATGGATAGACCTCAGGAAAGCATTTGATAAGGTCTGGAAAGAAGGGCTCCTAAAGAAATTGCGAAATTGCAGGGTTAGCTCAAGAATGTACAAATGGGTAAAAGCATACCTGCATAATAGAAGAGCCAGGGTACAATTAGATGGTTGCAAGAGCAAGAAAGTTCTACTGCGTCATGGAGTCCCCCAGGGAGGAGTCCTGTCACCCACACTTTTCTTGGTTTACATCAATGACCTAGTTGCTGAACTACCACACGGGATCAAAGTGGCAATGTATGCTGACGACCTGGTGATCTGGTGCACGGAAGAACATGCAACAGTGGCCACTAAACAAATACAAAGAGCTATCGATGCCCTAACCTTATGGGCTAATAGATGGTGCGTCAGCATTAACACAGATAAGTGCAGCACTACACTCTTTACCCTCTCACCAAAACAAAAAGCTGGTCATATCAAGATAGATGGAGAGCTCTTGAAAGAAGACAAACAACCCACATACCTTGGAGTTACTTTTGATGATAAGCTGACATGGAAGCAGCACATAAACAAAGCAACAACAAAAGCCAGGAGGAAGCTAGCTATCCTGAGAAAACTAAGTGGAACCACATGGGGAGCCAGTGGAAATATACTTAGTAAAGTTTACCAGCAAGGCATAAGACCACACCTGGAATACGGTTCAGCTGCGTGGTGTCCTGCATCAAACACCACATTACAAGATCTAGATAAAGTGCAAAACCAGGCACTTAGAATAATGTTGGGAGCAATGAAATCAACACCCATAGCAGAGATGCAGAAAATGGGAAGAATGCAAACACTTGGCGAACGCAGAGACACAAAAGTACTAATTCAAGCAGAAAAGTTTCAGTGTATGCCAAGTCATCCAATGAAGGAAAGATTCCAAAATCTAGCAATGGGACGACTGAAAAGGAGCAGCTTTATCCATCAAGCTAAACGACTCCGTAGACAACTTACAGACCTACCTGAAGTTGACAGCCCCTTAAGGTCTGTACCAGAGCAAACCCCGTGGAGTGAAAGCCATGGAATGCCAATATACATTCAGACCCATGTGAAAGGAATACTAAGCGAGGACGAACAGAACAGTGTGCAGCGAATGACAGTCACCCTCAGTTTCCTGGATGAGGAATATCCGCAAGATATATTGGTCAGAGTGTACACAGATGGGTCAGCACAGAATGCTGTGAGGAATGGAGGTGCAGGTGTATATATAGAATATCCACACAAGCCTAGAGATACAATCAGAACACCGACAGGAAAATTCTGCAATAATTATGATGCAGAAATCCAGGCAATTAGTGTGGCAGCTAAAAAACTGCTGAACTCCAACTCTGACCTACAGCCTGTGGTATTCCTGACAGATGCAAGGTCAGTGCTTCAAGCTCTCCAGTCTGGAAAACTAACAGACTTAAAAAAACTACTTAGCGAATTGTCTTACCAGTATAGGGTAACCATGCAGTGGATACCCTCTCACTGTGGAATACCAGGAAATGAAAAAGCAGACCAACTGGCTAAGGAAGGTGCTGCCGAAGACCAACCAGATATACCAATCACCTACCATCAGAAAAAACAGATGATCAAGTCAATAAGAAAGCCACAAACACCAACACAAGATGACTATCACATTATGAACAGATCAGAACAAGTTATAATTCTACGTCTCAGAACAGGACACAACCGACTCCGCAGTCACATGTATACAAAGTTCAAGATTGGCAACACGGCCATGTGTACATGTGGACAGGCAGCTCAGAGTGCCAAACATATACTTCAAGAGTGTTCTGAGCATGAAACGCTGAGGCAGACATATTGGCCAGAGGAAACAACACTGGAATCAAAACTCTATGGGACACTGTATGAACTACAAAAGACAGTGAGTTTTATTAAGGAGACAGAATTACAGATATAGACATGTTTCAAGTGAACGAAAGAAGAAGAAGACCTTTGTCGACCAGGCAATTTTGAAGATACAGTCTTATGGTAAGTTAAAGCAAAATCTTGACCAGTGTGAGACCTGACCCTAATGCATGAGTCCTGACCCTGACGTATGATAGGAGTTCTGCCCCTGATGTATGAATCTGCCCTTGATGTATAGGCCTAAGTCTTGACCATGATATGTGAGTCCTGACCCTGATGTATGAGTCCTGTCCTAATGTATGTGTCTTGGACCTGATGTGAATCATGGCCCTGATTATGAGTCCTGTCATGAAGTATGAGACCTGACCCTGGTGTATATGTCTAGGCCCTAATGCTAAAAGTAATTGGTCATCTTAAATTTGTACCTCTTGTACAGATGTACGCTACTTTTAACCATGAACATTAGTCTAATTTAGTTATATCCAAGCCTTTGACTGCAAAAATAATGGTCACAGTTCAGGCACAACCAAAGTCAGATGTGTCATGCCATCGGCATAAAAAAACAGCGAGACAACACATTTATGTTCCTTGGATTACATCCTACTGGAAATCTAGTAGAACCATTATCCTGCTACAAAAGAGATCGAGCAGGAGTTTGAGAACAAACATGCATACAAAAAATCAGTTCAGGTAATCTTGTCACCACAACCTTGGTTATAATTTGCACTACTTGTTAAATAACTATGAACCTTTCCAATACTAACAAAAATAATCAATAATACTTATTGTAAATATTTACAGTGAATATAAACAATAAAAAGACATTTTTCTGACCTTTACATAAGTGTCCACTGACCTTGACAGCACAAGGTCATAGCCATAAAAATTCTCTGCATCACAAGGAGTTGAAATGGAGGAATAAAAAGCCTCGTAGATTTCTGGGTTTCTATACTGTGTAGGGTTAGCTCCTCTATTTTTATCACCTAAAAAGAAATGAGAGAACTCTGTGACTATTTAACAGAACTGCAATTTACAAGATTTTGTTCACGATAATCATTCACAAAAACATACAATCAACAATAAAGAAGAAAGAACTAAAAGCCAGCACCTGGGCATAATTTAAACCAAGAAGACTTGGGCTGTGTGATTAAATGTAGGCAAACATCATATAACATCAGGTTGATGTGGTTAAATTTAGACAAACATCATATGACATAAGTTTGATGATAGCCTTTTGTGTCTTTACAGATGGTCAGGAAGCAGGTCAGTATAAAAATTCAAAAGGATTTTAATTAAAATGTACTATGAGACCCTCAAATTGGTTAATTTGTTGACGCACAAGGTTCCTATGTTTCACACATGATTGCTTTTTGAGACACACAGTTCCTATGTTTCACACATGATTTCTTGTTGAGACACATAGTTCCTATGTTTCACACATAATTGCTTGTTGAGACACACAGTTCCTATGTTTCACACATGATTGCTTGTTGAGACACACAGTTCCTATGTTTCACACATGATTGCTTGTCTGGGCAGGTTTTATAGAGAAAGTTCTTTGCCTATTTGCACTAATCTCCTCTCAGCTCTGTTGATTAGTTTCAAGGTAAAGGCAACGCCAATATGCTTGGAAACAATACACAAAAACCACAGGAAATGCCAGAAGATGGTTTAATACACCATCTACTGCCTTATTGTCTCCCCTTCAGATTTTCTCAAGGTTTACTCCCTTGGCCTGAGGCACACTCAGGTTGAAGATTATTGTCCTACAGACTTTAACTCATGTGTGTTGTCGGGTTAAAGTGAAGCAAAGAATAGCACTACTATGACTTGTAATGCATGCAGTAAAAGATTCTTCTTCGCTCATTCTCAAACTCCTACAGATTAGCAGGCTGTAGTCCAGAGAACAGAATGCATTGTGTCATGGTTTACATCAATACTGCGATATCTGCGCCTTTCAACCTGACACATGACTTTAGCATGGCTTTGGGTCATGTTGATGGGATATGGGATGGGACAGCCAACTCCATCCCATAACCTCCTTAGTCACCTCTTATGATATGCATTGAAGGTAAACAGTGTTGCTATTCTTTACTCCCCTCTCGTGCGCCGGCAACATACAGGCGATGTTGTAAAAGATGATTAAGGAAGGTTGGACGCTGAGTTGACAATAATGGCCGCAGCAACATGGTATGAACGCTGTACTCTCTTGGCTTCTTTTCCTCTTGATATGTTATAGTACCTCAATTCAAACTAAAGCTAACAAAGAAAGATGTAAGTCGACCAAGACAGAACAATGTATTCCTGTAATTATGTTGACAGTAATACATGTACAATGTAGACCACAAAGGCTATACCTGACTGATGTCTGCATGATTCCCGCATGAAAATGTGGCCTCCAGGTCGCAGCCATGTCAGCTGTTTCGTCATCAGCTGTAAGGCTTCTGTGTCTTCCAGATACATTAGCAGCCAATTGGAAAAAATCAAATCCACACTGAAGTAGTGGATAAAATAGTGAATAGCCTGATATTATTAATATAGAGAGCAAACATGCACTAACATAATAGATAACATTGTGTAACAATAACAGACATCAGCTGTCACAATAATGAATCAACTGTTGCTAAAATAATAAATGAACTGTAGCTAAAATAATGAATGAACTGTAGCTAAAATAATGAATGAACTGTAGCTAAAATAATGAATGAACTGTGGCTAAAATAATGAATGAACTGTAGCTAAAATAATGAATGAACTGTAGCTAAAATAATGAATGAACTGTAGCTAAAATAATGAATGAACTGTAGCTAAAATAATGAATGAACTGTGGCAAAATAATGAATGAACTGTGGCAAAATAATGAATGAACTGTAGCTAAAATAATAAATCAACTGTAGCTAAAATAATAAAATAATGAATGAACTGTAGCTAAAATAATGAATCAAATGTAGCTAAAATAATGAATGAACTGTAGCTAAAATAATGAATCAACTGTAGTTAAAATAATGAATGAACTGTAGCTAAAATAATGAATGAACTGTGGCAAAAATAATGAATGAACTGTAGCTAAAAATAATGAATGAACTGTAGCTAAAATAATGAATGAACTGTAGCTAAAATGATGAATGAACTGTAGCTAAAATAATGAATGAACTGTAGCTAAAATAATGAATGAACTGTGGCTAAAATAATGAATGAACTGTAGCTAAAATAATGAATGAACTGTAGCTAAAATAATGAATGAACTGTAGCTAAAATAATGAATGAACTGTAGCTAAAATAATAAATCAACTGTAGCTAAAATAATAAAATAATGAATGAACTGTAGCTAAAATAATGAATCAAATGTAGCTAAAATAATGAATGAACTGTAGCTAAAATAATGAATCAACTGTAGTTAAAATAATGAATGAACTGTAGCTAAAATAATGAATGAACTGTGGCAAAAATAATGAATGAACTGTAGCTAAAAATAATGAATGAACTGCAGCTAAAATAATGAATGAACTGTAGCTAAAATAATGAATCAACTGTAGCTAAAATAATGAATGAACTGTAGCTAAAATAATGAATCAACTGTAGCTAAAATAATGAATCAATTGTAGCTAAAATAATGAATTAACTGTAGCTAAAATAATGAATTAACTGTAGCTAAAACAATGAATGAACTGTAGCTAAAATAATGAAGGAAAACTAGATGGGAAGACCAGAACAGAGAGGCTTGAATTCAATGCTTCAGCAGATGGGAAGACCAGAACAGAGAGGCGTGCATTCAATGCTTCAGCAGATGGGAAGACCAGAACAGAGAGGCTTGCATTCAATGCTTCAGCAGATGGGAAGACCAGAACAGAGAGGCTTGCATTCAATGCTTCAGTATCATTATTACTTCAATATAGTATCTATCACTTCAATAGATCAGAAGATTAGAACAGACAAGATTGCATTCAATAGATGGGAAGATCAGAACAGACAGGATTGCATTCAATAGATGGGAAGATCAGAACAGACAGGATTGCATTCAATAGATGGGAAGATCAGAACAGACAGGATTGCATTCAATAGATGGGAATACCAGAACAGACAGGATTGCATTCAATAGATGGGAATACCAGAACAGATAGGAATGCATTCAATACTTAAATAGACAGAAATTCAATGTACTGCATCTGTTTCACTAGTTTATTTTTGATGTGGACACTGTGACTGATGATACATCAAGGTTGATATTAGGAAAATTTGTACTAAACATGGAACTAGTAAAACTGGACAGTTGCATGGTAGAATAAAGAACATTTTCAACAAGCGTTAGTGTGCCGATTTTTTTTAGTGTTCTTTGACATTTGCTGAGGAAGACTGAGCACCTATGAATCTTCTCAGAGTGCAATGATGTTGGTTCATAATTCTTCTTCAGCGTTCATTCTCAAACTCCTGTTGGATCTCTCCTGTAGCAGTACTACTAGATCTCCAGCAGGATGCAGTCCAGAGAATGGAAATGCGTTGTGTCGCCGTTTTACTTGCGCCAATGGCCCGACACATCCGTCTTTGGCGGAGGTTCATAATTCAAAACCAATTTTTGTGATCGTAAATTATTGTTATTTCCAGTCGGTCATCAGACAAATAAATCAAGTTCCAAGTATTAAACACATTTCTTATACAAACCTCTCTGCTGGTATATCCAACTGGGTAACATCTGTAGTAATGAATTCTATATTGCCAAAGTGGCTGTTTGTCCTTTTGTTTACTTCAATAAACTCTTCCATGAAATCTACAGCAAGTACTTTTTCTGCAGTCTTGGCTAAATTTGCAGTGAAACGGCTGAAAAATAAACAATATGTAAGTGAGTACACACAACACTGCTTTTGTATTTATTGTCATATTCTCATGTTCTAAATTGCATGTATTTGCTTTTTGTCCTTAAAGCAGAAATTTTTTTTTATTTCCCCTTTCCATTTTGGACACCAAGGCTATGTATATTTATCAGTTTTTGAGTTACTTTAGAAGGTGATGGGAAAACCAAATTGGCTTTTGAGTTACTTTAGCATGTAATCAGAGAACCAAATTGGTTTATAAGTTACTTTAGCATGTGATGGGAGAACCAAATTGGCTTATGGGTTACTTTAGCATGTGATAGGAGAACCAAATTTGCTTTTTCGTTACTTTAGCATATGATGGGAGATCCAAATTGGCTTATGAGTTACTTTAGCATGTGATGGGAGAACCAAATTTGCTTTTTCATTACTTTAGCATATGATGGGAGAACCAAATTGGCTCATGAGTTACTTTAGCATATGATGGGAGATCCAAATTGGCTTATGAGTTACTTTAGCATGTAATCAGAGAACCAAATTGGCTTTTGCATTACTTTAGCATGTGATGGGAGAACCAAATTGGCTTTTGAGTTACTTTAGCATGTGATGGGAGAACCAAATTTGCTTTTGCGTTACTTTAGCATGTGATGGGAGAACCAAATCAGTCTTAAACCACTGTGAAAATTGAATGAATCAGCAATTGGTGCAAATAAAACAATGATACAATGCATCTGTGTTCTATGGACTATATCTTGCTAGAAATCTGTTATGGTCATTGTCCTGCAACAAGAGAGGTCCAGCAGAAGTTTGAGAATGCTAAAAATTCTACAATACAGAATGACCCTTTCTAGAAGTTGACGTATATTGATTTTGTTGATATATTTTTCTAACATTAACTCCATCAAGAAAACATGTATTTTTTAGATCAAATGGTTCATCTTGCATTAAGATAAAAGAGACATTACCAATATTCCTTCTAATTTCCTTTTCACATGAACAAATCTAAAGATGTCAGAGTGGTGAATATTTCTGTGTGAAGGTTTCTACTACCTAAAAAAAGGTCAATTGCTTGTTTAAAATATGCGGGAGTGGCACATTTCCTGAATGGCACCTTCTAGTGCGGCGAGGTACAGAGCGTGTCTGTAACAGCCAAGGTACTGGTTTGAATCTGGCCACAGGCAATTGTCAATCCTGACCATTCGAAAAGCAATAATAAGTTACTGAACATATTTATATTGCCTAGAAAATCACTACAATTAAAAAAAATGCAGAGTTGATGGCTACACCCTGAATAGGATATGCCACCAATCATTTCTAATTACACTTCTAATTCTAATGCGTGGCTGCTCACTCGTGCACATTAGAGTTTTGTCATTAGGTGACATTAATGATATCAATAAATTACTACCCCACATGTCCACTGATGACAAGCTCAGGATTATCAATAGTCAATATAAACTTCAGACACAGGAACAAAATCTCAACAGACCATCCTACTGCTGTGCAATTAATCAAAGAGAATGGGATAGCCCTTTTTCTGTGTTCATTCTCAAACTCCTACTGGTTACCAGAATTTAGCCCAGGGAATGGAATTGTCTCATGGTCTACAGCTTTGCTGTGATAAATGCACCTTTCGACTTAACAAATCAAGCTACTGTGTGGATTTAGGGTCCCTTTACTTATGGGAAAGCACAGTCAAATCCATCCTTAAACTTTCCTACACACAAATGAAATGATAATGAAACAACCACAAATTATGAAATCATGCAAGGATCTTCTGTGTTTATTCTCGAACTTCTACAGATTAGCAGAATGTAATTCAGAAAAAGGAATGTGCTGTGTCATGGTTTACAGCTTAGCTGCGATATCTGCATCTTTTGGCCTGACACATAGGACTTCAGCATGGCTTCTGGGTCACTATGACCCTCTAAGGGATGAGACAGCCAACTCCCACAATATGCCTGGCAGGTAATAGTTACTACTCTTTGCTCCCTTTATGGGCTCCTGCAACACATGGATGAATTTGAGGATCTTAACACCAATAAAAAGATAATACATTAAGACTTTGAGATGTGGATATATAGAAGAAAAGGGAAAGAGAAGAAAACAAATAAAGAGCTTCTAACAACACTTAATATGAAGAATTATTAAAAGAAATAAAAATCAAGCAAATAAAATATTTGACACATTAAAAGACATGTCACCTTGTTGAAGACCCAACTTGATGGTAAAGTCGAAGGGAGGCGAGCAAGACGTAAGAAGAGATACAAGTGGGAGAGTAACATCATAAGATGGACAGGTTAGTCTAACAGAGTGCACCACCAAAACAAGAGACAGTGGATGTTGGAAGTTTGTTGCAGCCAACCTTCATTGTAGAGATGGCACTTAATGATGATGACACTAAGACTAACTGAAAAAATGTTTGCTATACATTGTTCTGGAATATGCATAAAATTAAAAATATTTTTTAAAGACAGAAAAAAACCAGGTATCCAGAGGAAAGAGATCAGAGGTAGACAACCTCTTTTTGGCCAGTAGTCTAAAATCATCATTTTCCATGTGGGATGGGCCTAACTAATTGTTTTATTTCATCTTTCGAAGGTCCACAGGATGTCCTAGCTAGTCACCAACTGCCAAAAGCTTTCTCTACATTTGTTGTTTCCAATGATGAACATCGAAAGTTGTTGGAAAGCTAACAGTGTTTTAGCTAACAAAATAAAATGTTTGACATAATAATTTCCTTCTTATTACTGCTTAACATTGTATTTTACAGTTTGGTTAAGATAGCTTGTAATTTTATATTTTCTTATTTCAGGGGCCAGTACATAGTAATTTGAAGTCAGCCTATTGAGTAAGTAAAAATGGCTGGACGAACCGGATTTGGCCTACGGGTCTTATTTTCACACTCTCCCTCTCCCTGAGATGATAGATGCAAAAAGAATGGATGGGACATTAAAAAAACTAAGATCATCCCGATAACCTTCATTTTCACAGATTTCTTCTTGTACCCATTTCCTCAGGCCTCTTGATGAGAGAGCCATCTGTTGTGGGAAAATATTCCATCTTAACTGGAGATCAAACCCTGAACCACCAGACTAGAAACTTCTGCGTTCAGGATTCTCTTGGTCATACTAGATCTTCAGTCCAGTCACCAGAACAAAGCTCTCAGTTTTCTCCAGGTCAGAGCAACTGCCCTAAAGTTTTCACCTCAGTTCAGTCCTGTCTTGCAGAACTAGAAATTAATTGCACTAACAATGCCTATTATGAGGCTCTTATGCGGTGTAAGTATGTAGGCATTAGTGTTAAACACTTACCCAATTCCAGCACCAAGCTCTAAGATTGTTTTTCCTGTCCAGTCCGGCAGATAAGAAAGGATCTCCGGAACTTCTTGCTTAGTGAGTTCTTCAGCAGCTGTGTCCAACATCATTTCATTAACCGATCCCTCCTTTGAATGCTCCTTCCAGTACTCTGTCATGGCTGTTCTTACTTCTGAGAAGTAAAATATAAACAATGTGAGTTTTTGGTTATCATTTTAAAATATATATATATCAATAATATATATATATATATATATATATATCACCTATATCACTATATTTTATATTGATATTAATATTATATCAGAGGGTGGAATAACTAAATAGTTGGGAAGATTAAAGTCTGAAAGCCGAGGTATAAATAAAATTGACTAGTGAAAAATAATTCCAGCATGTGAAATGAGACACATGAGGAAAGCTATAAATTTCAATAGAAGAGAACAATGAAGATATAAGGAAAGAAAATAAGACCATCTCATGTCAAGATTACATCAAGAGACTGCAAACCAGGTGGTCTGACCACCTTATAAGAATGGAACCAACACAACCAGCCCTTTGATTTTGTGCTTACAACAGCAAAAGAATGCTTTACATCAGTGTTTCCCAACCTTTTTTTTTTAACGTGCCCTAAGTCTTTCTAAAAATCTGATGGTTACAAACCTCCAAGTTTGTAACATATACATATTTTTTTTTATATTCAAAAATTGAATTTAATATTTCCTAAATGAAGCCTAATTACAATTTGTTTGGGACACAAAACTTAGATTGTATGAAGAAATCACTAGGATATTATTAAGAAAAAAAACAGTAAGTAAATTTCCCAAACATATAATAGACAACTAAAACTCAAGTACAAAATAATTTTGTTTCAATTTCCCCCCCCCCCCCCCCGAACAATCAAATTGCACCCCAGTGAGGCGACGCTCCACTTTGGGAAACACTTGAAAAAAAAAACCACTTGTTTACATGATGCGAGGAATACTAAGAACTAGATGGGTGTGGACTTTTAATTTAAAAAATTCAAAATCCATATTTTAAAAATATATAAAGTACGGTACTTTTTATGGTAAGTTAATAGTTATACTTCTTTCAATTGTGGGCGTTAGTCGAATTTATTTAGTTTCTTATTTACATAAATAACGGAGGTTGTGATTCGACGAACCAGAACCTCAGAGGTATGATCAGTTTAGCATTCACATGTGTTCGCACCTTACCTTTGAGAAATTATAAATTGCGCTAAAACGGATAGCTTTGTTCCACTGTGAAATTTAGCATAAATAGATCATCTGCTATTAGTCGATGTTAAGAATTAAATACAAAACGCTAAATAATTATACCGAAATTCAAACCCGACAGATTTCAACACGTCGAAAAACGAGAGTGGTTTCCCTTGACACGCATTTACATGCAGGCAAAACTTGGAACGGTTCATGAAACTTTGACCAAAAGGTTTCCCCATCATCATATGTATCTTTAATGCAGTAATGGGCAACTTTTTTTGTATTGGCAGTTCGGATTTAGCTTTTTTTCGTATTGTATGGAGCCAACAACGATCTTGATACATAATAATGGAGATCGAGAGCTGTGATATGATCGCCTACGCCAGATGATATGGCACCTAATGAATGAATGGAGCCGGAAAAAAAATTCTATTTTGATTTCCAATTAGTGCTTCCAGAGCTCAGGGGAAAGTGCACATATTATTTGTGTGTACTTTCACACTGAAGTTAAGAAACATGATAAATACTATATTTAGGCTACACGTCACATCTGGCCCTTGAATTTAAAACACAAAAGAACTTTTGTTTCAGGAAGGTGCTAAAGGAAAGATGTGGGATCTCATCAGGCTATGCTGACTACATAACTATATTAGAAACAGACTGAGTGCAACACCTCGCATTGAATATATTTAGAGGAAAGAAGTAGGGTACAGTGGTGTGGACATCTTATGGAAATTAAACACAACCATATCGGTAAACAAGCAGAGAATACAATTTGCTCTGGTTGTAAATACAAGAGAAGATTAGGAAATTTCATATCGGGAAAATAAGAGATATTTTCACCATTAGAAGTGAACATAATTTGACAGAAGATGTCTCCCAATTTATACTTGACAGGGTAAGCTACTTCGCCTAAGTACAGAACACACCCGGCTAAATAGAAACATTCCTATAATGTAATGAAGAGGATGATGCCAGGGTGACGAATAAGAGGCAGACCAAGAAAAAGATGGACGAATTGTTTTACTCCCGTTGTCACTGGGAACCAGCTATAAAAACCACTTTCTGTTCTTACTGTTCTCCAATATGATCAAATAAGAAACATATTGGCCCAAACTTACAACCAAAGATATATAATTAGACTTACGTAAAACACAGGTTTATATATCGTTTCAATGAGACACGCAGATACCTTGTATTGATTGTCAAACCAAAGATATATATAATTAGACTTACGTAAAACACAGGTTTATATATCGTTTCAATGAGACACGCAGATACCTTGTATTGATTGTCAAACCAAAGATATATAATTAGACTTACGTAAAACACAGGTTTATATATCGTTTCAATGAGACACGCAGATACCTTGTATTGATTGTCAAACCAAAGATATATAATTAGACTTACGTAAAACACAGGTTTATATATCGTTTCAATGAGACACGCAGATACCTTGTATTGATTGTCAAACCAAAGATATATAATTAGACTTACGTAAAACACAGGTTTATATATCGTTTCAATGAGACACGCAGATACCTTGTATTGATTGTCAAACCAAAGATATATAATTAGACTTACGTAAAACACAGGTTTATATATCGTTTCAATGAGACACGCAGATACCTTGTATTGATTGTCAAACCAAAGATATAAACCAAAGAATGTTATGACGTGATTTGGTCACATCAAGGAAAAAACAATATCGGATCTATCCAACCACTGAAAATGGTTAATCTCTTCTTCTTCTGCGTTGTGTCATGGTTTACAGCATTGCTGCGATATCTGCGCATTTCGGCCTGACACATCGGACTTCAGCATGGCTTTGGTCGCTGACCCTATATGGGATGGGACAGCCAACTCCTCCATCCCATAACCTCCTTAGTCGCCTCTTACGACATGCATGGAAGGTAAAGTGTTGCTATTCTTTGCTTCCCTTTCTGGCCCCGGCAACACACGGGCGAACAAAAAATGGTTAATAGGGTTCCTGCTCCTGAAATATTTCCATTGCTGCTGAGCAATCTCAAACTGACCAGTCATGCTACTTTTCTGGGAACTTCTGCTTTCGTTCTCTCCCGCAAATTAAATTAGCAGTATGTTGTCCAGAGAAAGCAAGGCTATAGAAAGCTGTGCACTTATGAGAAATCCGTGTGATATACCATGACGCTGATATCAGTTACTTTACTTATTTAATATTGCTTCTTCGTTTCGATCCCCGTGACTTACTAACAATAGATCTCGTGTATCCTATTGTGCAATTTTGAAGGGAAAAAAGGAGTTTCTCCCAGAAATACCAAGCAAGAATCCACGAATATCCGGTTACACCGGTGTTTACCAAAGTGGTGACCACGTCACACAGGGAGGCAATTTGATAGTTCTGCCGGGGGGGGGGGGGAATATAATACAGATGTTTGAATATTTAAAAATATGTATGTTACATTGGGGGGAGGGGGTTTTTAGAAATAAAGTGGGGCATGGTTTAAAAAAAGGTTGGGAAACACTGGGTGTTTCAGGTCACTGTGACCTGACATATATATATCATAATCGGTGACTAAGGAAGAGTGGGGGTTGGCTAAACTATCCTATATAAGGTATAACTGACCCAAAAACTCCGGGCTGAATTTTGCAAATGTCACTGCCAAACTGTTTAATTAAACACGACGAAACGCGTCTCCTGACTACATAGTTCACAATAAACTTGCTATATTTGTGTTGTGTCAACACATTATACTCTGTTCATTCTAAGAATAAAGTAGGTCGTTGCTTATTATGGTTGTTGGACGCAGAACGAATAAATTAAATGTTAAGTGCGCAATAATATAGTTCATAATATATACATAATACTGTTGTTAATTTAAATCTATTGTTGCTGAATGAAACATATCACAATAGCAATATATGTTTTAAATAAATTTTCATATAATAAATCTTAATCATTCCATAATAAATTACTATTCGTTCGTTTCGCTACTGCATGTTTTCCTGTTAATGAGTGCTTTGAGGCTTTTAAGGCTGTAGAAATAAAGGCCGCTTTGCCAAAGCTGTCGCCGCGACGTGTACAGGAAGAATCTTTTTGTTGCACCTCCGAAAGACAAAAATCCTTATCCCAACCGCGGATTGAACCCGGGACCTCATGAATCTGAGGCCGGCGTTCTACTATACCAGCTGTAATATCGTTGCGCCGGAACAAGGAGGTCAGGAGACAACCATTATAGTTCCTAGTCTATTGTCTATCCCCAGATGGAAGCTGTAGCATCCATACTTGCCGTTACGTGTAGAGGTGGAAGCTGTAAATTTCTGTTCAAGGCTAGATGTAACGCCTGAATCGTAATGAGTCCGTGTTTGTGGAGGGTGGTCATGGTGTTATCTTCTTCTTCTGCGTTCGTTCCCAAACTCCTGCAGATTAGTAGGATGTAGTCCGCAGAACGGAATGCGTTGTGTCATGGTTTACAGAATTGCTGCGATATCTACGCCTTTCGGCCTGACACATTCGACTTCAGCATGGCTTTGGGTCGCTGACCCTATATGTGATGGGACAGCCAACTCCATCCCATAACCTCATTAGTCGCCTTTTACGACATGCATGGAAGGCAAACAGTGTTGCTATTGTTTGCTCCCCGACAACACACGGGTGGTGGTGTTATCAATCCATCCTTCTCTTGCCTTTCCTTGGCTCGGAATCCCTATGATCGTTTGTTACAAGCTCTTAAGTGGTTTTTGGGAGGGGTCAGGGTTGCCATGACGTAAGTTCTGCATAATTATTTATATTATTGTTTTTAAATGCCATCATCTGAATAAAATAAACCTGTTGTGGCGCAGTTTAAATGTCATCATCTGAGTAAAATAAACCTGTTGTGGCGGAGTAATATATGGATGTGTTTTGACCCACTTCAATCTTAGAATGAAAAGTATAGGTGCTTGCCCTATATTTTGCTCAATATAACAGGGATGGGTGTGGGGTCACTTTCCAGCGGATCATGCTGAAACTAACTACAAGTGACATTCGTTATAAATAAATTATAAACTATAAGCTACAAGAAATATAGGTACCTAAGACGTACTAAATAGAATCGACTTTGTTGAAAATGAAGAGAAAAGCTGTTCGCAATTATCAGTTGTATGTACCACGAAATGTCTAAATAGGCCAAAGGTTAAAAGTTAGGTCACAACAGTGCTATTTATACTATACCGTGCCGATGACCTACTTAGCTATTTTTAAAAGTGTTCTGTTTATCAGTGAAAACTCTTGCACTTGTTCACTCTCTGCACTTACACTGGTAGGTTAAAATATCTTGATATATTCTATAATTTAATGACACTCATTCGATATACTGATAACGGCTGAAAGTGAATTACGTCCAATCATTCTCCAATAATCAACCAGCTGAAATGTTCAGGTGATAGCCGTTTAGAAAACTCTTAGAATACAATATTGGATATATATATATATATATATATAGAAACAATAACGGCGTAGTTTACTGATATGATAGCACAATAAACTGTCATTCTTCGTAGACAACAACAAAATATTCAAGGTCCAAGAGCAGGTCACATCGGATGTTTTCATGAGTAACCCTTCATGTCAAGATTATACTGATAGCCACGTGTAAAAGGGTTAAAGGTCACAATGTCAGTCACCTAGAAAATTTTCCTCATAATTCGCAAACTCCAGACGCAGTTGTAAAATCAAGAAGAGAATTAGGCCACGTCAATAAGGCAAAAGTTTAGATGTCAGTGTTTTTCTTTCAACTGTAAATCAAGTTTATTTTATTGTATTGACTTATACGCTCTTTACGTTTGCTGTGCTTGATATCATTGTTATGGATAATGAACAAAGGGCATAGATAATGAACAAAAGGCATGGATAATGAACAAAGGGCATAGATAATGAACAAAAGGCATGGATAATGAACAAAGGGCATAGATAATGAACAAAGGGCATAGATAATGAACAAAAGGCATGGATAATGAACAAAAAAGGCAGAATTAATGATGCCTTAGAGATTAAGTGTTGTTTCCAGGTGTCATGATTCCGCGGCACTGATAAACTAAATGAAGGCAGCAATGGAGACAATCAAGCTTATTCCCATGCGTGTATACTGAGTGACTCAATTAATATTATTCAGAAAGCAAAACAGATGATTTCTTCTTCTTCTTCAGCGTTCATTCTCAAACTTCCGCTGGATCTCTCTTGTAGCAGGATCATGGTCCTACTAGATTTCCAGCAGGATGTAGTCCAGAGAATGGAAATGCGTTGTGTCGCCGGTTTATTTGCGATAATGGCCCAACACATCCGTCTTCGGTGGTAAACAGATGATTTTAGGCAATATCATTTGAGAGAGCTAAAATGTGGACCTCAATGCCCCCCCCCCCCCCAAACACTCTTATCTTTGTACCCGGACACGCGGGTATGAAAGGAGTGCAGTACCCACATAGGGGTTGCGACGTGCGGCTGGCTCACCCGTATATCATACGTCTGCCACACCGACCTCTACAACCACGATATTAAAGCCCTTGACACTTACGAACACCCCACCCCCTCTTTGCGCCATCCTATATATTTCACATGCCTTGGTTGTAGTTCCGAGTCTGCCTCCTTCCGTCATGGCCATCTTCTTCTGTCCCTTTATTCTCTACCCTCACTAGTGTCCTTTTCTCCGACATAGGCTCACCGTGTCTTCTTTATCAGCCTTCTTTTGATACCTTCCTACGACGCACTGTTCCATTGTGGTACCCCCCCCCCTTTCAGCTATGCCTGCCCTGCGTCCTCTGGGCACCCTCTCACCTCCACATTCCTTTCTTATGTGACATATCTACCTTTTTGGTTGGAGCCGAAGTCGATCTTCCACTTTTACTTTTCTTCTCTCGACTCTTTATGGTCCTACAATACGTGGCAGATTTTATATTCATGACAAACTTCTCCTTCGCATGATTTGCTAGGACATGTATAAACTCAATCTGTGTTTTTAGCGCAAGATAAGACACTGATGCTTTGAGTTTACTTGTACATCGCTGTAATCTCATTAGGTGCTCTTTTAACACTGGGTAATATTTAGAAAGCATCTCGACTATTTCAAGAAAGTTTCCGTTATTCACTAAAGGTTCATCTCCATTGTTTCCCAGGAATGCCAGATTCTGTTTGGTGAGAAACAATGTGATATCGAGTAACCTGTGCAAGATGCCTCTCCACTTTTTCTTCTCTATGTCAATCAAAGCAATACTTTCGGCTTCAATTGTTTTGTGAAGTTCTGCTGCTATTGTTTTCCATTTTTCAAAGCATTGTAACTGCTCTTCTTGTTTCATGATTATGCACTTTCGGGCTGTTTCCACCACATCTGAAATCCAGTCACAAATTTGGACATAGTGTCTGTAGCAGCAAAGAGATGGCAGCAAAAACAATAGTTTCTCACTGACGAGTGCATAAACCACCCATGGTGGCAACACTTTCATACCATTTGGCATCTCCTGGTAAAACCACTCTTGATAGCTGGTTAGCATATCCTTTTGCATCTTGCCTTGTCGCAATTCTGAAAAAAATCGTCGTCTTATACAAATAATGGGGGTCCTACAAAGAAATACCGGGGCAGTCAAATTCAATTTGTCTTTAAAAACGGTCGTTAGGAAAAAGTGCAAGGGGTAGAGACCTGCCACTAAAAAAAAAAAGGACCAGGGTGCCGCCCTGGCACCACTACACTCTATAAATTTCCTACCATCCCAATTAATAATACTATTATAATAATACACGAGGGCACACAGCAGATATTATTTAGTGCGCTTTCAGAAGGGAAACGAGTTCGAGGCAGACCATTCATGACATACAAAGATACACTGTATACAAGGCATCAATGGAAACTGTTCTATACCTACACAGCAGCTGGGAAAATGCGCCCGAAGTGCTTCGAGGTGGACATAACGCAACGGTGCGGAAACATTTGAAACACTTCTGGGTGACAACTTGAACACAAACGATACACACGTAAAACAAAGGCCATTACAGTGACTAATTCATTCTACAACATACTTCAGTTAAACAGATGATTAATATTAAATAATATTAAATAGATAATTAATGTTAAATAAACTGCCTGCGTGACGAAAAGTGTACTGTATACAAAACAATGACGTATACACAAATGTGTATGTATAATATATCAACAAAGAATAATTTGCCGAATCAGAGCCTAGACCCCGGCCTATTTATAGATATGACTGTCTTTAATGGCAGGACACAAAAATATTTATCAAATCTCACAAGTGATGTATGCTTGACATGCATGATCACCAAAAATCAGTTTAGAGAGCTCCACGTTGGCAGAACTGACGTGGGATAGCCAAATCCCCAAACACAAAATACGCAGGAAGTGGCGTGTCAAGTCAGAGTCCACACCAGCTGAAATGGGGTGATGTGGGTCATGACCTTAGTGACTCAAACATAATTTCTTTTACCGGCACACTCTTTCTATCTGACCTACATAATCCAACACAGTTGCCGAGTACGTAGTTGCCGGAAAATTGAGATTGATTATAGTCTATTTCATTCTTCTTCTGCGTTCGTTCTGAAACTCCTGCAGATTAGCAGGATGTAGTCCGGAGAACGGAATGCGTTGTGTCATGGTTTACAGCATTGCTGCGATATCTGCGCCTTTCGGCCTGACACATCCGACTTCAGCGTGGCTTTGGATCACTGACCCTATATGGGATGGGACAGCCAACTCCATCCCATAACCTCCTTAGTCGCCTTTTACGACATGCGTGAAAGGTAAACAGTGTTGCTATTCTTTGCTCCCCTTTCGGGCCCCGGTAACACACGGGCGGTATTTTTCATTAAAATATAACCAAACATGGTCAAACCTTAGAGACAAACCTCTAATGGACCTCTAAGTAATTAATACATTTTCTGATTGGCGTTTCTTTACTGCATCTTCTCGTTGTCAAAAAGTGATCTGACGTGCTTTACACACCAAAATGGCAACACACAAAAAACCGCATAAACTATCAAAACATACTTTTCCTGACCAGTGACTTTAAATGGCCAAACTCTCCATAATCAATACAGATTTTGTTTAATGTAAACTTACGGGAAATAAAACAAAAATAAAATGTTCCGCTATGTGTGGTTTATGTGAACGTACATAATTTCCACGTTCTTCGTTCGTTCTCGAATTCCTGTTGGTTACTAGGATGTAGTCCAGAGATTGGAACATGTATCAATAGTTTACAGCAATTACAAGCTTAGACATTTAATCTGTAATTAATAATGTATATATGCTGGAGTAGGCGACCATGTACCTTCATAATATAGTATGTTTGTATATCATATACCATCAATATCTTGGACACATAACACATGCTGGGAGATATGCAATAAGTTAAAAGTAGATTAGAAATGGCTAAACGTACTTTTAATGACGAAGAAAATATTAACATAAACAAATTACAAACAGGCTAAAAATGAAAATAATAAAATGTTACATCTATTCTATATATTTTGTATTGCTCGAAACATGGACAATACACAAACAATTAGAAGACAGAAATGATGTATTTGAGATGTAGATATATATAAAAATATGGAGAACATCATAAAAAAAAGAAGTAAACCAGCAAAGAGGTTCTAACAACACTTAATATGAAGAAAGAATTATTAAAAATTAAGATCAAGCACAGAAAATATTTTTATTAAAGGAAATTGTTACAAGACATGACACCTTGTTCAAGACCTTCGCCCGTGTGTTGCCGGGGCCTGATTCAGGGGAGCAAAAAATATGAACGCTGTTTACTTTCCACGCATGTCGTAAAAGGCGATTAAGGAGGTTATGGGATGGAGTTGGCTGTCCCATCCCATATAGGGTAAGTGACCCAAAGCCATGCTGAAGTCGGATGTGTCAGGCCGAAAGGCGCAGATATCGCAGCAATGCTGTAAACCATGATACGACGCATTCCGTTCTCTGGACTACATCCTGCTAATCTGCAGGAGTTTGAGAACGAACGCAGAAGAAGAAAACCTTACTTAAGGGTAAAGTCGAGAGGAGGCGATCAAGAGGAAATCAGAGATAGGAGAGTAATATCGCGAGATGGGACAGGTTACAGTCTAGCAGAGTGCACCATCAAACCAAGAGACAGAGGACATTGAAGGTCCGTTGCAATCAACCCTCTTTGCTGAGACTGCATTTGATGATGACCCTACCAGTATAGGGTAACCATGCAGTGGATACCCTCTTACTGTGGAATACCAGGAAATTAAAAAGCAGACCAACTGGCTAAGGAAGGTGCTGCCGAAGACCAACCAGATATACCAATCACCTACCATCAGAAAAAAACAGATGATCAAGTCAATAAGAAAGCCGCAAACACCAACACAAGATGACTATCACATTATGAACAGATCAGAACAAGTTATAATTCTACGTCTCAGAACAGGACACAACCGACTCCGCAGTCACATGTATACAAAGTTCAAGATTGGCAACACGGCCATGTGTACAGGCAGCACAGAGTGCCAAACATATACTTCAAGAGTATTCTGAGCATGAAACGCTGAGGAAGACATATTGGCCAGAGGAAACAACACTGGAATCAAAGCTCTATGGACTACTGTATAAACTACAAAAGACAGTGAGTTTTATTCAGGAGACAGAATTACAAATATAGACATGTTTCAAGTGAACGAAAGAAGAAGAAGAAGATGATGACCCGAAACTCGGGACAAGTCTATTAATTAAGCACACCGAGTATCCATTAGTAGATAGACTATCAATCGGGACAAGTCTATTAATTAAGCACGCCAAGTATCCATTAGTAAGTAGATAGACTATTAAAGCGTTGAAAGAATACGAATTTGGGGTAACTTACTCAACAACAAACAAACAAAAAAGACATAATGCTTCAAGAATTGACTTCACTTAACTCGGGTTTCCCATATGTACGCCTACTACGAGACCGTCTACAGTATATAAGACCTTTCAGAAGAATCCATTAGTACTACATTTGTGACGTTTTTGATTATTGTTGGGATTTCGGTTGGTTACTATATACTTGTGAGTCGCTTTGGCTATTTTTTAGCATGCTAATATAATTATGTGAATAGTGACCAACCGAAATCCCAACAATAATCAAAAACGTTACGAATGGGGTCTTAATTAATTCTTAGGCATTTATTGTAGACCGTCGTTCATACCGAACCCTTCTCAATGAAGAGACGATTATACTTTATATTTGTGCATCATGTCCAGTTTTTATGCACGAATGAAATCCTTTGATCTTTGTCTGTATGTGTCTCGAAAAAATAGAAGTTTTACCACTTCAGACACATATTCTTGAGTTGATTAGATATAGTCTTAGGCTATCAATTAGGCTGTCTATAATGTGTGTATCATTTTTGCATATCTTCTTCTTCCGCGTTCATTCTCAAACTTCTGCTGGATCTCTCCTGTAACAGTACTACTAGATCTCCAGCAGGATGCAGTCCAGAGAATGGAAATGCCTTGTGTTGCCGTTTTATTTGCGCCAATGGCCCGACACATCCGTCTTCGGTGGGTTTTTGCATATGAATACCAGTTGATGATTTCTTAAATAATCGGTATACAAGATACTTGTGACATTTAGTAAGCTACCATATTCGGGCCTTCATTTATCTGTTATATCATATGTATCACCACCTTGCGGTTCATAATATATATCAGAACGTTGTTCCTCTAATGTATTTATCAACAGCTCTTTATTTTCCCGTTTGGGGCACATACCCTTTAATAGTAAAGCTATATTATGCTTTGCTATTTTTGACTTTAATGAATTTCGCCGTAGGGGTAATATAATTCTCTGGGGGACGGCCTTTTTGTGTTCATATGTTTGTTTTGATTTCTTTTATTTTCGTAATCCATCTTTTGCATGGTTCTACCCTTGCTTTGTATCCATCATGTCTGTATAACAATACGTTTTAAGTGGCACCATCTGATGGTAGTCTGAAAGCATGTTAAGCATGATGTCTTCTGACGTAATCCAGGATTGGCATTAATCACTATGTTTCTGTTTGCTAGTCTTCTGATGTGTTCATATCTTATTTTGTCTCTTATTGTTACTCCATAAATTCTACATAGACAATTCATTTATGTTGTTACTCTGATGCACATTGATCCAAGTTTTATATAAACACACCATATCGTCACAATCTCTTCTCATTTCTCTGACCTTGTGTAAATATTTGCTTCTCATTGCAATTATATCAGACTTCTCACAAATAAGGCTTCTACCACAAGCATACTTTCTACAAGTGAACTATAAACTTACTCCTAATAGTCCTCTGGAAATATTAATGTCATTATTCTTTCTAAACCAACATTTCAATTCCCTTAATGTCATTGCCTAACTCTTGTGAAACATATTGCAAATTTCTCTTCGGATCAATTCTCTGTCGAAATTATCAACTAATCTTAATCTAATTTTTGTGTGTACATAACTTGAATTGGACATAGGCCTGGCCTATCAGATTTTGCTATCCAACGGTTCAATGCTCGTCTACTTATCCCGAAGTCATGAACAAAACAATACTTCTCTGGGTTTGAAATAGAATGTCAATGATATATATTTTTCCCCGAGTAGCTTCATTGCACAAATAAGTTAAAATATTATTTGTGATCTGCTCTAATATCATAAACTTTACTCGTAGACTCATTTTTCTACTAACTACACATTTTATGTTGAGACGCTTCTGACAGAAAATTTGAGAGTGACACCAAGATGTTACAACCTTTAATCACCGGCGTCTGTCTTGTGTTCAAGTGTACAGAATCGTGCAATTTTTCAGGCTGAAATCATGTTAATGGTATAATAAACATGTCTTGTGTAAATGGCGTCTTTTAATTTACTGTAAACACCCAAATTTGTGTGCTCAAAAGTAGACTTTTGATCTATATGAATATACTATATCGAATATAAACGAGGCGATATGGTATATAGCATATAAAATGGCCGCATTTTAATGAAATTATAAGGCCTAAGAGTCAATAACATTTCAAATTCAGAGACAAAAATTGCAATTATATGCGTTATATTTTTGCTGTGACACATCGTTTTAAAGTGGAGCAAAGCTGGTAAAACGTGCTTTGGTTTTGAACCGGCGTATAAATATTATTTTATTTACAAATACGCACTTGACAGTTAAGATTAAAGAACAGTAAAATATTGAATGTTCAGATATTGGCGTGTGGTTTAACAAAAGATACATTCTTAGAATATGGCATATAAGTTCTAGTAAGCTTAATAAATAAAAATTTTTTTAAACTTACCTGTTGGCATATTTGTCCTAATGGCGCTCACAACAGTATGCCACCTTTGTAATGGGAGTAATGGATATTTCAATATATGGCTTATGTGTTCTAATTTTGAAAGCAATGCGGATTAATTTCAGATATATAAATCTATACTTCACTTATATATAGGGCAAAATGTTCCCCCACCCCCTCGCACTTTTATACTGAAATAGGATTATTATAATATATGGGAGGGTTGGGGTATGCAAATAATGATGCAGTAGGAACTTCCCATGCGCTCCGCCGTGTTTGTATACCTCTAATATTATTAGACTATATATGATTAAAAATTTTCCGCTTATCAGCCTTGTCAATAAATAAAATCTACGCACTTTCAATGCAGTTTAACATAAACATGTCTGCATCAGCGAAAACTGACTTAAACGTGAAAGGTTGGGGTTTCCGTTTCTTGACTGATACTGATTGTGGCAAGAATGTTGACTTTCCTAGAATGAAGCCACAACGAGATAAAAACATTATTATGGGGCGCTCGTGTGCCGATTGGCCAGAAAAATTAACAAGGTTTCACATTTTGGGTCAAGGTCAAACGTGAAGCCTTTTAAATTATTATGCTATTCTTTGTTAGGATGTGGGAGAGAATAGATGTAATGACTATAGACTTACTATACCGCATTTATTCTCAACCATACATTTATGGTCCAACGGGATTTCTGGTAGGGGTGGCTACCATGACCACTGTTGGAGATTTCAGTGACTACAAAGAAAATTTTAACAATTAGTCCGGATAAAATAACAGGTACTGAATGGACAATGAAAGACAGGGCATGAGCCTGAGAAAACGTTGTGGGCCTAGTTGACAGTATAGGCTCAAGACCGGTTTCCAGTATAGTCATATATAAAAAATGAAAAGAAATAGGTATAGGGGCCTATACGTTTTACGAATATTCATGCAATAAAACAACTTAGCAACGAGATACAGATACAGTTTCGACTACAAAGCCTTCATCGTGACAAATAAAAGAACAGACAACAAAGTGTACATACACACATATGGTATGGTGGTGATAGAAAGAAAAGATCATACTTAATATTAAGTATAGTACGGTCGATGATGACGTTTAAAATCATGGCATGGTAGAGTCAAAACTATCGTGATACAAGATAGTTTATTATAAGATAAAAATTTTACAAGATAAAAATTGTTTGTGAGATGTGAAGATCTATGATCGCCTATGCCATCCGACACGATGTTTGATGATGATAAGTCTACTAATCTTGTGATCAATGTGTGCTTTATGACGTGGCATCTTACATGAGTGATACACATTATTAAATAACAAACACACGCATATATCACACAATTGCATTGGGTCAAAGGGCATGAGTCCATGGACAACGAGCCAACCATACACATTATTATTTCTGTTCTTCAATGCTTCTTCTTTTAATAGAGGGCATAGTTTCAGGAAATAGAGCAAGAAGCAGACCAAGACTACGATGAATACAAGACATCGATCTGAACATGACACTGGAAGAAGCTGAGCCCCTTGATTGTTCATAACATACATAGATCACATCTGCAAAGACAATGGAAGAAAATAATCTGATGGATAACTTAAACGAATTGCTTTTTGCAGACGACCAAGCACTAGTAGCATCATCAAAAGAGCAACTACAAAGACGAATAGATATATCACATCAAACAGGAGTCCTGGATTCTTAACAGTTGTTGGTAAGGGGTCGGGAGAGAGTAAACAATGGTTTTAAAAATGTAGTCACGTAATATATGGGCAAATAGTTCTTACGGCATAGGTGCCTACATAATTTCATGTTAGGGCCTAGGCACCTACATATTTTAATGTTAGAGCTTAACCGCCTACATATTTTTATGTTAAGGCCTAAGCACCTACATATTTTAATGTTAAGGCCTAGGTCCCTACATATTTTCATGTTACAATGTTTGAACACGTACAGATGAAAATTGACGACACACATAGGCCTACGGCTCATAAAATATCACAATATCGAAAATTACATTTCTTTGTGGGCAAAATAATAGTAACTAGAACACATATCAAAGATATGTCCAGCTCAAGACAATGGTACCACCTAGTGAATTTTAAATTATAAAATTATAAGGTCATATAAATTCGCATAAAAAATTCGTGTTAATTCGATTATTGGTTACTGAGAAATTAAATTGAGTTTGTGGGCAAGCATTTTGAATCCCACAATAAAATAAGCCATATTTTACATAATATTCTGAATATTTAGGTTTCCTTCCCAAGAGGAAGAATTTTTTTTAACAAATATTATTTCTTCTTCTTCAGAGTTCATTCTCAAACTCCTGCTGGATCTCCCTTGTAGCAGGATCGTCATCTTACTATATTTCCAGCAGGATATAGTCCAGGGAATGGAAATGCGTTGTGTCGCCGTTTTATATGCGCC
Organism: Meghimatium bilineatum; assembly: GCA_034231615.1. NCBI lineage: Eukaryota > Metazoa > Mollusca > Gastropoda > Stylommatophora > Philomycidae > Meghimatium > Meghimatium bilineatum. The sequence goes on from CM067308.1 coordinate 11,668,211, forward strand.
AATGGCCAGACACATCCGTCTTCGGTGGGAATAATTATTTAAAAAATAATATCTACTGTAGAAACTAGTTGAAACAGCGTCGTACGAAAAATTCCATTTATTAATTTTAATTTTATTTAAAAAATATATATATTTAGTTTAGTGGGGGAAAAAACCAACATCATGCTGAAGTTTGATGTGTCAGACTGAAAGGTGCAGATATAACAGCTGTAAGCTATGACAACGCTTTTCATTCTCGGAACTACATCTTGTTAATAATGTATTGTATGCGGTTGAGAACGAACGATTGCGGAATAAGAGGTAGAGATAATAATTTCCGGTAGGAAAGAATCGGAAGGATCAATTTAAATATTTTTCCATACCCCTTATAAAATGATACGTTTAAACGTTAACGAAAAGCTATTAATTATACGCCGTTTTATGTGAAGGAAAATCTAAAAAGTAATATTCAAGAAATATAACAATTCACCTTCTGTTATTTCATCGCTCATCGTGAAGGCAGTTGCTATAGTAACGACAATGGTGCCTGAAGTTTATGGCGATGCTCGACTCGATGACTTCTCTTGGCTGGCCGCTCTGTTTAATTGTTCGTGGCTAGCTACTTGATTGACATGCTCCTTGCTTATCCCTGGTTGTGTTAGTTTGATTAGTTATCGGTGTTGTTTATTCCTGGTGTCGTTAGGTTGGTTAGTTATCGGTGTTAGTTCCCCCAGAGAAAAATATGTTTTATACTAGTCGATCGAACGAAAAAGGAAATCACGTGACGTACTTAGGCGTTAGATTCCTGGAAGGAAAATCCCATTCCTGTTGCGTGAACATTTTCAGGGAAATGAAATTGTGAAATCTAGGTCACATTCTTTGCGGATTACCTAATAGATTGATGTCTGATTGATGGTAACATATCTGGTTGGTAACAGACATGTATGATCTATGTGGTGGAATTTGTTTACATAAAATAATGTATGTGCAGGACGCAGTGACCTAATTGTTTTGTTTCCCAATATCTACGTATAAACACTGTAATTTGTGTGTTAATGATGACCAATATAAATAAGACAATAGCCCAGCAGAATTAAAACAAAGCAGAATCAACCTTTTTAATTAATGCTTTGGATTATTGCCGTGTTATTCGTTGGTCCCTGTTTATATCCTTTATATTGCCCAGGTGTCGCCTGCCAACTCCGACCAACGAAATGCAAAGAAAATAATCGAAAAAAACCATAAAAATGTTCATTCTGCTTTTTTTCGATTTCACTGTATAGTTCTTATTTGGCAATTGATCACGGTTAATGCACTCACTCGAATATGGGTCTCTTCACTGCTTCCATGGAAAACTAAATATAAAACTTCCTATATTGTATGTGTAATGGAGGCATATTCGACATTGAAAATTTGTGAAATTACGATGTTGATTAAAAATGAAAATTGCGTTAACTCCTGTTTTTTTCAACAAACGGCAAATGAAACAAGACTCCCTTCTGTCGATAATCATTTCCTCTTCTGTGTTCGTTCTCATATAACCACATCGTATTTATCGTGTGAAATCCGCCGGGGAGAGCGAAGTACGTTGTGCTGCAAGTTCCACAGTAAAAGTGTGTTATTTGCACCTCGGTTGGCCACTCTGTGGTCTGGACGTCCGAGGTCCAGCACATCCGTTTTCGTCATGCCTTTAATAAATTAATTCGGGTAGGCTTCCCTAGTCCGTGACAGCCTGTCTATCTGTCGCCGGGCACTTGACTCCTTGCCGAAACGATTGTCGTTCACGTCTATATCGCACGAGGTGTTCCACATTCTATGAACTTGCCTCGTGTAATTAGACGTACTGTGCCTGTGACCATCTGGTACTGAGCCGTTTCTCATCCGCGAGCCTGTTTCCGTATGAGAAAGAACTTGCCAGAAGAGTTGGACCCTGGCTCTTTTGCCTTCTTAGCCGAGGTGTCGTTCACCGACATCGTGAACACCTTGCCCAAGTTCGAGTCTCACACCACGCGTTTGAGAGCAACGCGTTTGAGAGCTGAGCGACTTTGTCCCAATAGCGGCTGAGCCCATCGGGTACTGAACCCTTTCTCTCTGCAAGTGTATTTCCGGTATAGGAAAGCTTAACAGTAGAGTTGGGCCAGGGCTAAAATCGTTGTCCCTTTTATGCCTGAGCCCATCAGGTACGGAACCCTTTCTCTTCGCGAGCATGTTTCCGGTATAGGAAGGCTCGACACTAGAGTTAGGTCAGGTCTTCTTGATGTGCCGTACGCCCATGATTGGGCCTGGGTCTCTGCCCATAAGGAATACAGGTACCTAAGAGCTCGTCTCGAACTAACATAGCTTGTAGTTCCCATTTGCTTGGAACGTTTTTCCTTTCTATTTGCAGTTGGCACTGCCCTCTGGCGCTGCTCTGCCCTTTCATTGTACTCAGTGAAATCTATTCATCTCTCGCCATGCATCTGTCTTTTCATGCCTTTTTCATTGGTCGCCCCTTCAATGTTCGGACTCGACTGACTAGCGTCACTGTATGTCGACAGTACCGCTGCATAGATAAATATTTAAAAAAATCTATTTTTATAATTACTAATAAATACATTACGGCAAGACAGAAAAATACTTGCAGAGATAAAAAGTTAAAATATATTTTCCCCATTGTTTTATTGAAAAAAAAACAACTAAATGGGGTTGTGATCCCATAGCATGGGAAGCTTTGTATTATACTACGCGCACGAGATTATTGTTTTCATGGACTGTTCTGTACAAAGAGCACTAGATATAAATTACATAATCTAGGTGCCCTAGTTTTAAACTGGGCGGAAGATAAGAACAATCTCGTTTACTACCGGGACATAAATTATTTGTTCCACGTGATGATTACATTTTCCTGGAATATTGTTTTTCGAGTTCTATGTGTCTCGCAGATATGCCTATGTGCTGGGGTTATTTTATCTGGCATATTCCATATATTTCTAGATACATGGATATACAGAGACAGTCGGGATTACAGAAGACATGTTCGCAGAATTAATTAGGCCCCTTCATTTGTTTCTTTTATTGATGCTCTCGTGTTTTCCATAGGTCACTATTTATATACTTGGAATCGCATGCCAAAAACCACCAAGGCTACTTCAAGTATACAAATAGTGACCAACTGAAAACACCACAATAATAAAAAATGTTACTTCTTCTTCGTCGTACGCTCTACGGCGGACCCTCTGAAAGCATTCCGCTGACCGTCCTGAGAAGGACGTATGAGGATGATCTGCGTTGTGTCATGTTTTACAGCAAACTGCGTTATTTGCGCATTTCGACCTGACACATCCGTCTTCAGCCACCATTTTTTGGGCCGGGTTGGCATTCTCGTATCTTCGACCCCTAGTACTTGGCCCAGCTACAGCAGGGTTGCTGCACTCCTTTTTCCAGGCCCACTGCGTGGAAGTGTACTGGGTGTCTTAGCCAGCTGTGTTTCGCTGACCGTGATGCTCGACCAGCTGTGGAGCGCCGACCTGTGCACTCTGGTGTGCATGACTACTCTGCCCCCCCCCCAAAAAATGTTACGAAGGCCTAATTAATTATGCTGATAGGTCTTTAGTACAGACGGTCATAGATATACTACGGGGTTTGTCGCGTCAAGGTAACAGCTGTGGACACAAACATTGCTGAGAGTTCCCTTACATTATACTGTTTACATTTTCTAGCTATACTGGTGAAAATTGCATTACGGACATTATAATCAGTTTTGATTGGCGTATGTGGCTAAGTTGATAACGACGCAGCGACAAAAAAGTCAAGTAGATTTCACCTATTTTATGTCTGTGTGATTCTGGTCTCGCAAGGGGAGAAAATAATAGTGAGATTGTTATTTGTTACTTCTCATATATGACGTAATCTCTGCATATTTAATCAGTGTGATCATTCAATGGATCCCTACAAGAGAGATCCAGTGGGAGTTTATGAATGAATCCCCCCCCCCCCCCTCCACCCAAACATTTTTTTGACAGGTTTTCACAAGTAAAGCTCTAAAACTTAGTACTGCAAATATGTAATATTTAGCTCTGTCACTTCAACGTGGACAGTCCCACTCTTACTCGTCGTTTATGTTGTGAATGTGTTCTTGATAAAGGACTTTGGTAGAAACATCGATTTACTTTTGGTAGCACGTGTTATGTAATTATCTCGCATATCAGTAAATGAACTCTCTGTACTGTCTGCAACAAATTCTTACAACGACGTGTCAATTCTCTTAGCATCTCCTTATATCTACAGATCCGTTCATATTGTCTACATTTTTTCCCCATAAAAAATGTTTAAAAAAATTTTCATATCGGATATTCCCGTTGCTAAATGTAGTTTATAATGTATTTCGTTAATTACTGTTCAGCTCTACTTTTACAATAATGTCATTGATTTGTTGTTTAGCCAATATTTCATTAGGAAGTTAAGGTATAGGCCTACGTGACAGTTTTATTATTCGTTTGTCTCGTGATGTTTTTGGCGTATACACAAACAAATATTTCTACCATCGTGGCTTTTTCAAGCATAAGGCACACGGTGCAAGTAATCGTCACAAGTGTTTTGCGAAAAAATGGAACACCATAAACACGTACATATGTGTGTGTATACGGTGCAGGATTTACGTATAAGCCTAAGCTACACAAGCTATAGCTTAGGGCCCCCACTTTCTTGTCCCCCCCTCCCCCCCCAAATGTCCGGGTGAGCAATTGTCATATATTACGTATAACGGACGTATAAAGGACCCACATATCTCAAATAGCGTACAGCCTTATCTAGTATAAATCCGGCCCTGCACAGAATACGCACACACCTGACACTTACAGCATACAGATAAGTTTATCCTTAGTTGCCTGGTCCATAAGGGATTAAAACCTTTAGGTTTATGTATGTTGATATCGTCTTAGCGAAAATAGGCTTGAAATTCCAAGTTTAGTGCCTGCGTTACAAGAAACACACGCATCGTTAGAGTTCTTGCTTGCATGGAGAATGCCCCACTGGCTTCGCGAACTATTCTTTGAACTGGTCTGGTGGTAAAAGTTCATGCGAACCACTGCAAACAAAGGCAAACAAAGGCTAAATTTCAAAGAGCCAAGTTACAAGCCAGACGGAGCAGCTGGAAAGAAAAAACAGAGTCGCTGAACCTAGAAAGAGATACTAGGAAATTATGGAAACTTGTAAAACAACTAAATGATGAAGGTACAGGGAGAAATACCAAGATCACACTTTATAAAGATAGAAACATTTTAACAGGTAAACATGCAGCTGATTACTTTGCAGATTCCTTTGCAGAAGACAATAACGTCAAAGTCAGCCCAGACAAACAACAGGAGGTTCGAGAGAACCAGAAAAACATTGGACAAGGTGAACCTATACCTGAAGTCATGGAGGCACCAATCACAATGAGAGAACTGGAGCATGCAATATCCAAATTGAAAATGAAAAAGTCCCCTGGAGCTGATGGAGTGTCCAATGAAATGATTAGAAACCTGGGAAGTGCAGCAAGAGCAAAGCTACTGCAGATCTTTAACACAAGCTGGTCCACAGGTAATGTACCACAGGCGTGGAGAGAAGCAATAATGATACCACTCCTCAAATCAGGAAAAGATGGCAACACAGTCTCCAACTACAGGCCCATCAGCCTCACAAGCTGTCTATGTAAAACAATGGAACGCATTATCAATCTTAGGATGCAGTGGTACCTTGAAAGTGAAAACCTTCTGGTATCACAGCAAGCAGGTTTCAGACAGTGCTACTCTACTGAAGATCAGGCAACCTACCTCTCCCAAGAGATTGAGGATGCCTTCCAAGAAAAGAAACTGGTACTAGCAGCATGGATAGACCTCAGGAAAGCATTTGATAAGGTCTGGAAAGAAGGGCTCCTAAAGAAATTGCGAAATTGCAGGGTTAGCTCAAGAATGTACAAATGGGTAAAAGCATACCTGCATAATAGAAGAGCCAGGGTACAATTAGATGGTCGCAAGAGCAAGAAAGTTCTACTGCGTCATGGAGTCCCCCAGGGAGGAGTCCTGTCACCCACACTTTTCTTGGTTTACATCAATGACCTAGTTGCTGAACTACCACACGGGATCAAAGTGGCAATGTATGCTGACGACCTGGTGATCTGGTGCACGGAAGAACATGCAACAGTGGCCACTAAACAAATACAAAGAGCTATCGATGCCCTAACCTTATGGGCAAATAGATGGTGCGTCAGCATTAACACAGATAAGTGCAGCACTACACTCTTTACCCTCTCACCAAAACAAAAAGCTGGTCATATCAAGATAGATGGAGAGCTCTTGAAAGAAGACAAACAACCCACATACCTCGGAGTTACTTTTGATGATAAGCTGACATGGAAGCAGCACATAAACAAAGCAACAACAAAAGCCAGGAGGAAGCTAGCTATCCTGAGAAAACTAAGTGGAACCACATGGGGAGCCAGTGGAAATATACTCAGTAAAGTTTACCAGCAAGGCATAAGACCATACCTGGAATACGGTTCAGCTGCGTGGTGTCCTGCATCAAACACCACATTACAAGATCTAGATAAAGTGCAAAACCAGGCACTTAGAATAATGTTGGGAGCAATGAAATCAACACCCATAGCAGAGATGCAGAAAATGGGAAGAATGCAAACACTTGGCGAACGCAGAGACACAAAAGTACTAATTCAAGCAGAAAAGTTTCAGTGTATGCCTAGTCATCCAATGAAGGAAAGATTCCAAAATCTAGCAATGGGACGACTGAAAAGGAGCAGCTTTATCCATCAAGCTAAACGACTCCGTAGACAACTTACAGACCTACCTGAAGTTGGCAGCCCCTTAAGGTCTGTACCAGAGCAAACCCCGTGGAGTGAAAGCCATGGAATGCCAATATACATTCAGACTCATGTGAAAGGAATACTAAGCGAGGACGAACAGAACAGTGTGCAGCGAATGACAATCACCCTCAGTTTCCTGGATGAGGAATATCCACAAGATATATGGGTCAGAGTGTACACAGATGGGTCAGCACAGAATGCTGTGAGGAATGGAGGTGCAGGTGTATATATAGAATATCCACACAAGCCTAGAGATACAATCAGAACACCGACAGGAAAATTCTGCAATAATTATGATGCAGAAATCCAGGCAATTAGTGTGGCAGCTAAAAAACTGCTGAACTCCAACTCTGACCTACAGCCTGTGGTATTCCTGACAGATGCAAGGTCAGTGCTTCAAGCTCTCCAGTCTGGAAAACTAACAGACTTAAAAAAACTACTTAGCGAATTGTCTTACCAGTATAGGGTAACCATGCAGTGGATACCCTCTCACTGTGGAATACCAGGAAATGAAAAAGCAGACCAACTGGCTAAGGAAGGTGCTGCCGAAGACCAACCAGATATACCAATCACCTACCATCAGAAAAAACAGATGATAAAGTCAATAAGAAAGCCACAAACACCAACACAAGATGACTATCACAATATGAACAGATCAGAACAAGTTATAATTCTACGTCTCAGAACAGGACACAACCGACTCCGCAGTCACATGTATACAAAGTTCAAAATTGGCAACACGGCCATGTGTACATGTGGACAGGCAGCACAGAGTGCCAAACATATACTTCAAGAGTGTTCTGAGCATGAAACGCTGAGGCAGACATATTGGCCAGAGGAAACAACACTGGAATCAAAACTCTATGGGACACTGTATGAACTACAAAAGACAGTGAGTTTTATTAAGGAGACAGAATTACAGATATAGACATGTTTCAAGTGAACGAAAGAAGAAGAAGAAGAACTGCTAGCAGATTGCCAACCCATCTATGCCCCACAACATCCCTGTCATCAACATGTGTGGATATGAGTACCATGAACTCAGCATCCACCCTGGCATGGCTCACAACAATCACAAGGTAACGCCTGCAGCATCGACCATGGACATGAGATAACACAGTGTAGTCAGATTGTCAGTACAATACCTTGGCCAAACAGGTTAAAAGCTGGAGATAAATCAAAACGAAACGGTCTAATATTGCATGTTTCCCGATGGGGAATTGAAGAAAGGGATGTTGTAGTTGTGTGATAAAGGCCATTGATGTCGTCATGGCATGCATAGGGTTGAGTTTTTTAAAATTTACCATTCGACAGAATAAAAACCCAATCTTTACCGGGAGTTGAGCCATGAACCTCACGAATGTGAGACCAATGCATTAACCTCTCAGCCATGCGTCACACTTAAACGATGGGCACATTCCTGGTTTGTACAAGGGTCCCAACCTATGTGGCTATGAGGTTTCTTCTGTACTTTCCAAACGTATGCCTCATAATTTGACTTGTGGTATGCCCGTGTATAACCCAGAGTGCGTGTATCCACTCCACATATAGTTCCCTTGTGTGAAAAGGATCAGACTTGAGAGATGGACATCTTGTTGGGTTGGACTCAGGATATTGCCAGACATATCTGTGCACCGAAAGGCTTTAATACTAGGTGAGGAATGGATACTGGTCCCACTGGTTGTTCAGGAGATGTTCGACCATCATGACAGTCAACAGAGAGTGCAATAATGAGTGTTGACACCAACTGTCAAGGCATTCATTTCCGAACATGTTGACACAGATGGGTCGGTCATCTGACACTAAAGTCCGCAATGCCCTTTGTCGTCAGATCATGTGAAAGAATAGTTCCCTAATGTCAGCACTGTCCTTTATCCAGTGGCGTAGCGTGAGTCAATGGCGCCCGGGGCGGGCGGAATCATATATTCCGCCCTTTCCGCCTTTGTGACATTAAATATATATGGCAGTGATTGTGAAAGCGTGGAAGAAAATAAATTTTCCGCCCTCCCGATGAGGCTCGCACCTCCGCCCCCCTCTCGTTACGCCACTGGTTGCGGGGCATCAACTTTGGAACGGCAAAGGCACTTAAATCCCATTTCAATGTTTTCATTATTTTGAGGGGCATTTTGATGCCCGGTGCGACCGCAACCCCCTCGGCACGCACATCACTCAAGGATACGGGGAAGAATATGCTAACAAAGATGGCGGAAATCCCCGTGAATTATAGCTTGTGTCCTGATATAGCCTAATGGGACTAAGTCCGCTGGTTGAAGAGGCACGCCTCTCCAAAAGAGAGGCAAACTCACTAACCTACCTACCTATGAATTATAGAAATTTTAGCTTACAGCTGCATAATTACGTACTATGAATGATACACTCGGCTGGCGCGTATCGCTTTGTTGAGAAGGATGGAATACATATGGGATAATCCAACTACAATTTAATAAATCCTATATGTCTTGTCAACACTTTCCTCTATATAGCCACATCACTGTTGCCTCTAATTTTTCCACTATCCTGCTTATTTATTGCCAAACTTAGCATAAATGTTTTAGAGTCAGTGGTAGGTCCCTATATAGGCCTGAGAAGATTACAGGTTTTCGAGTACAAATGCTACAGACAAATTCTACGAATTTCCTATAGGGAACATAAGACCAATGTGTACGTAAGAAATAAAGTAGAGATGTGTGTAGGAGTTCAGGAACCATTTCTTTCAATAGTGAAACGACGAAAACTAGCATGGTTCGGACATGTACGCAGACATGATTCCTTGTCAAAAACAATACTACAGGGAACTGTCGAAGGGGGGAGAAACAGAGGAGGGAAATAAAGGCATGGACAGACAACATCAAGGAATGGACAGGACAATATATTTCCACACTCATCCGCATCGCTGAGGATATAATTCGCTGGAGGACTCTGTGTGCTGAAGCAACCAATGTGACACCCCTACGACCGCGAAGGGTTACGGTTTATTGATTGATTGATATAGGCCTAGCCATGAAACTCTCTTCAGCGCTTCTTAATGACAGTGACATATTACATAGCATATTCTTCTCAACATCTCAACTAGAAATCTGTGTACCCATACAAATATAAAATATATTGCTTTTTAGATTTATAGGTCTATATTAGTGCATATGGTATGAATGGCCTATTCTTCTTCTTCTGCGTTCATTCTCTTATAACCACAACGAATAAATCGTGAGATTTCCGCCGGCGAGAGCGAAGTACGTTGTGCCACAAGTTCCACAGTTGAACTGTGTTATTTGTACCTCGATTGGCTCACTTTGTGGTCTAGAAATCCGAGGCCCAGCACATCCGTTTTTGTCATGCCTTTAATTCGGGTAGTAGGCTTCCCTAGCCCATGACAGCCTGCCTATCTGTCGACAGTCACGTGGGTGCGTAGTGATTCTTCGACAAGACGATTGTCGTTCACGTCTATCTCGCGCGAGGTGTTTCGCCGTCTGTGAACCTGCCTCGTGTAGTTCGACGTTCTGTGCCTATGCCCATCGGATGCTGAACCTTTTCTCATCCACGAGAAGAGTTGGACCATGGCTCTTTCGTCTTCTTAGCCGAGGTGTCGTTCACCTACAGCATGAACCCCTCACCCAATTCCGAGTCTCACACCACGACATGACCTATAATGGTACACATGGCATACAATGGTATCTAGGCGTATCTTCACTGATGTACTTATTCTGCTCTTTCATATGGTATTTAATCTGGGCATTGCAGCCGTGGCTTCTTCTTCTTCTTTCGTTCACTTGAAACATGTCTATATCTGTAATTCTGTCTCCTTAATAAAACTCACTGTCTTTTGTAGTTCATACAGTGTCCCATAGAGTTTTGATTCCAGTGTTGTTTCCTCTGGCCAATATGTCTGCCTCAGCGTTTCATGCTCAGAACACTCTTGAAGTATATGTTTGGCACTCTGTGCTGCCTGTCCACATGTACACATGGCCGTGTTGCCAATCTTGAACTTTGTATACATGTGACTGCGGAGTCGGTTGTGTCCTGTTCTGAGACGTAGAATTATAACTTGTTCTGGTCTGTTCATAATATGATAGTCATCTTGTGTTGGTGTTTGTGGCTTTCTTATTGACTTGATCATCTGTTTTTTCTGATGGTAGGTGATTGGTATATCTGGTTGGTCTTCTGCAGCACCTTCCTTAGCCAGTTGGTCTGCTTTTTCATTTCCTGGTATTCCACAGTGAGAGGGTATCCACTGCATGGTTATCCTGTACTGGTAAGACAATTCGCTAAGTAGTTTTTTCAAGTCTGTTAGTTTTTCAGACTGGAGAGCTTGAAGCACTGACCTTGCATCTGTCAGGAATACCACAGGCTGTAGTTCAGAGTTGGAGTTCAGCAGTTTTTTAGCTGCCACAATAATTGCCTGGATTTCTGCATCATAATTATTGCAGAATTTTCCTGTCGGTGTTCTGATTGTATCTCTAGGCTTGTGTGGATATTCTATATATACACCTGCACCTCCATTCCTCACGGCATTCTGTGCTGACCCATCTGTGTATACTCTGACCCATATATCTTGTGGATATTCCTCATCCAGGAAACTGAGGGTGACTGTCCTTCGCTGCACACTGTTCTGTTCGTCCTCGCTTAGTATTCCTTTCACATGGGTCTGAATGTATATTGGCATTCCATGCCTTTCACTCCACGGGGTTTGTTCTGGTACAGGCCTTAAGGGGCTGTCAACTTCAGGTAGGTCTGTAAGTTGTCTGCGGAGTCGTTTAGCTTGATGGATAAAGCTGCTTCTTTTCAGTCGTCCCATTGCTAGATTTTGGAATCTTTCCTTCATTGGATGACTTGGCATACACTGAAACTTTTCTGCCTGAATTAGTACTTTTGTGTCTCTGCGTTCGCCAAGTGTTTGCATTCTTCCCATTTTCTGCATCTCTGCTATGGGTGTTGATTTCATTGCTCCCAACATTATTCTAAGTGCCTGGTTTTGCACTTTATCTAGATCTTGTAATGTTGTGTTTGATGTAGGACACCACGCAGCTGAACCATATTCCAGGTGTGGTCTTATGCCTTGCTGGTAAACTTTACTGAGTATATTTCCACTGGCTCCCCATGTGGTTCCACTTAGTTTTCTCAGGATAGCTAGCTTCCTCCTGGCTTTTGTTGTTGCTTTGTTTATGTGCTGCTTCCATGTCAGCTTATCATCAAAAGTAACTCCGAGGTATGTGGGTTGTTTGTCTTCTTTCAAGAGCTCTCCATCTATCTTGATATGACCAGCTTTTTGTTTTGGTGAGAGGGTAAAGAGTGTAGTGCTGCACTTATCTGTGTTAATGCTGACGCACCATCTATTTGCCCATAAGGTTAGGGCATCGATAGCTCTTTGTATTTGTTTAGTGGCCACTGTTGCATGTTCTTCCGTGCACCAGATCACCAGGTCGTCAGCATACATTGCCACTTTGATCCCGTGTGGTAGTTCAGCAACTAGGTCATTGATGTAAACCAAGAAAAGTGTGGGTGACAGGACTCCTCCCTGGGGGACTCCATGACGCAGTAGAACTTTCTTGCTCTTGCGACCATCTAATTGTACCCTGGCTCTTCTATTATGCAGGTATGCTTTTACCCATTTGTACATTCTTGAGCTAACCCTGCAATTTCGCAATTTCTTTAGGAGCCCTTCTTTCCAGACCTTATCAAATGCTTTCCTGAGGTCTATCCATGCTGCTAGTACCAGTTTCTTTTCTTGGAAGGCATCCTCAATCTCTTGGGAGAGGTAGGTTGCCTGATCTTCAGTAGAGTAGCACTGTCTGAAACCTGCTTGCTGTGATACCAGAAGGTTTTCACTTTCAAGGTACCACTGCATCCTAAGATTGATAATGCGTTCCATTGTTTTACATAGACAGCTTGTGAGGCTGATGGGCCTGTAGTTGGAGACTGTGTTGCCATCTTTTCCTGATTTGAGGAGTGGTATCATTATTGCTTCTCTCCACGCCTGTGGTACATTACCTGTGGACCAGCTTGTGTTAAAGATCTGCAGTAGCTTTGCTCTTGCTGCAATTCCCAGGTTTCTAATCATTTCATTGGACACTCCATCAGCTCCAGGGGACTTTTTCATTTTCAATTTGGATATTGCATGCTCCAGTTCTCTCATTGTGATTGGTGCCTCCATGACTTCAGGTATAGGTTCGCCTTGTCCAATGTTTTTCTGGTTCTCTCGAACCTCCTGTTGTTTGTCTGGGCTGACTTTGACGTTATTGTCTTCTGCAAAGGAATCTGCAAAGTAATCAGCTGCATGTTTACCTGTTAAAATGTTTCTATCTTTATAAAGGTTGATCCTCGTATTTCTCCCTGTACCTTCATCATTTAGTTGTTTTACAAGTTTCCATAATTTCCTAGTATCTCTTTCTAGGTTCAGCGACTCTGTTTTTTCTTTCCAGCTGCTCCGTCTGGCTTGTAACTTGGCTCTTTGAAATTTAGCCTTTGTTTGCTGATATTTGTTGTGATGTTCTTGGCTAGGTCTGTTCTCAGCCTGCTGTCTAGATGTTTCCATCTCATTTTGCAGCTTTTCCAGTTCATCATTCCAGTAGGGTTTGTAGTTTTTGCGTGCCCCCCTGGGTATGGTTTTACTAGCAGCTTGTAGTATACATCTATTAAATTCACTCACTGCTCTATTGATGTCTTTGTCCAAGTTCATGTCCTTAGCTAGAACACTGGTTAAATGCTGGTACATTTTCCAGTCTGCCCTTTTATAGTTCCACCTAGTGAGCGTGCTGCTGTCCTTGGTAAATTCATTGTGGATTTCCAGAAATACTGGTCTGTGGTCACTACCTCCAAGCTGCTTTCCAACAACACGTGTGATGTTCCATTCCAAGCCTGGTGAGTGGAATGCCAGGTCTGGTGTAGAGGTGGTGTGCCATGCTCTCGAGTAGAAGGTTGGCGAGTCTGCTGGCTGGTTAATAAGGATGAGATTATTTTCATCCTGCCAGCTCTCAAGTTCCTCACCTCTCTTGTCAATATGATCGTATCCCCAGCTCTGAGAGTGGCTGTTGAAGTCACCACACACCATAAGTCTCTCTTTGTCTGGAATTGTGTCTAGTGCCAATGGTTTATCATTTGGGCAGTAGTAGTTCAGGAGATGGAATTCTGCACTGTCTGTTTTTAGGTGGAGCATCTGGTATTCTGCCCCTTCCATATATACTTCAAGCTGACATGCGCTGATATTGTTTTTAACAAGTGTCAGAATTCCACCCTTTCGCCTGTCCTTTCTGTCAGACCGGTAGCACTGGTAGCCTCTGATTTTGAAGGCTATGTCGCTGCTGAGGTGTGTTTCTTGGATACAGCATATACTAACTTGTTCTTCACTGAGGACATTTTCAAGTTCCAATTTTTTGCTGTATCCATCTCTTTTACTGTTGACACCCTCAGCATTCCAGTGCATTATTTTTATTGGTTGTTTGTTTGTTTGGCCAGTAACTCTATTCCCTTGCCTCCTGGCTCCTCGGGGCAATTGAGAAGGACTTCCAGTAACTGAGGTTGGGCCCTTTCGAGGTATAGGGCCCGGCACCGTCCCTGCCTGAACGTCCGCCACAGGGCAGGCACCATAACTATTTCTAGATGTAGACATGTTTCCATTGTGTTTTGTGCGTGGCATCCTGATTATCTGTGCGCCTTTTGGCTGGATGCCTCCGTCTTCAGCACTCTGCTTACTTGGGCAGGACTATGGTCCTGCTCGAGTGGGACTGCCCGACCAGTCTTAGTTTCCAGCCCCTGATGGCTGAACTAAGCCCCATCACCTCTGCACGGTGCTGGTCTCGATGGGGCAGCCGTGGCTATTTCAAGTGTAATTTTCAAGCGTTGACTGCAACGGATCTTGTATCTCTTTCACGAGGTTTCTATCTCTTCCACAGGGTTTCTATCTCTTTCACGAGGTTTATATCTCTTTCACGAGGTTTCTATCTCTTTCGCGAGGTTTCTATCTCTTTCACGAGGTTTCTATCTTTTCCACAGGGTTTCTATCTCTTCACGAGGTTTCTATCTCTTTCACGAGGTTTCTATCTTTTCCACATGGTTTCTATCTCTTTTATGGGGTTTCTATTTCTTTCACGGGGTTTCTATTTCTTTCATAGGGTTGCCATCTCTTTCACAGGGTGCCATCTCTTTCAGATTGTTGTCATCTCTTTCACAGGGTTTCGATCTCTGTCACATGGTTGCCATCTCATTCACAGGATTGTCATCTCTTTCACATGGTTGTCACCTCTTTCACAGGGATGCCATTTTAAATATCTGGCTCATGATTAAGTTGAATATAATAGGTCAAGTGGTGCAGATATCTCAACAAGGCTCTAGACCATGACACATGCATTCTTTTCTCTAGACTACATTCTACCAATCGATTTTGAGAATGAATGCAAAAAACTAAATATTTTGCTATTTTTTGCCTATTTTGAAAGCATATCTACTTTCACATATAATCTTGTTTAAATTTATCTACAAATGTACTTACGTAAAACACATGTTTTTAGAATGGTCCACTTAGACACGACGAACTATCACTAAAACTAGGGTGTTATGATGTGTAAACAAGAAAACCTACAAATTACAATACACAAAACATTTTCAACATTTATATCAAAAGGCTGATCATGTTTTCTTGTTTAAACTATCATTCAAAGCCTCCAAGTAAAAATTGATAAAGTAGCACCTTAATAAAACTGGCTTGTTTATTTGGGTGGTCATTGTTAATTTTTTTGCTTCTTTCATAAGTCTCCATTGAAGCCATATCTCTCCACATTTTTTAAACAACTTGTAGAAAACTGGTAACCAAACCACAGAATAAAAAAAAAAGTCAGTCCTGAGCCATGTCGATGAAATAAAATGCAGCTATCACCTCCCAGACAAGAACTGCAAAGAGTAGAAAAATATTTATCACCACACGCAAGTTTTAAATTGCCGGAAATCAAAACACAATTAAGAAATAATGCACCGAAAAGTTCCGACCCAGTGTCTTATGAAAGCAACACAGAAAACAATAGACACCTACCCAGAACAATGGATTCATGTCTATACTGATGGGTCTGCTTTCAAAACTACCATCAAAGCAGGTTATGGTGTCTATATAGAATATCCAGACAAAACATCTGATGAGTTGTTTGATGCCTGTGGGGAGATATGTTCTAACTATGAAGCCGAAATAACAGCACTAGAAGTTGCCTTGTACCACCTGAAGACCATATTTGATGCCTTTCCATCAAAAGTTCAAAACATTGTTATTTTCACAGATTCTATGTTCGCTCTTCAAGCACTAGAATGTGATGGACATTGTAAGCCTGAGCTGGTGGAAATATATCACCATGCCAACTAGCTACTTACATTGTTATGCAGTGGATATCTGACCACTCAAACACACCTGGCAATGACAAGGCAGATAGACTAGCAAAGATGGGAGCTCAACAAAAACAGCCATATACATAAACAACCAGGCACACAGTTAAAATGATGCTGAAATCTGTGACTAAAGAAAATTGGGTGAACAGATGGGCTATGGGAAACATTGAGAGGGAAACCTATAAATATATGACCAGCCCAAATCCTAAAGATAACATGGACCTCCTGGGAAGAAAAGACTAGAGTATCATCTTCCGACTGCATACCACACAACATGTACAGCTTAACAATCACCTGAACAGAATACAACCACAACACACAATCCAGAGTGCCGGCTGTGCGCTCATCCCTAGGAAAATGTTGACTGCAACCTTTTTAAATGCACAGCACTGGATGACATCAGGAAAATGCTTCTCCCTCCAGGGCTAGATACATGGAACACATTATTTGGAACAAAACAACAGCTCACAAACACATGCATATATCATACAATAGCATTGGGTCAAAGGGCATGAGCCATGGACCGCTGGATCAGCAACCAACCAACCAACCAATAAAACTTGCCTAGGAAAGAAATCGTGTGAAACATAGACACTATGCATTTTTGCAATTTAATTAATATGAGGGTCTCCTTGTTCATATGAAATTTTGCTCTGGCCAGCTTTTCGATCATCTGTAAAGACGCAAAAAGCTGTAATTTTGTATGTTTTCTTCTAACTATATCAAGACCTTGTTTTAATGTATTCGGGTAGAGGGTAACTTTGTTTCGTAAAATGGGGCAGCAGATCAGTTTGTTTCTATAAAATGGGGTCATGACTCAAAAATATTTCAGAATCAGAGCGATTGATGTAGAAGAAATCTCTTATTTCTGAGACATGTCTCTAAATCTGGACAATCATTCTTTGATATAATTCTGTCATTCATTGTGGTTAAAAAAAATGACAAAATACTTCATATAATCTTCAACAATTTTATTTACATTAAATATCTATTCTATTTATAAACCTGCACCCATCAGGGTCATAAGTGTACCACATTGAAATCTTTAGCACACAGTCCCCACGGCGAGGTGAAAATTCTAGTGGCACCAAATCACCTTGCAAGGTATGGTTTTAACAATACATTTGCGTGAAATGAGATGATTGAGAAAAGTTAAAAATATCAAACATTGAGACCAACGGAGAAATGAAGATATCAGAGAAGAAATAAAAACCATCTCAAGACTACATTGAGAGACAGCAAACAAGGTGGTTTAGTCACATCATTAGAATGGAACCAAAGCAACCAGCACTTTGTGCAAACAACAGCTGAAGATCATACTACAGGGTACAAGGAAGACCAAGAATTAGATGGATGGAGGCAAAGAAACCTTAAAGAGACACGTGCTGACAATAACCAAAGGCTGACAACTCCAACTTCACCCACAACATTTAACAACATAATTGGAGGACCCATGAAATAGGACAACAAAGTACACCCCTAAAACTTCCTCTTTGGCACCCCAATCATGAAGCCCTGATTGTTTCCATTCATGGGCAGTAGGGTTAGTAAAGCATCAAGAGGTTTCAGCAGTTCTAGCTAATATTTTTCTTTTCCACTCTTCATATTCCACTATTGAAGTCATTTGTTGATGCTTATCTGCAGTCTGTTCTACTTTCTGTCTTTTCTATCTCTCATCATCTGAAAATTAGAAAAGTTAAAAAAAAGAGTTCAAAAGTTGTAGAGGATTGACTTCACTGTACTCGGTTTCACATATATACTCATCACTCTCAACAAAGTGGCATGCCACCTGCCAAGAGTACCACTCATAGCACGTAACTCCATAGCTTCAAGTGATAACCCACAGGGATCTCTGAAAAATTCACTTTATACACAAAATGACATGAGCCAGATTCAAACTCATGACCTCTTGAACTCAAGTCGAACAGTTTAACCCCATTACACTAAGGAGATCCCCCTGAAAATTAGAAGTTGTGACAAATCTTCAAATTAATAATATTGACTTTAATTAATGTTTTATTTGGGTCAGTACACATCATAGCCAGCCCCTTATCATGGATATGAAGATTTAGTCGCCCCCCAGTATGTTGACGAGATCTTAAAGTGTTGCACAGAGTAGCAAAACTATGACCTGTCTTGTATGTTGTTAAAGATAAATAAGGAAATTTGAGGTTGGCTTGACCCATCCCGTAGAATACTAAAGTAACCCAGAAGTCATTCTGCAGTTGGAATGTGCCGCAGAAAGACGAGATATCGCAGATAAGCTGTAAACCACACATAATGAACTCAGTTCTCTAGACTCATTCTTTGACATGGCTTTATGGTCACTTTGACCCATGTGATAGGATAGAAAAGTACACCCCTAAAGCTCCTTAGCTCTCTCTTACAACATGCATAGCAGGTCACAAGGTTGCTATACTTTAATCCTTTTTTGGGCATCAGCAGATCAATAGAATAATGTCACGTCTGTCCTTGTCTGGAACGCGTGCCTATGTAATAGTTCGTTAATAACCAGAAAATAGAACGAACTCAGAAATTATGCACAGGTTCATTGAAAGTTTGTTACGGTGTACACAGTTTTCATGTAGTCAATAATTTTACATCACTTGCAGAGAGTGTCGCCACAAATTACAAAAATGGCTAATGTTAGTGAAATTATGCCATCATTTAATGAGAAGGGATAATGCTAGAGTTTGGAGGGGAGAGGTGTTAGGCGCAGTGTTAAAACTAATTCTGAGGAGCACAGTAGCCTAGTTGATAGTGAGCTTTCTTGCTATCACTGGATTACAGCATACCAGGTTCAAAACCTTGTCCGGACAAACAAAAATTCCCATTGTGATTTCTCGCTGGACACGATCACTCCTCCTGTCGACTCAGCTGTAATAGGGTACCTGACGCATGAGTTAGGGGAGGTAAAGACAGTAAGAAAGGGAACTGGCCACCCCAATTAATAGCTGCTGTGGCTTAGTGCATGAAGTGATATTCATCCGTAACATCAGGTGGCTGCCATGGGGCCTACCTTTACCTACAACTAATTCTAATTCTATCCCTACCCCCTCCTACTGTGTTTCAAAAACTGTGTTCTTCCTATTTTCGGTAATTATATACCTAGCTTCAAACTACTAGACAATTTCATTCTGCAATGTCACAAACTATTAAAAAATTATGACCAGACAATTCTTTAAAAACTATGAACGCTGTAAACATTGGTAGGCACACGTTCCAGACATGAACCGTTACTTCTTCTTCTGCATTCATTCTCAAACTCTTGTAAACTAGCAGGATGTATTCTGGAGAACAGAATCTGCCAAATCAAGGTTTACAGCTGTCTGAGATATCTGCTCCTTTCAGTACAACAAACCAAATTTAGTACAGCTTTGTGGGTCACTGACGTCACATGGGTCCATTCATTATTCGTGGTTTAAATAAAAATTACTCTCATGGTTAAACCAGACATGAGAAACTTGGATACCAGGGCTCAAACTCTGGGAAGGTGCCATATTAATTTAGCAAGTGTTGTCGAGGTCCCTCTTCAGGCGGTTTCTGGTCTTTTCTTCATTCCAAAACTTCCAATGGATATCTCTTGCAGCAGAACAATGGTCCTACTAGATTTCCAGCAGAATTTAGTCCAGAGAATGGAAATTCTCTGCATTGAGTCGCCGTTTTATTTACACCAATAATACGACACATCCATCTTCGATGGGGGTTTCTGGTCAACCACTGACTAGACAGCTGAGCACTTATGGGAAACCGTGTGTTAGACACTGGTTCAGAACTCATATTACCGTTACCTTTTACAGTTGATCCCAAATCGTCATTATCGACTATGACAGACAAACATTACAGGATGATCATACAGTCTCCGGATTACATCCTGATAATATGCAGGAGTTTAAGAATGAACACAGAAGAAGAGTGCCCAAAGAGCACTAGAAAACACTTCAAGCGAATGGATCCATCAAACTCTGTGGTCTGTATCAAAAGGTGAAAAAAACAACATCTGCCAACTCGGTCAGATGGTCTGCCAAAATTAATTAACATCTTTCTATAGATGTAATGTTACCAGGATTGGATGAATATATAGTATAAGAAATATAACAAAATAGAGAACAACAAATACACTGATATTGTTACTACCTTGAATTTGAGCTTCTACGACCTCCAACAAACTCCACTTTGTACTTTTTACTTGTGGACTTTTGTCTGTGGATTGATGATTTATTCATTGCAAACATTTAACATTTACTTTAATCATACAAAAAGGGGCATAGAATAGAAGAGATCAAACATTTCAAAAGATGTAGAGTTTCCGTTTTACTTACATCAAATATTGACAGACAGTTAATCGGTAGTAATAAATGAATAGGCAAAAAAGATTCTGGCAAGGACCTTCTTCGCCTTTGTTGCCCAGCCTGAAAGGGGAGAAAATAATTGTGTTACTTTTACATGTCATGCATGTTGTAAGAGGTGACTCAGGCTTTTAGGGGGTGGAGTTGGCTGTCACATCCCTTACAGGGTCAAATGACACAGAAACCATGCTAAAGTCAAATGTGTCAGGACCAATGGCCAAGATATCACAGTCAAGCTGCAAGCCATGACACAGTGCATTTAATTCTCCAGACTACATCCTGTTAATCTGAAGGAGTTTGAAAAAGAACGCAGATGAAAAGGGCCTCCTTAATATGACACTGGAGAAATTATGATGGTTGCACAGAACAGAGAGTAGCAGTGCTTGATAATGGTTGCACAGAACAGAGTGTAGCAGTGCTTGATGATGGTTGCACAGAACAGAGAGTAACAGTGCTTAATGATGGTTGCACAGAACAGAGAGTAGCAGTGCTTAATGATGGTTGCACAGAACAGAGAGTAGCAGTGTTTGATGATGGTTGCACAGAACAGAGAGTAGCAGTGTTTGATGATGGTTGCACAGAACAGAGAGTAGCAGTGCTTGATGATGTTCTGCTAAAGAAATATCACATTAAAGAAGCTATTGGTTAATCCATGTTATTGTACTTCAAGGCAAACCCACAATTCTACATCTCCCTGAGAAGATGTCAAAAAATATGCATGCTGATAGTCCCTATGGCTAGCTAGCTGGATAAACACTCTAAATTCTACTCGACATGTTCTCAGTTCTATTTATACCATAAATAATATTGAATTGCCGCCCATGTGTTACCGAGGTCTGAGAGGAAAGTAAAGAACAGCAACATTGTTAACCTTCCATGCATGTTGTAAGAGGCGACTAAGGAGGTTATGGGATGGAGTTTGTTGTCCCATTCCATATAGGGTCAACATGACCCAACTAGGTCAGATGGTCTGCCAAATTAATTAACAGCTTTCTGTGAATATCCATCTCTGTGAGCCAGTGTTCCTCCTTTAACTGGTTTAATGAAATGTTGTCTTGCAGGATATGTTCTGCTGTCTGTCCACATAGACACAGAGGTAATGTTACCAGTCATGGATGAATATATAGTATGTGAAATATAATTGTTGTGGTGTGACAAGTATGTCAACAACAATATATTCACGTGATCAAATAAACATGAAAAGCGAGACAACATCATTACCAAGTGTTTGAGGTACATATTTATTCAACTGGATAATCAGTCTGTCTATAGTTGCTTTCCTGACTCCACTTTGTTCTTTAAGTTTGAATAAGTCCATTTTAAGCTTCAGTGTCCTGGTTTGAGAAAGAACACAACTTTGTTAGCTAGTAGATAGTCGTGTGAACTAGAAAACAGATGTGTCAGCTTATATGATATGTGTGAACTAGATGACAGATGTGTGAGCTAGATTTTAGTTGTGTGAGCTAGAAGACAGATGTATGAACTAGAAGACAGATGTGTGAGCTAGAAGACAGATGTGTGAGCTAGAAGACAGATGTGTGAACTAGAAGACAGATGTGTGAACTAGAAGACATATGTGTGAGCTAGAAGACAGATGTGTGAACTAGAAAACAGATGTGTGAGCTAGAAGACAGATGTGTGAGCTAGAAGACAGATGTGTGAGCTAGAAGACAGATGTGTGAGCTAGAAGACAGATGTGTGAACTAGAAGACAGATGTGTGAACTAGAAGACATATGTGTGAGCTAGAAGACAGATGTGTGAACTAGAAAACAGATGTGTGAGCTAGAAGACAGATGTGTGAGCTAGAAGACAGATGTGTGAGCTAGAAGACAGATGTGTGAACTAGAAGACAGATGTGTGAACTAGAAGACATATGTGTGAGCTAGAAGACAGATGTGTGAACTAGAAAACAGATGTGTGAGCTAGAAGACAGATGTGTGAGCTAGAAGACAGATGTGTGAGCTAGAAGACAGATGTGTGAGCTAGAAGACAGATGTGTGAGCTAGAAGACAGTTGTGTGCGCTAAGACAAATGATCTAGAAGACAGATGTGTGAACTAGAAGACATGTGTGAGCTAGAAAACAGATATGTGCGCTAAGACAAAAGATAATCTAGAAGACATATGTGTGAACTAGAAGACATGTGTGAACTAGAAGACATATGTGTGAGCTAGAAACAGATGTTTGAACTAGAAGACAGGTGTGTGAGCTAAAAGACAGAATTTGTGAGCTAGAAGAAAGTCATGTATGCTAAGACAAACGTTGATCTAGAAGGCAGATGAGTGAATTTTTAAAATACATAATTAAGCAAGACTGTAGTTTCCTAAATATTTGTGGTTACCGGTGGGTAGGAGAGAAGGGTAAAACCTATTGATGAATGTATGGACAGCACTTTAGCAGCAATATCTCATCATATCAAACTCTAGCAGCAATATGCTAATTTGCTGTCATTTTTCATATTAATTAGTTCTGCATGCACCTAAAAATTGTAGAAATAGGATCTTACCTTTGCCAACACAAATATATATAATTTATGTGGTATTTAATTATATTCAATAGTTTGATAATTTATTTTCATTTTAATTATGCTAATTTGCGACCATTTTTAAGGTTAATTAGTTCTGCGCGCACCTAAAAATTATAGAAATAGGATCAACAGATGCGCCTTGCCTTTGCCAACACAAATTTATATAATTTCTGTGGTATTTTAATATTAATTAGTTCTGCACAACTAAAAATATAGAAATAGGATCAACAGATGCGTCTTGCCTTTGCCAATACAAATATAGGTACAATACAAGAATCAGTGGACAGCTTTCTACGGAACACATAGCTAACATAATTAGATGGAACGAAATTACTAAAAGTCGCATATACAGACTTTTCGACACAATTTCTATAATTAATTTTCAATTTTAATTATGCTAATTTGCTACCATTTTTAAGGTTAATTAGTTTTGCGTGCACCTAAAAATTATGCCATCATTTAATGAGAAGGGATAATGCTAGAGTTTGGAGGGGAGAGGTGTTAGGCGCAGTGTTAAAACTAATTCTGAGGAGCACAGTAGCCTAGTTGATAGTGAGCTTTCTTGCTATCACTGGATTACAGCATACCAGGTTCAAAACCTTGTCTGGACAAACAAAAATTCCCGTTGTGATTTCTCGCTGGACACGACCACTCCTCCTGTCGACTCAGCTGTAATAGGGTACCTGACGCATGAGTTAGGGGAGGTAAAGACAGTAAGAAAGGGAACTGGCCACCCCAATTAATAGCTGCTGTGGCTTAGTGCATGAAGTGATATTCATCCGTGACATCAGGTGGCTGCCATGGGGCCTACCTTTACCTACAACTAATTCTAATTCTATCCCTACCCCCTCCTACTGTGTTTCAAAAACTGTGTTCTTCCTATTTTCGGTAATTATATACCTAGCTTCAAACTACTAGACAATTTCATTCTGCAATGTCACAAACTATTAAAAAATTATGACCAGACAATTCTTTAAAAACTATGAGAGCTGTAAACATTGGTAGGCACACGTTCCAGACATGAACCGTTACTTCTTCTTCTGCATTCATTCTCAAACTCTTGTAAACTAGCAGGATGTATTCTGGAGAACAGAATCTGCCAAATCAAGGTTTACAGCTGTCTGAGATATCTGCTCCTTTCAGTACAACAAACCAAATTTAGTACAGCTTTGTGGGTCACTGACGTCACATGGGTCCATTCATTATTCGTGGTTTAAATAAAAATTACTCTCATGGTTAAACCAGACATGAGAAACTTGGATACCAGGGCTCAAACTCTGGGAAGGTGCCATATTAATTTAGCAAGTGTTGTCAAGGACCCTCTTCAGGCGGTTTCTGGTCTTTTCTTAATTCCAAAACTTCCAATGGATATCTCTTGCAGCAGAACAATGGTCCTACTAGATTTCCAGCAGAATTTAGTCCAGAGAATGGAAATTCTCTGCATTGAGTCGCCGTTTTATTTACACCAATAATACAACACATCCATCTTCGATGGGGGTTTCTGGTCAACCACTGACTAGACAGCTGAGCACTTATGGGAAACCGTGTGTTATGACACTGGTACAGAACTCATATTACCGTTACCTTTTACAGTTGATCCCAAATCGTCATTATCGACTATGACAGACAAACATTACAGGATGATCATACAGTCTCCGGATTACATCCTGATAATATGCAGGAGTTTAAGAATGAACACAGAAGAAGAGTGCCCAAAGAGCACTAGAAAACACTTCAAGCGAATGGATCCATCAAACTCTGTGGTCTGTATCAAAAGGTGAAAAAAACAACATCTGCCAACTCGGTCAGATGGTCTGCCAAAATTAATTAACATCTTTCTATAGATGTAATTTTACCAGGATTGGATGAATATATAGTATAAGAAATATAACAAAATAGAGAACAACAAATACACTGATATTGTTACTACCTTTAATTTGAGCTTCTACGACCTCCAACAAACTCCACTTTGTACTTTTTACTTGTGGACTTTTGTCTGTGGATTGATGATTTATTCATTGCAGACATTTAACATTTACTTTAATGATACAAAAAGGGGCATAGAATAGAAGAGACCAAACATTTCAAAAGATGTAGAGTTTCCGTTTTACTTACATCAAATATTGACAGACAGTTAATCGGTAGTAATAAATGAATAGGCAAAAAAGATTCTGGCAAGGACCTTCTTCGCCCTTGTTGCCCAGCCTGAAAGGGGAGAAAATAATTGTGAAACTTTTACATGTCATGCATGTTGTTAGAAGTGACTCAGGCTTTTAGGGGGTGGAGTTGGCTGTCACATCCCTTACAGGGTCAAATGACACAGAAACCATGCTAAAGTCAAATGTGTCAGGACCAATGGCCAAGATATCACAGTCAAGCTGCAAGCCATGACACAGTGCATTTAATTCTCCAGACTACATCCTGTTAATCTGAAGGAGTTTGAAAAAGAACGCAGATGAAAAGGGCCTCCTTAATATGACACTGGAGAAATTATGATGGTTGCACAGAACAGAGAGTAGCAGTGCTTGATAATGGTTGCACAGAACAGAGTGTAGCAGTGCTTGATGATGGTTGCACAGAACAGAGAGTAACAGTGCTTAATGATGGTTGAACAGAACAGAGAGTAGCAGTGTTTGATGATGGTTGCACAGAACAGAGAGTAGCAGTGCTTGATGATGTTCTGCTAAAGAAATATCACATTAAAGAAGCTATTGGTTAATCCATGTTATTGTACTTCAAGGCAAACCCACAATTCTACATCTCCCTGAGAAGATGTCAAAAAATATGCATGCTGATAGTCCCTATGGCTAGCTAGCTGGATAAACACTCTAAATTCTACTCGACATGTTCTCAGTTCTATTTATACCATAAATAATATTGAATTGCCGCCCATGTGTTACTGAGGTCTGAGAGGAAAGTAAAGAACAGCAACATTGTTAACCTTCCATGCATGTTGTAAGAGGCGACTAAGGAGGTTATGGGATGGAGTTTGTTGTCCCATTCCATATAGGGTCAACATGACCCAACTAGGTCAGATGGTCTGCCAAATTAATTAACAGCTTTCTGTGAATATCCATCTCTGTGAGCCAGTGTTCCTCCTTTAACTGGTTTAATGAAATGTTGTCTTGCAGGATATGTTCTGCTGTCTGTCCACATAGACACAGAGGTAATGTTACCAGTCATGGATGAATATATAGTATGTGAAATATAATTGTTGTGGTGTGACAAGTATGTCAACAACAATATATTCACGTGATCAAATAAACATGAAAAGCGAGACAACATCATTACCAAGTGTTTGAGGTACATATTTATTCAACTGGATAATCAGTCTGTCTATAGTTGCTTTCCTGACTCCACTTTGTTCTTTAAGTTTGAATAAGTCCATTTTAAGCTTCAGTGTCCTGGTTTGAGAAAGAACACAACTTTGTTAGCTAGTAGATAGTCGTGTGAACTAGAAAACAGATGTGTCAGCTTATATGATATGTGTGAACTAGATGACAGATGTGTGAGCTAGATTTTAGTTGTGTGAGCTAGAAGACAGATGTATGAACTAGAAGACAGATGTGTGAGCTAGAAGACAGATGTGTGAGCTAGAAGACAGATGTGTGAACTAGAAGACAGATGTGTGAACTAGAAGACATATGTGTGAGCTAGAAGACAGATGTGTGAACTAGAAAACAGATGTGTGAGCTAGAAGACAGATGTGTGAGCTAGAAGACAGATGTGTGAGCTAGAAGACAGATGTGTGAGCTAGAAGACAGATGTGTGAGCTAGAAAACAGATGTGTGAGCTAGAAGACAGATGTGTGAGCTAGAAGACAGATGTGTGAGCTAGAAGACAGATGTGTGAGCTAGAAGACAGATGTGTGAGCTAGAAGACAGTTGTGTGCGCTAAGACAAATGATCTAGAAGACAGATGTGTGAACTAGAAGACATGTGTGAGCTAGAAAACAGATATGTGCGCTAAGACAAAAGATAATCTAGAAGACATATGTGTGAACTAGAAGACATGTGTGAACTAGAAGACATATGTGTGAGCTAGAAACAGATGTTTGAACTAGAAGACAGGTGTGTGAGCTAAAAGACAGAATTTGTGAGCTAGAAGAAAGTCATGTATGCTAAGACAAACGTTGATCTAGAAGGCAGATGAGTGAATTTTTAAAATACATAATTAAGCAAGACTGTAGTTTCCTAAATATTTGTGGTTACCGGTGGGTAGGAGAGAAGGGTAAAACCTATTGATGAATGTATGGACAGCACTTTAGCAGCAATATCTCATCATATCAAACTCTAGCAGCAATATGCTAATTTGCTGTCATTTTTCATATTAATTAGTTCTGCATGCACCTAAAAATTGTAGAAATAGGATCTTACCTTTGCCAACACAAATATATATAATTTATGTGGTATTTAATTATATTCAATAGTTTGATAATTTATTTTCATTTTAATTATGCTAATTTGCGACCATTTTTAAGGTTAATTAGTTCTGCGCGCACCTAAAAATTATAGAAATAGGATCAACAGATGCGCCTTGCCTTTGCCAACACAAATATATATAATTTCTGTGGTATTTTAATATTAATTAGTTCTGCACAACTAAAAATATAGAAATAGGATCAACAGATGCGTCTTGCCTTTGCCAATACAAATATAGGTACAATACAAGAATCAGTGGACAGCTTTCTACGGAACACATAGCTAACATAATTAGATGGAACGAAATTACTAAAAGTCGCATATACAGACTTTTCGACACAATTTCTATAATTAATTTTCAATTTTAATTATGCTAATTTGCTACCATTTTTAAGGTTAATTAGTTTTGCGTGCACCTAAAAATTATGCCATCATTTAATGAGAAGGGATAATGCTAGAGTTTGGAGGGGAGAGGTGTTAGGCGCAGTGTTAAAACTAATTCTGAGGAGCACAGTAGCCTAGTTGATAGTGAGCTTTCTTGCTATCACTGGATTACAGCATACCAGGTTCAAAACCTTGTCTGGACAAACAAAAATTCCCGTTGTGATTTCTCGCTGGACACGACCACTCCTCCTGTCGACTCAGCTGTAATAGGGTACCTGACGCATGAGTTAGGGGAGGTAAAGACAGTAAGAAAGGGAACTGGCCACCCCAATTAATAGCTGCTGTGGCTTAGTGCATGAAGTGATATTCATCCGTGACATCAGGTGGCTGCCATGGGGCCTACCTTTACCTACAACTAATTCTAATTCTATCCCTACCCCCTCCTACTGTGTTTCAAAAACTGTGTTCTTCCTATTTTCGGTAATTATATACCTAGCTTCAAACTACTAGACAATTTCATTCTGCAATGTCACAAACTATTAAAAAATTATGACCAGACAATTCTTTAAAAACTATGAGAGCTGTAAACATTGGTAGGCACACGTTCCAGACATGAACCGTTACTTCTTCTTCTGCATTCATTCTCAAACTCTTGTAAACTAGCAGGATGTATTCTGGAGAACAGAATCTGCCAAATCAAGGTTTACAGCTGTCTGAGATATCTGCTCCTTTCAGTACAACAAACCAAATTTAGTACAGCTTTGTGGGTCACTGACGTCACATGGGTCCATTCATTATTCGTGGTTTAAATAAAAATTACTCTCATGGTTAAACCAGACATGAGAAACTTGGATACCAGGGCTCAAACTCTGGGAAGGTGCCATATTAATTTAGCAAGTGTTGTCAAGGACCCTCTTCAGGCGGTTTCTGGTCTTTTCTTAATTCCAAAACTTCCAATGGATATCTCTTGCAGCAGAACAATGGTCCTACTAGATTTCCAGCAGAATTTAGTCCAGAGAATGGAAATTCTCTGCATTGAGTCGCCGTTTTATTTACACCAATAATACAACACATCCATCTTCGATGGGGGTTTCTGGTCAACCACTGACTAGACAGCTGAGCACTTATGGGAAACCGTGTGTTATGACACTGGTACAGAACTCATATTACCATTACCTTTTACAGTTGATCCCAAATCGTCATTATCGACTATGACAGACAAACATTACAGGATGATCATACAGTCTCCGGATTACATCCTGATAATATGCAGGAGTTTAAGAATGAACACAGAAGAAGAGTGCCCAAAGAGCACTAGAAAACACTTCAAGCGAATGGATCCATCAAACTCTGTGGTCTGTATCAAAAGGTGAAAAAAACAACATCTGCCAACTCGGTCAGATGGTCTGCCAAAATTAATTAACATCTTTCTATAGATGTAATTTTACCAGGATTGGATGAATATATAGTATAAGAAATATAACAAAATAGAGAACAACAAATACACTGATATTGTTACTACCTTTAATTTGAGCTTCTACGACCTCCAACAAACTCCACTTTGTACTTTTTACTTGTGGACTTTTGTCTGTGGATTGATGATTTATTCATTGCAGACATTTAACATTTACTTTAATGATACAAAAAGGGGCATAGAATAGAAGAGACCAAACATTTCAAAAGATGTAGAGTTTCCGTTTTACTTACATCAAATATTGACAGACAGTTAATCGGTAGTAATAAATGAATAGGCAAAAAAGATTCTGGCAAGGACCTTCTTCGCCCTTGTTGCCCAGCCTGAAAGGGGAGAAAATAATTGTGAAACTTTTACATGTCATGCATGTTGTAAGAAGTGACTCAGGCTTTTAGGGGGTGGAGTTGGCTGTCACATCCCTTACAGGGTCAAATGACACAGAAACCATGCTAAAGTCAAATGTGTCAGGACCAATGGCCAAGATATCACAGTCAAGCTGCAAGCCATGACACAGTGCATTTAATTCTCCAGACTACATCCTGTTAATCTGAAGGAGTTTGAAAAAGAACGCTGATGAAAAGGGCCTCCTTAATATGACACTGGAGAAATTATGATGGTTGCACAGAACAGAGAGTAGCAGTGCTTGATGATGGTTGCACAGAACAGAGAGTAGCAGTGCTTGATGATGGTTGCACAGAACAGAGAGTAACAGTGCTTAATGATGGTTGAACAGAACAGAGAGTAGCAGTGCTTGATGATGGTTGCACAGAACAGAGTGTAGCAGTGCTTGATGATGGTTGCACAGAACAGAGAGTAGCAGTGCTTGATGATGGTTGCACAGAACAGAGAGTAGCAGTGTTTGATGATGGTTGCACAGAACAGAGAGTAGCAGTGCTTGATGATGTTCTGCTAAAGAAATATCACATTAAAGAAGCTATTGGTTAATCCATGTTATTGTACTTCAAGGCAAACCCACAATTCTACATCTCCCTGAGAATATGTAAAAAGATATGCATGCTGATAGTCCCTATGGCTAGCTAGCTGGATAAACACTCTTAATTCTACTCGACATGTTCTCAGTTCTATTTATACCATAAATAATATTGAATTGCCGCCCATGTGTTACCGAGGTCTGAGAGGAAAGTAAAGAACAGCAACATTGTTAACCTTCCATGCATGTTGTAAGAGGCAACTAAGGATGTTATGGGATGGAGTTGGCTGTCCCATTCCATATAGGGTCAACATGACCCAACTAGGTCAGATGGTCTGCCAAATTAATTAACAGCTTTCTGTGAATATCCATCTCTGTGAGCCAGTGTTCCTCCTTTAACTGGTTTAATGAAATGTTGTCTTGCAGGATATGTTCTGCTGTCTGTCCACATAGACACAGAGGTAATGTTACCAGTCTTGGATGAATATATAGTATGTGAAATATAATTGTTGTAGTGTGACAAGTATGTCAACAAAAATATATTCACGTGATCAAATAAACATGAAAAGCGAGACAACATCATTACCAAGTGTTTGAGGTACATATTTATTCAACTGGATAATCAGTCTGTCTATAGTTGCTTTCCTGACTCCACTTTGTTCTTTAAGTTTGAATAAGTCCATTTTAAGCTTCAGTGTCCTGGTTTGAGAAACAACACAACTTTGTTAGCTAGTAGATAGTCGTGTGAACTAGAAAACAGATGTGTCAGCTTATATGATATGTGTGAACTACGCGTAGATGACAGATGTGTGAGCTAGATTTTAGTTGTGTGCGCTAAGACAAACGTTGATCTAGAAGACAGATGTGTGAGCTAGAAGACATGTGTGAACTAGAAGACATATGTGTGAGCTAGAAACAGATGTGTGAACTAGAAGACATGTGTGAGCTAGAAGACATATGTGTGAACTAGAAAACAGATGTGTGAGCTAGAAAACAGATGTGTGCGCTAAGACAAATGATAATCTAGAAGACATATGTGTGAACTAGAAGACATGTGTGAACTAGAAGACATATGTGTGAGCTAGAAACAGATGTGTGAACTAGAAAACAGATGTGTGAGCTAGAAGACATATGTGTGATCTAGAAGACAGATGTGTGAACTAGAAAGCAGATGTGTGAGCTAGAAGACAGATGTGTGAGCTAGAAGACAGATGTGTGAGCTAGAAGACAGTTGTGTGCGCTAAGACAAACGTTGATCTAGAAGACGTGTGAACAAGAAGACAGATGTGTGAGCTAGAAGACAGTTGTGTGCGCTAAGACAAATGATAATCTAGAAGACATATGTGTGAACTAGAAAACAGATGTGTGAGCTAGAAGACAGATGTGTGAGCTAGAAGACATATGTGTGATCTAGAAGACAGATGTGTGAACTAGAAAACAGATGTGTGAGCTAGAAGACAGATGTGTGAGCTAGAAGACAGATGTGTGAGCTAGAAGACAGATGTGTGAGCTAGAAGACAGTTGTGTGCGCTAAGACAAACGTTGATCTAGAAGACGTGTGAACAAGAAGACAGATGTGTGAGCTAGAAGACAGTTGTGTGCGCTAAGACAAATGATAATCTAGAAGACATATGTGTGAACTAGAAGACATGTGTGAACTAGAAGACATATGTGTGAGCTAGAAACAGATGTGTGAACTAGAAGACATGTGTGAGCTAGAAGACATATGTGTGAACTAGAAAACAGATGTGTGAGCTAGAAAACAGATGTGTGCGCTAAGACAAATGATAATCTAGAAGACATATGTGTGAACTAGAAGACATGTGTGAACTAGAAGACATATGTGTGAGCTAGAAACAGATGTGTGAACTAGAAGACATGTGTGAGCTAGAAGACATATGTGTGAACTAGAAAACAGATGTGTGAGCTAGAAAACAGATGTGTGCGCTAAGACAAATGATAATCTAGAAGACATATGTGTGAACTAGAAGACATGTGTGAACTAGAAGACATATGTGTGAGCTAGAAACAGATGTTTGAACTAGAAGACAGGTGTGTGAGCTAAAAGACAGAATTTTTGAGCTAGAAGAAAGTCATGTACGCTAAGACAAACGTTGATCTAGAAGGCAGATGAGTGAATTTTTAAAATACATAATTAAGCAAGACTGTAGTTTCCTAAATATTTGTGGTTACCGGTGGGTAGGAGAGAAGGGTAAAACCTATTGATGAATCTATGGACAGCACTTTAGCAGCAATATCTCATCATATCAAACTCTAGCAGCAATATACTAACACAAAATTCTTGCCTTTGCCAACACAAATATATATACTTTCTGTGGTATTTAATTATATTCAATATTATGATAATTTATTTTCATTTTAAGTATGCTAATTTGCTGCCATTTTTAAGATTAACTAGTTCTGCACACACCTAAAAATTATAGAAATAGAATCACCAGATGTGTATAGAATTTGCCAACACAAATATATATAGTTTCTGTGGTATTTAAATATTCAATAGTTTGTTCATTTATGTTCATTTCAATTATGCAAATTTGCTGCCATATTTCATATTAATTAGTTCTGCGTGCACCTAAAAATTATAGAAATAGGATCAACAGATGCGTCTTGCCTTTGCCAAGACAAATATATATACTTTCTGTGGTATTTAATTATATTCAATAGTTTTATTTTCATTTCAATTATGCTAATTTGCTGCCATTTTTAAGATTAACTAGTTCTGCACACACCTAAAAATTATAGATATAGGATCAACAGATGTGTATAGAATTTGCCAACACAAATATATATAGTTTCTGTGGTATTTAATTATATTCAATAGTTTGATATTTTATGTTCATTTCAATTATGCGAATTTGCTGCCATTTTTAATATTAATTAGTTCTGGATGCACCTAAAAATTATAGAAATAGGATCAACAGATGCGTCTTGCCTTTACCACCACAAATATAAATACTTTCTGTGGTACTTAATTATATTCAATAGTTTTATAATTTCATTTTAATTATGCTAATTTGCTGCCATTTTAAAGATTAACTAGTTCTGCGCACACCTAAAAATCATAGAAATAGGATCAACAGATGTGTCTTTGTCTTCACGAACAAAAAAGCTTATAGTTTATGGCTTATACGAGTATTGAAAATAACAAAGATAAGTTAGAAATTATCAGCTTTGGTACATTTTGCCACAAGTCTTATTTATATTTTTCTTTATAATATTATATCACTGTTTCAATGTAAATTATTTAGATGTCAAATTCATTCGAAAAAAAATACGTAACATTTTTTCACGGTTGACGTACATACTTCATTGAGGTATCGTTGAATTGCATTTTTGAAGGGCTATCTAACTATATTATTAGTAATTATGTAGAAATATAGCACAATTCTGAAAATTTTGTCCAAGTATCTAACTAACAACAAACAAGATTTCCTTCCATGTCTCTCGTTTCATTGCAATTTTCTTTAGATCTTCATTGTCGAATTACATGAGGTTGAACGAATCATAATGTATGTGTGGAAATCCTTGAAGCCGTATCAGTAACGCAGATATTTAATTTCTACGATATTAATGTGTTAAATTAATGATCAACCAGTTCTTGATTCAGCAAAACAAAAACATTATTTGAACCGGAAGTTAAAGATAGTAGCATTTATTTACCAAGGGACATAGCCGGGCATACACTCCAAAATCAAGGGTGGTAATAAGTATGAGATATTAATAAATCATCAAAACACACAAATTTTGATCTAGCAGTTGGCAATATCATTTATATAAACAACTATAACTCATTTAGAGAGATTTTATGTGACTGTTTTCCGTTCTCCTATTTATAAAAATGTTTTTTGAAAGCAATATGCGTGACATTCTCCCTCACTGTTGTCATGGGTAACAAAATGTGTGGCACATAAACTTTTGGATGTTAAGGGATAATGTCCGTATAAGGTTCAAGTTCCCCGCGGAACTTTACAAAAGTTGGCTCTTGACTTTGTATGGGAACCAGTGTCAGTAGTCCGTTCACATGTCTTAGACTCCACCGCGGGGTCAAGGTTCAGCCAGTGTCGAGTCAGCTCGCTCGTCACAGTACCGCTTGGGATCTAGGCTGGTTCCTCCCCATATGACATGTTAAGACAGGACGAAGTCACCGGGGTGAAGTTTTCGGTCGTACGGAATGTTAACAGCATAAACGTGCTCAGCTGAGTGGTGAGCTATACTCAGCGTCCGAGTGGCTTTCGATGTCGGCGCCTGCTATGTCATACCGCCTCGAGAGAGGATTACGGGGGTATAGGAGAGCTGCTTAGAAAGTGCTTCACTCGACTTTTTTATCATTTTTTTTACTTTTATAATTACCTCTGTGATTAAAAACAAATGTTTAGTCAAATTATTTCATTTTGTTTTATTGTAAAGAATACATTTTTTGTTGTTGAAAAAATAAAGAAAAATATGTTTATACATAATGATAATGTATAGTTTTTAATGACTTAAATTCTTAATTGTCACATTTTACAAGAAAATGATATTTTATTTCTGTGGATTATTGATTTTTGATTAGTAACAAGTGTCACATCACTGGGGGCATTCCTATATATGCTCTCCTTGCCGTTCCGTCAGCCATCTAAAAGTGTATAAGCTCAGTGTCCCAGTCAGTTGCTGATCACGCGTTCTTCTGATCTTTCCGGAGAGGGAGCACCTTCTCCCATCACATCTAGTCAATACCATTTCTGCAATTCTCTGAATATGTACATTGTCACGTTTCGGGGGGGGGGGGGGGGGGGAGAACGGAATTGCAGTTTATGAGTTTTGAAAACTTAATGGTTGAGAGAATATTTACTTTCAAAAATAACGCAAATTCACACTATAAAAACATATATTGTGTTGGTTGAGTTTTTAAAAAATGTAAACTTAAAATATTTTGACTTGATAAATATATTTCTCAATATAATAGCAGAAATATGCATTTGTTTATGCGAATGGCAGATATGTGTGTTAGTAACGGTCTCACGGGGATTGTCTTGGTTTTATATCGCTGCCTGATATCTCGCCCGGTTGTGACGTGTCCCGGTTTCTATCCGTTTAATAATATGCATGTAACGAATGTGTCACGTGTTCGAATCAACACACTTAGTGAAAACTTCGTGAAAACAAGAGAAGTGTGATCATGTTTACGAGTTTGGCACGGGGGCATGGTAACACTAAGCGCATGCGATTGTAAAGGCTTAAATCTATTTATACATAGATCAGTGGTCATAACGTATTTCTGTAGACGTATTAAATTATTAAAAAAAATTATGTGATTGTCAGAAGTCTGTCAGGGGATCATCCAATGAATAAATTAGATTTCCAACACAGCTAACCTGTGTTCTTTGATAAAATTAAAAAGAAAGAATATCTTTGACAATTTGTTTCTAGTGAACAATCTGAAAGCAATGGTAGTTAAATGAACTTAATTTCCAATAGAAACTGCCCGTGTGTTACCGGGCCTGGGTGGGAGAAGTGAATAAAATCTGCCCTTGTTTAGCCGGGACTGGAAGGGGAGCATAGAATAGCTACACTGTTACCTGTCAAACATTTTGTAAGCAGCAACTAAGTGGATTTTGATGTGGAGTTCATTGTTCCATAAAGGTCCATAGATAACTATTAGGGCCATAGAGATGTTTTCGATGTGGAAGGGGTTTTACCTAAAAAAAAAATAATGTAAAAAAGGCATTCTTTCGTTGTTGTATGAAATAATTCCATCTTTTTACTGAGAAAGGGGTGATTACTTTTTTTTTGTAAAAAAAATCGTTACGGGAGGGGTTTTACCCGCCATTTGGCTAAATTACTAGCAATAAAAAAAACATTTTAGGATTTCTTAAGAGTGAAAGGGAGTTAACCCTCCCCCCCCCCTTATCATTAGAAGTATAAACCATGCAAGTAGATATATTTGTCGATTTAATATTGATTGACTGATTCGGAACCACAAGAAATGTGCGCTATTAGCTCTTACTTCCTATGTGCAGTGCGGTAATTTTTTTGTGAGCTTTCTTTCATACCCAGGAGACTTCAGCTCAGTGCAATGCCCATTGAATGAGTTTTCTACTCAGAGGAGGTCTATAATTGTATAGATAACATGCTACAAGCTTCCATAAAGGAGCTTCAGTATAACGGCATGTCATCTACTAAGGATTTCAGTTGCATGGGTGATTTGTCTAGTTGGACATTTGTGGGACCCACAGATGCAACCGCATGCGTTTAATATTGAAAGTAATGTTCTATTAGACATGTATGAATCTATAGCATTGATTTTGTTTTTCCAAATGATAGTTGGTCTTGACATATCATCTAAATCCATCTCCAGCCTTAAGCTAAAGTCACATTTTTGACTAGGAAATCCTGTGACTTCTGGATCAGTACACCGTCAATGGAATGGGTCAGCCAATTCAACCCTCAAAACTTTCTGAGTCACCATTTACGATGTGCATGTCAGGTAATAGTGCAACTAATGTGAGCTCCATTTTCTGGTTTCCGCACCACACGGACTGACCACTGATCTATAATACATAGCACACTCCACATCACACAGGCTGACCACTGATCTATCATACATAGCACAGTCTACATTATACGGGCTGATCATAAATCTACCATGCACAGTTTAGTATACATTACTCGGGCTGACCACTGATCTAAAACACATATCACAGTCAACACCCCGCAATGTTTTTGTTTGTCTTTTCTTATAGGTCCTAATTTTGACATCTTAGCAGCAAATTTACTTTCGTGAACTGTACGAGATAGAAAAAGGGCTCTGTTTACAGGAAGAAAACTAACCTATTGTGCCTTAGATAGTCACTTTGATGTAACATAATGCTTTATTTTTTTTAAAAACCCACTAATTTAATCACCAACAGAGAACTTGACATTTTATAAGGTGGTTTTTACGTTTGCAATCGAAGGGAGATAACAACAACAATTGTCAATAAATTTGTTTCAACTAATTATTCTCCCCTTATTAGTTATCATCCCACTGTGTCATACCAGGAAATTGAAAAGGCAGACAGACTGGCAAAGGATGGAGCAACACAGGGACAAATAGACCAAGAAATCGCCTACAAAGAAAAAGGACATTCATCAAAACTGTCAGGAAAGTTGACTACCCAAAAGACAATTACCACTATCTCGACAGAGCAGAACAGGTTATTACATTTCGCCTCAGAAAAGAACACAACAGATTAAACAGGCACTTAAATAGACTGAGACTGGTCCCATCACCTCTGCGCCCTTGTGGGTAGGCAGCACAGACCACTGAACATATTATGCAAGACCGCAATACACTAAGCCGGTTATAGTAAGAACACTGGCCCACGGAGATGGATATCCACACAAAGATGTATGGGAGCATTGGGGAGCTTTCAAATACAACAGCATTTATTTAAAAAAGGACTTGATGTGCAGACACGTCAAACTGCGAACGAGAAGTGGAGACTAATTATTGTGTAAAAAAAAGAGAAGAAATGTACTCCTGCTACATCTTTAATTTAAACACGAATTAAACAAATAATTTGTTCTTTTTTCTGTTGTATGCATCTGTCTAAAATGTTAAAAATATTATTATGAAAAACTCATACGTAGGTTGACCATGATTCCTGTGTACACAAACTGGAAATTAGAATTATATCCCTTGTGAACCAAATAAGAACCAAATTGTGCTTATTACAAACATGTGTGTTTCCAGTAACGACGAATGCAAAGCATGCGAAACATGGGTACTAATAAAACATTGTCCAATATAACAACATCATTTGAATTAAAATTCTATAGAATAGTTCTGAGAAAACCATGGACAGCAAGGAAAACAAACCAGGAGGTGCAAAGCACAATCATCGTCCAAGATGGCTGGCTTCTGAAAACCATATTTAATGAACAACTAGTATTTTTCGGTCATGTTAATAAACATGACGGTATGGAGATAGTGATATTTGAGGGATGATAGAAGGTAACAGGTGTAAAGGCCAACTAAGACGCCCTTGGACAGAAAACATACAGGAATGTCTGCCCTAAAGGAGGCAGTACACCTTGCTCAAGACCGAGGAGAATTCAACAGAGCCATAAGGAAGACCACGTTCTGGATAGAATATATCACGTGTTGATCCCCTTAAGGTGCTCCAATAATAAAATTGGTATGATAAAAACATGATATATTATATACCCAGGCAGTTTTAGTTCAGCAACACACTCTTAAACACATACTCTTGAATTCGCGGTGGTTGGATTACCAGAACACGATCTCTATTATTATAAGCTGATGGTTAAAAACTTTGATGATACAACCAAATTGTCGCCTGAGTGTTTCCGGGGTCATAAATTGGAGTAAAGAAAGGCGACATTGCTACCTGCCAATCATGTTGTTAGAGGCGACTAAGCAGGTCTTGGGTTCGCGTTGGTTGTTTCATCCCAAAAAGAGTCAAAGGGACGCAGAAGCTATGCTGAAGTAGGATCTGGAAGGCCGAAAAGCGCATATATCGCAGCTAAGATGTACGCTATAACACATTGCACCTCGTTCTCCGAACTACATAAAGCTAATCAGGAGTCTGAGAACGAACTCAGAAGAACAAGAGCGAAATTGGATCATGTCCGCGGTTGAAAGAAGAGCACCATTACCATAAGAGTACCACCAATGCAACAGAAAACCTTAGTAGATGACATGCCGTTATATTGAGACTCTCTTATGGAAGCTTTGTAGTATGTCATCTATACAATTATAGATCCTCTCTGAGAAGAAGTCTCTTTAAATAGGCACTGCACTAAGCCGAAAGCTGAAGTTTCCTTGATATGAAAGAAAGCTCAGAAAAACCATCCCACTGCACATAGGAAGCAAGAAAGAATGTCGCTAGGAAGGAGCAGTTTCGTGGGCAAGAAAGACTGATAGTCAATCAATTACGTACTTCTTCTTCTTCTGCGTTCGTTCTCAAACTCCTGCAGATTAGCAGTATGTAGTCCGGATAACGGAATGAGTTGTGTCATGGTTTACAGCATTGCTGCGATATCTGCGCCTTTCGACCTGACACATCCGACTTCAGCGTGGCTTTGGGTCACTGACCCTATATGGGATGAGACAGCCAACTCCATCCCATAACCTCCTTAGTAGCCTTTTACGACATGCGTGGAAGGTAAACAGTATTGCTATTCTTTTCTCCCCTTTCGGCAACACACTGGAGAACTGCGTACTGGGACCGTCAGTCAGCGTGTAATGGCGGCTACATTCATGGAGAGATCTGAGCATCTATGGACTTGTCCGGAGTGCAGTGATGATGATCCAACGACTAACTAACTAACTATAGGAAGCAAGAGTTATCACAATTCCTGGGGATCTCAAAAACACAAACCATAATGTTACTTAAAAAATTATTATAATAATAAAATATTGTGATACAAACAAGGTAATAATGAAACATGAAGATCACAAAACACAGATTTATTACACAAACATATTTTGATCAAAATTATTCCTTGATAACCCATATATATATTTATTTAAGCTTACCTATGGGACTGTCTGACCATCATGTAATAATGAACATGCGCACGCACGCACACACACACACGCATACGTTTGTGTAGGTGTGTATGTATGTATGTATGTATGTATGTATGTATGTATGTATGTATGTATGTATGTATGTATGTATGTATGTCTGAAATAGACGAGTGACTAGTACACAGCTGTGGGTGTGAGTCACGTGACCTTCAACACTTCATGCATATCCACGATCAACAACAGCACTGGCTGACTCCATTGATTCGATAATTGTCCAAAACTGATACTAGGGGAGATACACTCATCATCATCAAGTTCCATCTCCGCAACGAAGGTTGGCTGCAACAGATCTCCGACATCTCCTCTCTTGTTTTGGTGGTGCACTCTGCTAGACTGTAACTTGCCCATCTTGTGATGTTATTCTTCCACTTGTATATCTGCCTACCTCTTGCTCACTTCCCTTTGACTTTACCCTCAAGGTCTTCAATAAGGTGTCATGCCTTTTAATGTGTCCAAAATATTTTATTTGCTTGATCTTTATTTCTCTTAGTAATTCTTGCTTCATATTAAGTGTTTTAATAATCTCTTTGTTTGTTTTCTTCTCCTTCCATGATGTTTTCTCTATTCTTCTATATACCCACATCTCAAATGCATCAATTCTGTCTTCTAATTCTTTGTTTATTGTCCATGTTTCTGAGCCAGACATTAATGCATAATAGATGTAGCATTTTATAATTCTCATTTTTAACTTGTTTGTAATTTGTTTAGATATTAATAATTTCCTCATGTCATTGAAAGTACTTTTAGCTATTATTATTATTCTCATTTTAACTTCTGTTTCACATCTGCCGTCATTTGTGACTATATGTCCAAGATATTGATAATGTTGTACTTGTTGTAGTTTCTCTCCATGTATGTGTATGCAGTTCTTGTTCGTCTATGTTGATTATCATGGTTTTGTTTTTTGAATATTTATATCCAGCGCAAATTTATTACTTGATTTATTGACTTGATCTATTAGTCTTTGTAGTTCGTGTTCACTTTCTGCTTAAAGAACTGTGTCATCTGCATATTTCAGGTTGTTTATTATTTTCCCATTGAGATACACTACTAGTCTTAAATCTGGCAACGCTGCGGAAAGGATGAATATGAAATCAGCTGTTTGTTTACGAACGCCTGTGTGGGTGTGTCGCGGACCATGGACTTGACTGTGTGGTGTGTGTGTGTGTGCACGATTTCTGGGTCGAAAGTTCATACCACCGTAAGAATAACAAAACTGGTCTTAGCTGGATCCAGCGGACAGAAATTCTCAAAGCAAGTAGTTGAAAGAGGAAAAAGCAGTGAACCGAGCAAGCTAAACAGATTATCTTACATTCTTTGCACAAGTAGGCCTACATGCCCAGGGGCTGCCCAAATGTGCTAATGTCCTCCTGTTCTTTAATGTTGGGGACTAAGTTAGCTGAGTGCTTAGGTGACCAGTGACAACATAATAAGTGTATACTTTCCGAAAGACAATGTACGTACTTAGCTAAAAATGAAAATGTAATCTCTAACAAATATAAAGAAAACTATGGATTACAGAAAAAGCTATAAAAACAATATGCAAAAATTGAAGAAAACAAATGTTAACAAGGCGCAGACGCATTTTAAAAGACATTAACCAATATTGAAAATCAACACAGAGGGGCATAGTGTAAATAGCATTAATCGTTAACAAGGAAAATATAGCACAGATATATAACATAAATAAGAGATAGATTATATGTGAACATTCATGTTTGACAAGAACAGATAGAACACATATTCAAAGACTTATTTGGCAGAGAAAATATTGGACAGAAACCAGCACATCACATTTTAATGAAGAAACTCATCAGCGTCTGACTCCAGCGGGAGAACTAGAAGAAGAAAAAGACCCAGGTCCTATAAACAAAGACATGTTTACAGTCAGTCATAGTTGTTTGAGATATCATTGTGTCAAATTTCCTCAACTTAGACATTCCCTACATTCAATTACCATGGTATGTCCAATTTTAGTCGAGACTTTGCTTAGGCCTATAGCAGTGATTCTCGACGTTCGCTATGTGGTCCTTCGGGGCCCACATCGATTTCCAGGGAGAGGGACCACAGAAAAAACTATAATAAGGGGGGGGGGCACCGATTCTTCTAGGTTGGGGGGGGGGGCACAGAAAGGTGATTTTTGAACTAAATTTCAAGCGGAAATTCTGAAACAGAAGTCTATATCATAGAATCTGGAGTCCCAACCTGATAGAGTGTTGAACTATGAAACAGACAGCAGTCTATATCATAGAATCTTGGAGTCCCAACCTGAATGAGTAAAAAAAAAAAAAGTAAAGTAACCCATAGCATTTATTAATGCCGTAGGGGTGTGAGATGTTAGCGATCTCACATTTCACAGGCTCTGCAAATGAGGGCGGTAGCCATCTCCTCTCCCTCGCAGTCTTTACTTCCCGGATTAATCCGGTACCCATTTAAGGCTGGGAGCCGTTGCGATCTGAAAACATTTCCGCCGCAACTGGGGAATGAACCCAGGACCACTCATATGCGAAGCCAGTGCGCTAACCACTGCGCTAACGCGGCTCCCAATCATTGACGAAGAAGAACGAAATTTAGAAAGTATAGACCTATATTAAGTTCCGGATTTGTGGCGGCGTGGTACAGATCGCTTCTGTGACGGTCAAGGTACCAGCCGCAGGAAATTGTACACTCTGACCGGTCAGAACGCAACGGTAAACTACTGAACGTATTTATATTGCCTAGAGAACTGGATGACAGAAGAGAGGAAAGAGTGCTTGCGCAAAGGGAAAAAAATTAGCGCATGTCAAACCAAACAATGCAAGCGTACATTTCTAGATCAACTACAAGCAGGCTGAAAAGAACCAGATTCTGTCACATCTCCAACCATCTCGATCAACAACACAAAGATATACTCACAAACTTCCCAACTGAAATAATCAATAAGAAATACCCGACTCCACCTCAACTGAAAGCATTGACACTAGAGATGATAGAAGTAAAATACAATACCACGGAATGGACACATGTCTACACAGCTGGATCGGCGGAGGGGGCAGTAATGAATGGAGAAGGTGGAATTCTTATAAGACTCAAAGATGGGAAGACATTATCAAAAGCTTTTCCACTCTGGAAATAATCCTCTAACTTTAGAGCAGAAGCAGTTGCACTCTATCAAGCACTAAAAGTCTTCACCGAACTTTCCCTACTGACAAGACCAAAGAATATAGTTATATTCACAGTTTGCAGATCCCTACTGGAATCAATCCAGAGCAACAGAAATGAAAGCCTTCTGTACAACATAAGACATAAGCTAAAACATATAAAAAAAATCATCAGCTATTGCCCTTCAATGGATACAATCACACTGTGGAATCAAGGGACATGAGAAAGCGGATATCTGTCAAGAACAGGCTGCGAAATGGAACAACAGACACCTACTGTCCTACAGAGAAGCAAAAACAATAATCCAGAACACATACACAGCAAAGTGGAAGAAACAAATGGAAGTGGAAGACAAACATGATGCAATACATCACTTTCAAAGATATCAACAGACCACACTTTTTCGCAGTAGAACAGGTCACTTCAGACTGTTGGGTCACATTTACCGATTGAGGATCTCATACACAGATGAATGTCCATGTGGATCCGGAACCAAGACTGAACACATACTTCAGGATTGCCCAACATACAAGCAGAGACAGTAGACCTGGCCAGAGGATACAGACTTGAGGCAAAAGCTATGGGGCAGCCGCTCTGACCTGGAGAAGACAGTGGACTTTACCCTGACAACAGGCCTGACAATATAACATGACAACAGATGTTGAACGCGGAAGAAGAAGAGCATTTTAAATACCTGAAAGTTCATTGGGACAAGATTACCTGAACTTCGCCCTTCCATATTTCTTATGGTCATACGTTCTGATGATTCTTTTTCTTCTACAATCGTTTTCAAATTCCTGCACATTAGCTGGATGCCAGAAGAACGTCACGTGTTTGTGTGTACAGCGTAATTGCGACGTCTGCACCTTTTGACCGAAACACCTGACTTTAGCATGGCTTTTAGATCACTTTGACCCTCTATAAAATAGGACACTACGCCACCATAGTGGTATCCAT
Organism: Meghimatium bilineatum; assembly: GCA_034231615.1. Classification (NCBI taxonomy): domain Eukaryota; kingdom Metazoa; phylum Mollusca; class Gastropoda; order Stylommatophora; family Philomycidae; genus Meghimatium; species Meghimatium bilineatum. The sequence continues at coordinate 11,712,173 of CM067308.1, forward strand.
ATTACAAGTGGTACAGAGCGCGTCTGTGACGGCCAAGATACCGAGTTCGATCTCCGCCACAGACACTTAAGTATCCGGACCTTTCAGAAAGCAATGGTAAACTACTGAACGCTTTTATATTGCATAGAAAATCACTACAGCCAAAAATACTGGGTTGATGGCTACATCCTGAAGAGGATACGCTACAAATATTTAGCTTACAACATATATTAAATGAGCCCCCCCCCCCCAATACTGAAGTCGAATATGTCTAGTTGAACGGCTCGATATAGATATTACTCCACTACCAAGTTGTAATGATGGTAGCCGATTGTATGAATATAGTTTTGGCTAAGCGAGTAGAGATCGAAGAGGGAAAGCAAAATCGGCTCCGAATAATATGTGCCAAAGGAAAAGTGTGTACTTCGCTACGCCAATGATACTCTACAATATAATATGCGTTTCATTTACGCTTGAATCTTAAAATAGGTCTTCATCTTGTGTGCTTAAGGGGCATAGCCTACTCTCACGGATCACTGATCAGCAACCAACCGAGGATGTCTGCGGCAAAGACCTCTTTGCAGAAAGTAAACAAGCCTTCTTTCGTGACGTTTTTGATTATTGTTGTGATATTTATTTGGTCGCTATTTATATACTTGGAGTTAAATTAAAAAAAAAAAAAAAGCCAAAGCAGCCCAATGAAATGAAAGGGAATATAACAAAATCATCCTTTCATATCATGTTTACTTTCTGTACACAGGTCTTTAGCTGAGCCCGGTCATGAATCAACTATAGGCCTAAGCCTAAGACCTAATATATATGTGCTAGACACTTGTCGCTGATGGACAAACACATAGGCTATGTATGCTCCACTTCTTAATCTCGTTCACACTGTATGTTCTGATTTCGTTCGAATCATCACAACTATTTTTGGTGTGAATCTTGAACAACTTCTCTCAAGATATAATAATATAATGAACACCCATTGAAATAGAAAAAAACCGTTGTGATTACATAATCACAAACGATGGCAGATGTGAAACAGAAGTTAAAATGAGAATCATCATCATCAAGTGCCGTCTCCGCAACGAAGGTTGGCTGCAACGTATCTCCAACATCTCCTGTCTCTTGTCTTGGTGGTGCACTCTGCTAGACTGTAACCTGTCCATCGTGTAATGTTACTCTCCCACTTGTATCTCTGCCTACCTCTTGCTCGCTTCCCTTTGACTTTACCCTCAAGTAAGGTCTTCAATAAGGTGTCATGTCTTTTAATGTGTCCAAAGTATATTATTTGCCTGATCTTTATTTCTCTTAGTAGTTCTTTCTTCATATTAAGTGTCTTTAGCACCTCTTTATTTGTTTTCTTCTCTTTCCATGATGTTCTCCCTATTCTTCTATATACCCACATCTCAAAGGCATCAATTTTGTCTTCTAATTGTTTATTTAGTGTCCATGTTTCTGAGCCATACATTAATATGGAATAGATGTAGCATTTTATAATTCTCATTTTTAACTTGTTTGTAATTTGTTTAGATATTAATAATTTCCTCATGCCATTGAAGGTACTTTTAGCCATTCCTAAAATGAGAATGGCAATAGCTAAAAGTACTTTCAATGACATGAGGAAAATATGAACATCGCAACAAATTACAAAGTCAAAGATATGCAGATGCCACTGTTCTTTCAGCAGAAAGTGAACATGAACTACATAGGCTAGTATATTACATCGATAAATCAAGTAAAGAATATGGACGTCAGGATTAACGTCCAAAAAAACCCCCAAAACCATGATAATCAGCAAAGTCACAGAAGAACATTTCAAACATGAAAACATGAAAATATGAAGGGGCTAAACATGAAAATACATGGAGAGAAACTTCAACAAGTAGAACAATACTAATATCTTGGACACATAATCACAAATGATGGCAGATGTGAAACAGAAGTTAAAAGGAGATTAGGAATGGCTAAAAGTATTTACAATGACATGAGGAAAATATTAACATCTAAACAAATTACAGACAAGTTAAAAATGAGAATGATAAAATGCTATATCCATTCTGTATTAATGTATGGCTCAGAAACATGGACAATAAATAAAGAATTAGAAGACAGAATTGATGCCTTTGAGATGTGGGTATATAGAAGAATTGGAACATCATGGAAAGAGAAGAAAACAAATAAAGAGGTTCTAAAAACACTTAATATGAAGAACGAATTATTAAGAGAAATAAAGATTAGACAAATAAAACATTTTGTACACAATAAGGCATGATACCTTATTGAAGACTTTACTTGAGGGTAAAGTCAAAGGGAAGCGAGCAAGAGGTAGACAGAGATACAAGTGGGAGAGTAACATCACAAGATGGACAAGTTAGTCTAGCAGAGTGCACCTTCTTCTTCTGTGTTCAGCATCTGTGGTCATGTTATATTGTCAGGCCTGTTGTCAAGGCAAAGTCCAATATTTTCTCCAGGTCATAGCAGCTGAAGTGCACCGCCAAAAAAGAGACAGGTGATGTTTGAGGTCTGTGCAGCCAACCTTCGTTGCAGAGACGGCACGTGATGACGATGATGTGACACAATACCATGAATACTACTACTAAATATTGATTCTTGTATTCTAGAAACTGTTATTGTGAGAATAGCCGATATTACATAAACTGAGAGACTGTAAATAATTGATACATTTGTTAGTGTTATCTGTGTTGTAAACTTTGTACCTCCTGCATACATCCATAAATAATTGCGACTTTATTTATGCCAGTATTGTGGGTTTGTTTCAATTGTCAAAATTTATTTACATGTTTGTTATGTTATGTTATGTTACTCCAGGCCCATAGGCGGCGCATAGGGCAGAAACCATAGCGTTCTATTTCTGTCTTTGTGTTGCCAGGTCTATCAATTCTTGTGTGTTGTTTAGGTTCATTGACATGCCTTCTCTATTAATGGTTCTTCGTAGAGTTTCTCTAGGTCTCCCTCTTCTTCTTATTCCGGGTGGCACCCAATATAGTGACTGATGGGAAATTCTTAGGCTGTTCATTCTGAGAACATGGCCGATGTAAGTCGAAGGCCTTTGTCTAATGAAGGAAGATATATAGGTTTGTTTGCTTTCCTCTCTGATAGTAGCGTTAGATTTAAAGTCACTCCACTTAACATTCAGAATGGTACGTAGGCATTTGTTTTCAAAGGAGTCTAGTCTCTTATCTGTGTCTTTTGGTGGCTTTCCAACGTTCGCATCCATATGATAAAATAGGGATAATGTTGGAGTTTTCAACATTAGTTTTCAACATTAAAAACAACCTGAGTTTTGTGGTGTTTCTTAGTGTGTATGACGTCCAGATGTTGCGTAGTTTACGTTACGATGTTACGTAGTTTATTGAAAGCACCCGTTGCAAGGGCAATACGGTGTAAAATTTATTTTGATGAGTCTCCACCCAGTGCTAGATTGGTGCCTAAATATGTAAAATTGTTGACTTTTAATAATGGAACATTTTGAATTTTTATGTTGTTGGATCTCGTAAAATCTAGTATATGATTTTTTGATGTGTTGATTTTAAACCCTATCTGATTTGAGTAGTGTTGGAGATTGCCAAGCTTAGATTGAACATCTGTGTGGTTTGCGCTCATAAGGGTCAGGTCATTTGTGTAGTCAAGATCTTCGAGAACGGTATTATTAATCCATTTTATTCCTGTCAGCTCATTTTCAGTGCTCTTTCTCATGACCCAATCAATAGCGACACAGAAAAGTAATGGGGACATGATTTACATGTTTAGTCATTTTTAAAATGTTAACATTTATATTTTGGTTCTTTTTAGCAAATTTGAAAAGTATTGAAAGTCTGGAATTTAGCCATATTTTTTCCCTGAAGTTTGACTAAATAATCTCAACTGTCTAACAACCCTTTATCTGGCCTAAAATAAGGGTACAGTACAAGTAGACTCAACCACACGTTTAATTATTTCCCTTGTCTATGTCTGTAAATTTCATGTTCATCATTTAATAATTGAAATATTTATTTATTTAGGGTTAGGGTTGGTTATATAAAACACATCTGTCCTAATCCTAACTCAAATCCTAAAATAAATTAATATTTAAATTATTAAATGATGAACATGAAATTTTACAAGCAGAGACAAGGGAAATAGCTCGACAGTGTGGTGTCATCTACTTGTGTGTCATGTGGCGTATTCTCTCCAGAACGTTGTCTTCCCAATGAACGCCCTGAAGTAGTACATCTACTATATCAAAATAAATCGCCGATAAAAAAACGTCACCTCTGACCACAAGAAGAACTCGGCTAGTCTTCCCGTCTAGTTGCACACCTCTGACCACAAGAAGAACTCGGCTAGTCTTCCCGTCTAGTTGCACACCTCTGACCACAAGTTGCGAATTCGTTTTTGTAGATCAGAGGAAGACACACTTTCTGGGGCGACGGGCATTATTGAGATTTTTTTTCCTGTGATATAGGACCAGAAGTTTATTTTCTTAGTCCATTGCAACTTCTTGTAGCATTTCTGTTTAGCTCTGGGTTCAGCGCATATAATGGTTTTAGATCAGACTGGAGGGTAAAAAAATAGCTTGAAGGATCGTATTTTCCTACTTCACACCACTGTTGTCGATGAACAAAAGAAATGAGAGTCAGCAAAGGAACGCAGCCCAAGATAAGGGGGGGGGGGTTGGGATGGTCAACCCCCCCCCCCCCCCCCCCAGGAAATGTGTCATGACTTTTAGAACTAGGAATGGTCGATACAAATCCTATCCTTATTGATTTTTTGAAAAAGGTCTTTATATGTAGCACGAGTATTGTATGAAAGAAGCACACGCTGATGTAGCAGCTTTATCAGTGAAAGGCACACGGATGTGAGAATATTTGGAGCCAGAGTAAAGTTCACATTCATATATAGATTATCAGAACCAGCAAGGAGTCTAACAAATATGACATAAAAATAAATATAAAAAGGGTTGAATAGCAGTTTTACGTGGAACAATACACAGAAACAACGTTTCGACCTAATGGTATTTATCAGGATAAGGACAAACAAACACAGCAATGGAACCACCATTTGATTCTGTATATTGTTTCACTTGATTATGTGTATTGTTTCATTTATTTCTGTGTGTATGGTTTCACTTGATTCTGTAATTGTTGAACGTGGTTCTGTGTATTATTTCATTTGATTCTGTGTATTAATTCATTTGATTATGTATATAGTTTCACCTGATTATGTGTATTGTGTCACGTAATACCCATTTTACTCTATTTATTACCCCACAAAACTGGCATAAAAAAAGTCGCAATTAGTTAACCTATGGTTGTATACAGGAGGTACAAAGTTTACAACACAGATAACACTGACAAATGTGTCAATTATTTACAGTCTCGCAGTTTATGTAATATCGGCTATTCTCACAATAACATTTTCTAGAAATACAAGAATCAATATTTAGCAGTAGTATTCATATCACGTCATTATAGTTTACCTTGACAGATAGTCTCTGTGACTTGAGTTACAAGCTCCCAGTCAAGGGAAACAACAAGTTTAATTGACCGACATTGTTACAGATTAGAGATAATTCGTTCACGGCCAGGGCTGTACAGTGGCTGTCGAAAGTAGGCATATTACAGCCCCTCTAACTGAATTAATATGGGCGCCGTTTGTTACATTTCTGATTATTGTTAGGTTTTTATTAGGTCGCTGTTTACATAATTGGAATCCCATGCCAAAAATAGCCAAGGCCAACCAATAGAAATCACGCAAATCGGAAACTAGTTCATATACTCCCCCCACTATTTAATGTCCTTTTTAGGACAGACCAGAACCCAGGTCATTACCTCAGTCCCTAATAGGACACTACCCAGGTCATTAGACCACAAGACACAAGCCTAGAGATACAATCAGAACACCGACAGGAAAATTCTGCAATAATTATGATGCAGAAATCCAGGCAATTAATGTGGCAGCTAAAAAACTGCTGATCTCCAACTCTGACCTACAGCCTGTGGTATTCCTGACAGATGCAAGGTCAGTGCTTCAAGCTCTCCAGTCTGAAAAACTAACAGACTTGAAAAAACTACTTAGCGAATTGTCTTACCAGTATAGGGTAACCATGCAGTGGATACCCTCTCACTGTGGAATACCAGGAAATGAAAAAGCAGACCAACTGGCTAAGGAAGGTGCTGCCGAAGACCAACCAGATATATCAATCACCTACCATCAGAAAAAAACAGATGATCAAGTCAATAAGAAAGCCACAAACGCCAACACAAGATGACTATCACAATATGAACAGATCAGAACAAGTTATAATTCTACGTCTCAGAACAGGACACAACCGACTCCGCAGTCACATGTATACAAAGTTCAAGATTGGCAACACGGCCATGTGTACATGTGGACAGGCAGCACAGAGTGCCAAACATATACTTCAAGAGTGTTCTGAGCATGAAACGCTGAGGCAGACATATTGGCCAGAGGAAACAACACTGGAATCAAAGCTCTATGGGACACTGTATGAACTACAAAAGACAGTGAGTTTTATTAAGGAGACAGAATTACAGATATAGACATGTTTCAAGTGAACGAAAGAAGAAGAAGAAGACCATAGGATACACCTCGATATAACCAAAGAAAATTATTTCACGGTTGAAAAGAGCGTGACTTTCTCAAGAAAGGCAAATCCAGTAATAAACAAACAAACAATACTAGTTTATATTTACGTTTTAGTTGACAGAAATACTTCCCATCCGTCACGGCTGTAAATATGTTTACGGTATCTTCCTTTACGTGAGAAATTCTCTCTTTTTCAAGAGACACGGTTTTTGTAGACAGAGAAAAGGTGGAAGAAAAATGTAGACAAGAGAAGAGGATAAACGTAGAGAGAAGAGGAGTTGGAGAAAAAAACGTGGACTCTGAGATGTGAGGGAAGAAAAACGTAGATAGAAGGAAGAGAAGGAACGTAGAACTTGTAGTTATAAAGATGTAGAGAGAGAAGATGGGAGAGAATGATGATGAAATCATCCCTTTAGCTGTGAACAGCTTGGGTCACTTTCACCAATAGGTTGGGACAGCCAATTAAATCCCCAAACGCCCTTAGTCACTTCTTACAACATGCATGGTAGGTCCCAGTGTTGTTATTCTGTGCTCCCCTTTCTTACTCCACCAACACAAAAGCAGCAGTGATGCTAATTATGCTGGTTTGACATTTACGTATAGTTTAGGTATGTTCATCTTTAATTTATGTAGGCCTATGTTGATCTTTACTACAGGTATATTGATCTTTAGTTTAGATATATTGATCTTTAGTTTAGGTATATTGATGTTTTGTTTATGTATATTGATCTTTAGTTTAGATATATTGATCTTTACTATAGGTATATTGATCTTTAGTTTAGGTATATTGATCTATAGTTTAGGTATATTGATCTTTAATTTAGGCATGTCGATCATCGTTTTCGTACAATTCACATATCCATAGGTTCTGATATCTCTATTTCAGTAAATCTCTCCGGGTATGGTGGCTGATGGTTTCAGTTTTGTGTTAATTTCATGCTCCTTTTAAAACATTTGTTAAGTGTTTCCTCTGGTTGATGCATATCCTCATTCGCAATTCACACGTTCTCAATATTGTAAGTCTGCACAGTCCATAAGCTGACCATCTGTTATGGTGGCAAGGCTAGCTAATTTATCAGCGTATTCATTCCCCCCCCCCCCCGAGTGCCGAGGGACAAAGATAAGTAATTTTTGTGGGACAAAGATAAGTAATTTTCCACAATTCCACTTTTTGTCTTCTCAAATGACTCTACCCATCAACATTTACTGACACATGAAAACTGTGGAGTCTCCAGTGTGTTGTCTGCTGTCATAAAAGACGTCTAAGGAAGTTATGGGGTGGAAGTGGCTATCCCATACAGGGCCAAAGTCACCCAGAAGCTATGCTGAAGTTGAATGTATCAGGGTGAATGGCTTAGATATCACATCAAAGCTGTAAACCATGATGTAACTCACTCCATTTTCTGGACTGCATCCTGCTAGTCTACAGCAGTTTGAGAACGAATGGAGATGAAGACCATGGAGTTCCATGATCTCATCATCATCAGGAGCCGTTTCCGCATCGAAGATTGGTTACAATAAACCTCCACCATATTCTGTCTCTTGCCTTGGTAGTGCACTTCTATACCATATCATGTCCATCTCAAGGTGTTTCCCTCCAAATTTGTATCTCTTGCGTGGTTCTACCTTCAAGTAAGGTCATCAACTAGTACATGATCTCACACGGCAACATACATTAAAATACAATTATGTGAACCGCAAACATCAGACATCACAATTGACAAAGAAAAATCCCACTACATCAAGTAAAATATTTTTTATTGGTATGACTTGTGTAAAGTGGATTCATCGTGTGAGAGTATTACATAAACTGTGAAGCGACAGTGAAAACAGATCGTAAAGTTAATGCGACAGATCAAGCTACTTTAACAGGATAACACAGTGTTAATAATCAAGTGTACATTTAAGAACAAGCAATTTACAGCAATGACATTAATCGTATTAATAAAACAGCAACAGTACAGGTGGCAAAAAAAACTGCTGAGTTATTAAAAAGTTTTCACAGAATATCAGTAAATAGCATGTATTTGAAAACCCAATTTACACGAATGCTTTATTTAGCACTTTGGTCATAATGTGATTTATAATGGAAGTACAATGTTAGTCAGATACAGAATAAAGGAGTGAATTTCATGGAGACAAAAGCAAGTAATAAACTCCAGGACAAATTTAGGGGTAAAATATTAAACAATTAAAAAATATATAGAAAATCAAATATTTGGATATAAATGCAGCCTATCAAGTTTTTAGATTACTTTTCATTTGCAGCCATTAGACTACATCTAGATTTTAGTCATTAGCGTACTCTTGTTTTTAGATACAAGGTTACTTCTAATTTTTGACATCAGGCCACTTATAATTTTTAGTTATAAGGATGTTCTAGATTGAACAAAATCAGGACTACTTCTCTCCGCCGAAGGCGGTTGTGTCGGGCCAATGGCGCAAATTAAATGGTGACACAACGCATTTCCATTCTCTGGACTACACCCTGCTGGAAATCTAGTAAGACCATGGTCCTGCTTCAAGGGAGATCCAGCAGGAGTTTGAGAATGAACACTGAAGAAGAAGAAGAAGGACTACTTCTGAATTGTGGACATGTTACCATTTTTTGGCCTTCATAAACAGACTAGTACAGTACATATGTTTGGTGATATCCTGAGTTTTAAAATAAAAATAAAATGAGTTTTAAAATGAGTTGTGATCACTGAGTTTTAAAATTTAGTTTCAATATTATTTTTGAACATATAAATACCCATAGGTAACAAGAACGAAATGAAGTTGTCAAACAGATATCCCTTATCCCTGTTTTCCTCTCTATGTTTACATTCAATGTATGTCTATGTTTTCTGTCAATGTCTGTCTATGACTCTACCATCTACTACTTCTTCAACACTCTTCAGTTAGTCATCCAGTTACAGCAATAATAGCTTCAATGAACTGTGTGATTTGCTTCAGGTCAATATGGAACCCTTCATGTTCATATTACACGCTGTCTCAGTAAGCAATATTTTATGGAACCCTTCATGTTCATATTACAAGCTGTCTCAGTAAGAAATATTTTATGGAACCCTTCATGTTCATATTACAAGCTGTCTCAGTAAGAAATATTTTATGGAACCCTTCATGTTCATATTACACGCTGTCTCAGTAAGCAATATTTTATGGAACCCTTCATGTTCATATTACAAGCTGTCTCAGTAAGAAATATTTTATGGAACCCTTCATGTTCATATTACAAGCTGTCTCAGTAGGCAATATTTTATGGAACCCTTCATGTTCATATTACAAGCTGTCTCAGTAGACAATATTTTATGGAACCCTTCATGTTCATATTACAAGCTGTCTCAGTAGACAATATTTTATGGAACCCTTCATGTTCATATTACAAGCTGTCTCAGTAGACAATATTTTATGGAACCCTTCATGTTCATATTACAAGCTGTCTCAGTAAGCAATATTTTATGGAACCCTTCATGTTCATATTACAAGCTGTCTCAGTAGACAATATTTTATGGAACCCTTCATGTTCATATTACACGCTGTCTCAGTAGGCAATATTTTCTATCTTCAACTTATTTTGATACTTGCTATAAATTCAAGAATTGGTAAAACCATATTGTTATTAAACAGGGTCCAATAAATGTTTAGTCATGTTTATTTGATGGCTGTTTTTAATATTGTCTGACACGAGACATATTTACTGGCAGCAGAACACTTTGTATAAATAGACATACAGTAGTCAACTCAAGTCCAAATCCCCATTTACCATTCCCACAAAGGGACATGCTTTGGCTTGCAAAGTTCAAGGGTACAGTGGATGATAAACCACCATGATATACAGAACTTCTGCATTTTCAGTAAATTTCTGGAGATTAGTAGAATGCATTCTGGAAAATGGAATGTGCTGTGTCATGGTTTACAGCATGGCTGAAATATTGTGCCTTTTGGCCTGACACATTCAATTTCAGCACCACTTTGATCCCCTATGGGATAGGGCATTCAACTCCACCCCCCAATACTTCCTTAATCGGCTCTTATGACATATGTGGCAGGTAACAGTGTCGCTATTCTTTGTTTCACTTGTAGGCCCCAGATAGAAAGGCTGTCACAAGCTAGGGAAGTCAATGGAATCAAAGACACACCAAAAACTGATGTGATAGGATTACTTGGTGCAACTTCAAATCCTTGCGAAGTGTACTTCCCATTTCTGGGTGAAAATCTCCAACAAATTTGTGCTGTTAAGACCGAACGCAAACAACAGACAACATTGTCAGGCTCTCCATGCTGTGTATAAGATTAAGAGCCTGCGGTGTTGATATGAGTGGACAATATTTATAGCTATCTCAAATCTCCTTGACATCTCATGAATCTACAGCCTAGGACAAACGTGGCATTTGATGTAATAAGAGAGCTTGAATCTAATGCATCAATAGGCAGGTGTGCCCGTGTGTTACCGTGGCCCGAGATGGGAGCAAAGAATAGCAACACTGTTTCCCTTCCATGCATGTCATAAGAGGCGACGAAGGAGGTTATGGGATGGAGTTGGCTATCCCATCACATATAGGGTCAGTGACCCAAAGCCATGTTGAAGTCGGATGTGTCAGGCCAAAAGGTTCTGATATCACAGCAATGCTGTAAACCAAGACACAACACATTCCGTTCTCCAGACTACATTCTGCTAATCTGCAGAAGTTTGAGAATGAACACAGAAGAAGAAGAAGGATAGGCAGGGGGAGTTGATGGTAAAGAAGATGATTTGAAACTGTTTCACAGGAACTTGTTGGATGTGAGTGAACACCATGATTGATGATACAGTCGAGACTTGGGAAATTTTGTGCTAAATAGGAAACTAGTTGAACTGAGCTTATGTAGGGCAGAATGAGGAGCGTATACACCTAGTGAGTCACAGAAAAAAATGTAGCAGTCATACTCTTTGATATTTGCTCCAGGAGACTAAGCACCTAGAGGACTGTAAAGTACAACAATGTCAGTTTGTAACTCATTTAAAAACATGAATACTGCTTTCATTAATAATTACAGATAAACAGCTGTCATGTGACAACAACTCTGTGGAATGATGGACTGGAACATTTCTCAAGGAAATAAAATATAAAAATGGCTGCTGCAAATGAGTTGGAAAAAAACCCCCCCAAAATCTATTTTTTGTTTGTTGCTATTATATTTACCTCACATGTAAAAAAAATGACATTAAAGTCATATCTTGCATGCCAGATAGGACTATAATACAAATAACATAAAACTGTCTAAAAGTATGCATCTATATACAAATATACATATTGGCATGCATTGATTTCTCCATTGGCATACTTGGGTACAATACTTTGCAGAGCTGCAATAATTTGAGCTGGAAAATTGATTTACTGCAATATTACAATTTATAAGACAATTTTCGATAAAACTCCCGTACAATAATACAGTGTGTCTGACAGAATCACTACCAATAACAAATGTCCATATTTCGTATACTATTAATAGCAGAATGACCAGATTCTGATTTTCTGTTTGGCAAACGTAAGAAGTTTTAGTAGCAACTAACCAAGTTTCCGTAGATAACATGAGCACCTCTAGTGGCCAGATTAATGTCAAGACTATTCTATCTCTCTCTATATTGAGCAACTGAGGTGTTACGGATGCAAAAGCATCAATTATTTGCTACCGAAGATTATCCAGACCCTGCACCGGAGTTTGATAGACAAAGAAGATTTTTACGTATCCTCACAGAAAGAAATCTAAAGGGGTCAAATCTGGTGACCTTGGTGGCCATTCATTGGGACCTAATCTCCCAATCTATCTGTCTGGAAATTTATTGATGAAGGTCGTTTCTTACTTCATTAGCAGAGTGTGGAGGTGCTCTATCTAGCTGGGATGAATCCTTCTGGTATCCTAGACATTACACATTCCTACCACACATGCGGTTGCATCTGTGGGTCTGACCAATGACCCACTAGACAAACCACCCATGCAACAAAAAATCTTAGTAGATGACATGCTGTTATATTGAGGCTCTCTTATGGATGCTTTGTAGCATGTCCTCTAAACAATTATAGACCCCCTCTGAGTAGACGGTTCCTTGCACTAAGCTGAAAACTAAGTTTCCTGGGTATGAAAGAAATCTCAGAAAAACCACCTCACTGCACATAGGAAGTAAGAGTTAATCACTCGCAAGTCATGTGATTCTTAAACAAACAACAGACATTCCTGCCAGAATCTCCTTTGTACAACAATGGGAAACGTTAATTCTGCATGCCAATAACAACATTTAAAAATTCTGTTTCATTGTGAACTATGTCCTTTTCATGTTATGTATCATCACATTCAGTTGCGCAATAACGTCTGCGCTATCCATAAATTATCAGACAATTTGTTATTGGTAGTGATTCTGTTCTAGTGTACATGAATGAGAAAATATTGACATGTTATTGGTAGTGATTCTGTTCTAGTGTACATGAATTAGAAAATATTGACATGTTATTGGTAGTGATTCTGTTCTAGTGTACATGAATGAGAAAATATTGACATGTTATTGGTAGTGATTCTGCCGGACACACTGTATATACACCATATTATGTTAATGTAGATTTCATGGTTGGTTGCTGATCTAGCGGTCATGCCCTTTGACCCAATGCTATTGTGTGATATATGCATGTGTTTGTGAGCTGTTGTTTTGTTCCATATAAGGTGTTCCATATATATGGCCCTGCAGGGAGAAGCATTTTCCTGATGTAGATTTCATAAGAAGTGTTTTCTCAACAAAAGAACATATGGTAAAACCTTGTATTGCGAGCAAAATTTGTTTTGGAAACTTGCTCCTAATTCAAGTCTCATACATGAAAGCAAATTTTCCCATACGAAATAATGGAAACTCAGATGATTCGTTCGACAGTCTAAAAATACCATGTACATGTCTGCTTATATAAAATGACCACCTGTGGGCCCCAAAGAGGAGCAAAGACTAGCAACAATGTTACCTGCCAAGCATGTCATAAAAGTATACTAAGGAGGTTTTATGGGTGAAGTTGGCTATCCAATCCTATAGATAGGGTCAAAGTGATCAATAAGTAATATTGAAGTTGGATGTGTCAAGCCAAAAGGTGCAGATATTGAAGCTAAGCTGTAAACAATCACACAATGTATTACATTCTCAGGACTACCTGCAGGAGGTGTCATGTCAATATTGTTGTTAAGTATGTAAAAAGAGCTCTGCACATGCCATCATGGTGCAAACAAACAATTTTATGTCATAATGGCAGTTTAAAGATGATTGCCCCACTATAGACATGCACCAAAGAGTAGTAGCATTGTTATTCATTTTTTGATCAGTGAAGGTGTGAAACCTACAGACATTTATCAATAAATGAAAGTCAAGTATATATTTGATCAGTGAAGGTGTGAAATGCCTCTAGGCATTTATCAATAAATATTTGATCAGTGAAGGTATGAAACCTACAGACATTTATCAATATATATTTGATCAGTGAAGGTGTGAAACCTAGATCAGTGAAGGTGTGAAACCAACAGTCATTTATCAATAAATTATTGTCCAATATACATTTGATGAGTGAAGGTGTGAAACTTATAGACATTTATCAATAAATATTTGATCAGTGAAGGTGTGAAACCTACAGACATTATCAATAAATGAAAGTCAAGTATATATTTGATCAGTGAAGGTGTGAAACCTACAGACTTTTATCAATATATAATTGATCAGTGAAGGTGTGAAACCTACAGACATTTATCAATATATATTTGATCAGTGAAGGTGTGAAACCTACATTTATCAATATATATTTGATCAGTGAAGGTGTGAAACCTACATTTATCAATATATATTTGATCAGTGAAGGTGTGAAACCTACATTTATCAATATATATTTGATCAGTGAAGGTGTGAAACCTACAGAGATTTATCAATATATATTTGATCAGTGAAGGTGTGAAACCTACATTTATCAATATATATTTGATCAGTGAAGGTGTGAAACCTACATTTATCAATATATATTTGATCAGTGAAGGTGTGAAACCTACATTTATCAATATATATTTGATCAGTGAAGGTGTGAAACCTACATTTATCAATATATATTTGATCAGTGAAGGTGTGAAACCTACAGAGATTTATCAATATATATTTGATCAGTGAAGGTGTGAAACCTACATTTATCAATATATATTTGATCAGTGAAGGTGTGAAACCTACAGAGATTTATCAATATATATTTGATCAGTGAAGGTGTGAAACCTACATTTATCAATATATATTTGATCAGTGAAGGTGTGAAACCTACATTTATCAATATATATTTGATCAGTGAAGGTGTGAAACCTACAGAGATTTATCAATGAAAGTCCAGCATGATGATGCAGACCTGTAAATCCAGAAAATGTATCAGTGGAGTAGGAAGTTTCAAAATGAGAATGAAAGTGTAGAGCAGGTGGTACATGGGTGGTTAGACATGAAAGCAGAATAATTTTTTTGGTACAGGAATCCAAGCACTTTGTAAGCGCTAGAGGACTTTTATAGAATGCAATGATGACCCATGTGAAAAATGATACGATTGTTTCCTTTTTTCAGAATATATTTAAAAATAAACAATATTAAAGGTTTTAATTAGAAGCATCCTCGTAAATTATAATCATTGATATCACAAATAAATAATGAAAAATATTTAATCTCAGGGATTTTTGTCTTGAGCTGCTCTTTAAGATCATATGAAAAAATTATGTCAAAAGTAAAAAGTATGTAGACACTATGTTAGAGTACATTTATAGTTCCAGAATATGGTTTCATTGATTCACTCTGAACTGGTTCACTCTGTGATGCATATATCTTGGTTTGACTGTTTTTAAACTGTCATAAAGCTGACATTTCAAACAAATGCCTGCTTTCAGCAACATCGTGTGAGGGAGAAGGGAAGAAGAATCTGTTTTGTAATGAAAGAGTTAATCTAAAAAATAGTGTGAAAAAATGTTGTAACTCAATGTTACATTACCAAATATTTATGAAAAATTTTTATAACGCAATGTTTCATTACCAAAAATTTCTGAAAGTGTCACACTGTATGAGAAACTTGACAAGATGACAGCAACATACCTGTGTCAAAAATAATTAAGTGTGACAATCTCAAATTGAATGAAGATTGCAGTTTTACAAAATAACAATTCAGAAGAGAATATGGTAATGCAAATTGATACACACATTTCCCAATGAAATATACCCAGTTTCACAATGATGGAAACATTAAGTCAGCAAGATTTGATGTGTGCTAGATAGACATAGCAATAAAATCAACCTGTTGTCTTGCAACCACATGTAAATGAAAAGATGGAAACACTGAGTGACATTGCACACACAAACCCATAGGTAAGGAAGGGCCGTAGATAAAGGGGTTGGAACTATTAATGATGTTATTTCCCAGGATGAATTTTTTCCATGACCATTTTGGAGAATATTATCTAAAATCATGTATACATACAAATATTTCAATTTTTACTAGATATTTTGAAAATTATATCTTTGTTTATTCTCAGTGAAAATGTCCAATGGTAATATGACATCTATGAAATGGACATTTGAGGAATCGTCCTTGACCTGAAATAAAACATCACATTTTGTATTTTTTTAAATCTGAAAAAGTTGGGTAAAACTGGTTAATGTTTTTTTTTTCCTCAGGGAGGTTTGAAGTTACTGGTTTTTCCTCAGGGAGGTTTGAAGTTACTGGTTTTTCCTCAGGGAGGTTTGAAGTTACTGGTTTTTCCTCAGGGAGGTTTGAAGTTACTGGTTTTTCCTCATAAGAGGTTTGAAGTTACTGGTTTTTCCTCAGTGAGGTTTGAAGTTACTGGTTTTTCCTCAGGGAGGTTTGAAGTTACTGGTTTTTCTTCAGGGAGGTTTGAAGTTACTGGTTTTTCCTCAGGGAGGTTTGAAGTTACTGGTTTTTCTTCAGGGAGGTTCGGAGTTTGGCGATACCAATATGTTCTCCCCCCCCCTGCCCTCACGCCCTCAATAAACAATCTGCAGAAAATACAGACTATATTCTTTAAAACAAAACTTTTACTGTTTTATGCCAGAATAAAAAAAACTGTAGTCATCTGAAACAACTCTAATGGACAAGTTCAATGACTATCTAGTGGTTGAGATGATCACAGTACAGTTAATGGACAAGAATTTCAGTGACCCTCAGCTAGAGTCTCTGTCACAGTACATGATTGCACACAAATATGATCCTAAAATATGGACACATGTAGACAGATGAATCGGCAGAGGGAGATATTAAAAAAAAGGAGGAGGAGGCATCTTTATAAACTATAATAACGGAAAAAAATCTCAGAAAATAATTCCCATCAGGAAAGACATGCTAAACTTCAGGCACCCCTGCAGGCACTGAGAGCTCTCGTTTCCACAGATCATCCAACACTATCCAATGTAGTAATATTCATGTACTACAGATCCTTATTAAAAATATTACAAAGCAACAAAAACAAAACAAAATATACAAAATTAGACTAGAACTGGCAACCATAAATTTTTTTTCAAAATATCACTTTTCAATGGCTACCCGTCCATTGTGGCATCACTGGAAACGAGAGATCTGATGCCCTGGCAAAAGCAGGAGGTAAAATGGAACAACTTAGCTATCCTCTACTATACAGTGAGGCCAAAACATTAATCTGTAACTTTTATACATAACAGTGAAAGAAAGATATGGATATTGATTCAAAACCAGACCGCATACACCAACTTCACAAGCAACAACAGACCATTATCTTTTGACTTAGAACTGGCCACAGCAGGATAGAATCACCTGTACCAGATCAGGGTGGCATACACAAATGAATGTCCATGAGGAATAGGCATACAAACCTCTGAACACATACTCCAAGACTGTCCAGAATACAAAGAATTGCGAGGCAAGACATGGTCACAATGGACTGAACTGAGGAAAAAACTTTGTGGCAGAGGCTCTGACCTGGAGAAGACTGGGAGCTTCATTCTGGCGACTGGCCTGAAGATCTAGTGAGAACAAAAGATTCCTGAAGGCAGAAGAAGAAGTTCTATGACTATCTAGTGCCTGATGATGACAGTACAGTTAATTGAAGAAACTCATATTTAGTGTATGATTTCTATCAAAAAACAAAGTAAACTTCCCCTCTTTTTAACCACAGTCATATCTATGGCTATGTCTAAACACATTCATATTTATTGAAGATACAGTGCATGAGTTTACCATAATCATTCATCTGTCAGTCATCAAGTCACAGAATGAATAGCTTCAATGAACTGTGCAATTCACTTCAGATCAACTATGGAGTCTATACGGTTCAAAAATTATGTCACCTTGGTAGACAATATTTTCTCCCTATATTCTCCACAAAGCTGACATACAATATTATTTAACTCAAGGCGGATACTTCACAAATGTTGACAAATGTACGAAAGAGTTATAATTTGCAATTCTAAGTAAGCAGTATTAACTTTGGTGGATTGCAGTCATATTTGTGTAGTGCATCCTTGCTGTTTATTTTTCTCTTATTTCGTTCAGTTCCCTGTGGAACATAGGGTTGCAACTTTTCTAACAATTTTATGTGCTGCACAGTTTTCTTCAATTCCCCCCATGAATTTCCACTTGACTTGGTCTCTTCCTGTAGTATTTTTCTCCAGGTGTTTCTCTGTCCTCATCTCTCTTCTTTCCTCACAGATCCCCTCAGTCCAGCACATGTCTGATTATATTGTCAGGTTTTTTTGTGATGGTATGTCATATCCTACTCATTTTATATTTTTTTAAACCTTATTGGCCATTGGCCTGCGGCAAGTGCATACAACATGAAAATGGAAACACCAAGATACAGAAGAAGACCAAGAAGAAGGTGGATTGAAGGAGTTACCAACATTCTGAGTCTTCACAATATTACTTCATATCAAGCCACCAAACGTACCATAGCACAAACACGGATCACAATTCAATCTAGTGATGCCTTTCTGCACAGGCAGAGAAAAGACAATAGATAGATCTCTCCACTGGACATTCATGTGCTACAATGTTTAACTAGGTTTTCCAAAATTTTTGCTCTTGGAAACCAAAGATAGCATAACTTTTTCCCTACACACCCGCAGAAATTTGGCAACTTCCTGGCTGTGAGTTGTATAACATTTAAAGATATTGGATATTGTTTGATGTATGTATAACATTAGGAGTAAACAAAAATATTGCAGTCAGAATAATGGCCAGGAGGAAATGATGTTAACCTTCACCGAGCCGATATGATATCCAGCCGCCGAAAAACAAAATGGCCGCGCGCGCTGATGGCGGGCCGTCCCTCCCAGCGAGATTATCGTGAGATTTACATGTACCACAGTACGTGCACATAGCTGGGGACATGCGCAATCGAAGCCGGTACATCCCCCACTTCCGACATGATCGTTTTTGAGAATGGCTGGCTATTCGTAAAAGTTTAAGAGCAATTAATCTGACCACATCTGTACACCGGTACGATGCCATGATGATGGATCGGTTTTACAGACCTTTATTTCATCATATTTCGAATAAAATAACATTGAATCGTGGATTGAATCATGGATTATTAGGTTATTTAGTTTCACAGCAGTGAATATACAGAATGCCGTGCTGGTTTGGGGACTTGTACGTTTGATATCGAATATTTTGAAGTGGCAGAAAAAATAACTCTAGGCCTAAGCTCAAAGAACGATTTTACTGCAAATCTACATGTTTTATACAGTTCCCCTGGCTATATTTTGATAATTTCGCAGTGAAAGAACATAAATACAACAGATTTACGTGATTTAGTTGACAGTGTTGCCAAGGAATTCGATATGTAAGGTAAGTTATTTTTTTTTTCTTATTTTTTCCCTCTTTATTTGTTATAAAATATATGTTTTTTGTGAAAAACGTCTTTACCACTTTCTCATACGTCTGGTATCACACACACACGTACATAAATTACACCAATATATGCATAATTCAATTCTTTATTTATATGTGCAAATATTATTTAAATATCTCTAACAACCAAAAAATTATCACATTTTCAAAACAGTCACCATCAATAATGAAAATTTTCAAAAAAGAATCCGGTGGCAGGGAGACGTTTCGTATTTTTTAATCTGGCTTGCTAAAGGTTAACCATCTATTGACAAGAAAACTAAACTGGCAATGAATTATAGAGGTTCTTGTTGCTGAAATTCAACACCCGCTTAGCAATTACCTCAAAGTAATTGTTTTCATTGGAAAAAATCTATGAAGTTCATTTTAGGAGGATGGTATAATTTTCTAAATTTCCATTTTTTTCTGAGTTTTTAAAAATGATCGATGGTTATGAGAAAAAAAATGGATATTTAGTCATCCATAGAAAATTAGGACAGAGGACTGATACTAGGACTGTTCTAATTAAAATCAAATGTGAGCCCTACATGTATCCATATTTACATATCTTTCTCCAGAAATGATTGTTTTATATCCAAATACATAACATGCAAATGTAATTATACATTAGTACAGTTGAATCCCTTTATAGCGCATTCTTTTATAACAAATTTCCCTATATAACAACACTTTTTAAAATTCACAATTATATTTATTCTCTATTATTTGTACTGTATTTAGTGAATTTCTGTTATTACATACACACTTTGCTAGTCTGAGTCAAGTTGTTATAATGAGATTCCACTGTATTGAGTTTGAAACAGTGACATAAAAATGATGATAAAAAAATTGGATGTCAACATTTCCAAAATCAACCCTGCACAGTTCATTTGAGAATATTATAACGATAATAGAAATTTGTCAACCAACCAGAATTACATTGTAATAATAAAACAAAAATCTAACAATAATAACAGAAGAACATCCCATATATGACATTGCTTTTCAACTATTGTTCAATTGTTGGGCACCACAAGTATGTCCAATCTTAGTTACAATGTGGATAATCAGCATTCAAACCACAAGCAAGATCAACCATGTTCTCGCCTGTGTTGTTGGGGCCCGAAAGGGGAGCAAAGAATATCAACACTGTTTACCTTTCATGCATGTTGTAAGAGGCGACTAAGGAGTTTATGGGATGGAGCTGGCTGTCCCATCCCATTTAGGGTCAGTGACCCAAAGCCATGCTGAAGTCGGATGTGTCAGGCCGAAAGGAGCAGATATCACAGCAATGCTGTAAACCAAGACACAACGCATTCTGTTCTCCGGACTACATCCTGATAATCTGCAGGAGATTGAGAATGAACGCAGAAGAAGAAAACCATGTTCTGATTGTGCCCACTAATCACTCTACCACATGACAGAAATACATTGTAGTAATGCTAATATTTGACACAGTTCATTACTCCAATCAGGATGAGTTAAATAATATCGGAGAGCTTGTTTGAAAATTAACATAAATAACACTTATGTGAATATGACTGAAGCAAGCATTAAAACCAAGACTATGTTATAAAATATTGTTGTAGCAAATAATATGTCAATGGAATCAAATGAATGTTGATTAAATCAGATTAGAATAGACTCAATGAAATCAAATTTATATATATATGTATATATAAAATATATACCACGGGTGTCTAAAAAGTCACTGTGCACTCATTTACATTAGTGGTGATACCTATGTCAGATCTGCAGACTGTTGAGTCACCTTTACTTACTGAGGATCTCATACACAGAGGAATGTCCATGTGGATCCGGAACCTTGACTCCTGAACACATACTCAGGACTGCCCAACATACAAAGAGCAGGGTAAGCGGACCTGGTCAGAGGATACAGATTTAAGGCAAAAGCTATGGGACAGTTACTCTGATCTGGAGAAGACAGTGGACTTTGTCCTGACGACAGGCGTGACAATATGACATGACCACAGATGCTGAACGCAGAAGAAGACTATCTCAGATGAACTGTATTTAGTGCAGATGTGTGTGATGTAAGTGCACAGTGACTTCATAGACACCATATATATAATAGCATGAATACATGGAAGATAGGTTGGACATACATTTTACCTTTACTGCCACAAAACATAATTGGGGTTTTTATGTATACATAAATAAAAGGAGTGAGCTGGTTTGCTGATTAAAATTGAGAAGTAATTGATAAAAATATGCAATTAAATTTATTAAAAAACTGGCACAAAGAATGGGATAAATATGTAAGTAATATGCCAGGTATATGTACCAATCAATGATGAGTTTTAAAGAACCAAAAATAAGTTACACTTGCATACAAAATCTGGAACAATAGAATGGCAGGAAATTAAGAACATAGAGAAGCATCATGGTAGTTTATTTCACTCTGGTGGCATAATATTTAAATTAATTAGAAATGTGAGTGGTACAGTAGTTAATTTGGTGAAATTAATCACCTAACATATTGGGATTCACATCCAGTTACAAAGGATTTCCCCATTTCCCGTAGCTGAAAATGGGCACCTGGCTTTCTTAGTTACGTTACTATGTGCAATAATTACTAGAGTTATTATGTAGGTGCTCATATGCCCTCATTTTCAACAGAGACAAAAGAGACGTGGTCCTTCATGAGTACTCTAAGATTCAGTGACAGTGAATCTGAAATTTTCTAGTTTTACACTGTTGCTTCTCTCTGCAGTTGAAACCTGGCTATGATTTTCACCAATGCACACTATTATAGCGACCAAGGTGTTGCATAGACCCAACAGGTGTTACAGTGACTGAGGTGTTGTATGGGCCCAATAAGTGTTACAGTGACTAAGATATTGTATGGACCAAACAGGTGTTACAGAGACCAAGGTATTGCATGGACCCAACATGTATTACAGTGACCAAGGTGTTGCATAGACTCAACAGGTGTTACAGTGACTGAGGTGTTGTATGGGCCCAAATGTATTACAGTGACCAAGGTATTGCGTGAACTCAATAGGTGTAAGAGTGACCTATGGTGTTGCATGGACCCAACATGTATTACAATGACGGAAGTGTGCCATGGACTCAAGTGTGCCATGGACTCTACATGTATTACAGTGACTGAGGTGTTGCATGGACCCAACATGTATTACAGTGATGGAAGTGTTGCATGGACCTAACATGTATTACAGTGATGGAAGTGTTGCATGGACCTAACATGTATTACAGTGATGGAATTGTTGTATAGACCCAGCAGGTGTTACAGTGATGGAAGTGTTGCATGGACCTAACATGTATTACAGTGACTGAGGTGTTTCATGGACCCAGCAGGTGTTACAGTGACCAAGATGTTGTATGGAAAACATGTATTACTGTGACCGAGGTGTTGCATGGGCACAGATGAAGAGGATAGTGCAGCACTGAACTTGGAGAGTAACAGTTGCAGCCCTTTGTTCCACAGGGAACTGAAATGAAATAGAAAAGGAATGTTGGATTGGCTACACTATCTCACAGGTTTGTTTATACACCAAAGAATTACAAGCAATAGGGCTCTTGTGTCCATTCTGCAGTGGGACAGGGGTTTCATTCAGAGCTATATTTTAAACCCAGATGATTCAAACCCTCAGTATGTGCAATTCTTTGAGAAAAAGCCTCCTGTTCAAAAAGAGGGAGGGGTCCCAGAAGGTCAAGGAAATTCACGAAACTATTGGAGTGTGACACTGCTGAAAACAAATGTGTCAGGTCATTGGTACAAGTAAAATGGCGACACAACGTATTTCCATTTTCTGGACTACATCCTGTTAGATATCTAGTTGGACCATTGTCCTGTCACAAGAGAGGTCCAGAGGGAGTTTGAGAACATTGTCCTGTCACAAGAGAGGTCCAGAGGGAGTTTGAGAACATTGTCCTGTCACAAGAGAGGTCCAGAGGGAGTTTGAGAATGAACGCTGAAGAAGAAGGAGTATGACAGAACACAAAAGATGATGACAATAAAATTGCTTAAAAAAGAAGTGCTGGGTCCAAAATGTGCAAACATTGGCACGATAACAGATGACTATTAATTTGGTTAAAAGGTAAAGGTATGTCCATGGAAGCAACCTGCCGTCAAGGATGAAGATAACTTTTCATGTACTAAGTCGTAGCAACTATTAGGTGGGGTGGCCAGTTCCCTTCTTTGCTGTCTTTACCTCCCCTAACTCATGCGTCAGGTACTCATTTACAGCTGAGTCTACTGGAGGAGTGGTAGGCCAAGTGAGAAATCACAACCCAATATTTTTTGTCAGGATGTGGTTTCGAACCTGGCACACTGTACTCCGGTGATAGTGATCCGGTGATAGCACCGAGCAAGCTCACTATCAACTAGGATACAGCTCTCCTCTTAATTTGGTTAAGCATGAGAAAGTTAAAGAGAAACCTAAACCCTAAAAGGCTGTGCTGAAAACTAGTGTGTCAATGTGAATGCTTCAAATATTGCACATTCTAAAGTACTCTAACCAGTTGACTATGCACATGCTAACCAGTTGACTATGCACATGCTAACCAGTTGACTATGCACATGCTAACCAAGATTGAAATGGTCAACAACTCATCAATTTTGGATAAAGAAGAGTTACCCTTCTTAGCTTTCTGTGTTGATTCTCAAACTCCTGAAGATTAGCAGGAAGAGGTTCGGACACAATATGCATTATGGCATGGTTAAGGATTAGATTTGAAACTGGATTTGTTGGTCAGGTTGTCTTTGTTCTACATTTGAAATGACAATATATATGCACAAAAGTTAGTTCTTCTTCTTCTGTGTTCAGGAATCTTTTGGTCTCGCTAGATCTTCAGTCCAGTCGTCAGGATGAAGTTCCCAGTCTTCTCCAGGTCAGAGTGGCTGCCCCAAAGTTTGTGCCTCAGTTCAGTCCATTGTGGTCATGTCTTGCCTCGCAGTTCTTTGCATTTCAGATAGTCTTGGAGAATGTGTTCAGGAGTTTGTATGCCTGTCCCGCATGGACATTCATTTGTGTGGGCCAACCTGATCCGGCACAGGTGGCTCTGTAGCCTGCAGTGACTAGTTCTAAGTCAAAGATGAAGGTCTGTTGCTGCCTATGAAGTTGGTGTAAGGGGGGGGGTCTTGTTTTGAGTCAATATTCATATCTTTCACTGTGATGTATAAAGGTTGTGGATTAGTGTTTTTTGGCCTCACTGTACTGCAGAGAATAGATAAATTACAAAAGTTAGTAATCTGGCCAACTGACTACAAAATAGAAACACCTAGTACTGTAAGGTTGTACTGTAAGGTTGTACTGTAAGGTTGTACTGTAAGGTTGTACTGTAAGGTTGTACTGTAAGGTTGTACTGTAAGGTTGAGGTCTCTATCATCTCAAATCCATACATCATCATATTCATGCTACTACACAACATGCAAGGACCGTGAATCTATACAATGGAATCCCTCTATAGCATATAGAACTCTCTAGCGCATTCTGTTATAGCATATTTCCTATATAACAACACTTTTCTAAATTCCCAATCACATTTATTCTATATTGTTTGTACTGTATATAGCAAATTTCTGTTATTACATACATATTTTGTCTGTCTGGACCATGTTGTTATAACAGGATTCCACTGTATTTAAAACTACTGCAATAATATTTAACATTTTTTTTGGCATATGGGAGGAATTCATTACATCACATCACAGTTAATCACAGTCAATTTATCACGATAAATTAATGACATAAAAGAGAGCGCCTATAATAGAAGGACAAGAAATATCAATTAGAATATGTGGTAAGTCACAAGCGTATCGTCACAGCAATGCCTCTAACATATCATTAGTAAACCCAAGCATGTATCCTCAGCCAAATAATTAAATAAATGAAAATATAAACTGTATGATTCATAAGCATATAGTTAAATAGCTCAAACATATAATTTTTGCAATGTCTCCCATACATACATCAATTATTTCCTAACAAATAGTTCAATGGCTCTAAGACAATTAGTTCAATGGCTCTAAGACAAATAGTTCAATAGCTCTAAGACAATTAGTTCAATAGCTCTAAGACAATTAGTTCAATAGCTCTAAGACAAATAGTTCAATAGCTCTAAGACAATTCGTTAAAAAGCACTCGGACAATTATTTCAATAGCTCTAAGACAATTATTTCAATAGCTCTAAGACAATTAGTTCAATAGCTCTAAGACAATTAGTTCAATGGCTCTAAGACAATTAGTTCAATGGCTCTAAGACAAATAGTTCAATAGCTCTAAGACAATTCGTTAAAAAGCTTTCGGACAATTATTTCAATAGCTCTAAGACAATTATTTCAATAGCTCTAAGACAATTATTTCAATGGCTCTAAGACAATTAGTTCAATGGCTCTAAGACAATTAGTTCAATGGCTCTAAGACAATTAGTTCAATAGCTCTAAGACAAATAGTTCAATAGCTCTAAGACAAATAGTTCAATAGCTCTAAGACAAATAGTTCAATAGCTCTAAGACAATTAGTTAAATGGCTCTAAGACAATTAGTTCAATAGCTCTAAGACAAATAGTTCAATAGCTCTAAGACAAATAGTTCAATAGCTCTAAGACAAATAGTTCAATAGCTCTAAGACAATTAGTTCAATGGCTCTAAGACAATTAGTTCAATGGCTCTAAGACAATTAGTTCAATAGCTCTAAGACAAATAGTTCAATAGCTCTAAGACAAATAGTTCAATAGCTCTAAGACAAATAGTTCAATAGCTCTTAGACAAACAGTTCAATAGCTCTAAGACAATTCGTTAAAAAGCTTTCGGACAATTATTTCAATAGCTCTAAGACAATTATTTCAATAGCTCTAAGACAATTATTTCAATAGCTCTAAGACAATTAGTTCAATAGCTCTAAGACAAGCAGTTCAATAGCTCTTAGATGAGTAGTTCAACAGCCCTGAGACAAGTAGTTCAATGATTCAAAATATATTTCAACAAGCCTTAATCACTCAATACAACATCTCTCATACATAGTTGCATTTTTCAGCAAAATTACACAAGATGGAGATATCGCAAAAAAAATATTTCTACCAGAATTGATTTAGCATCCAGTGTATTAAACCACATAACAAACATCTGAAAATAGAAAACAATAAGAAAATATACCAACCTACAACTGTTTAGCTCCAATGTAATATCCAAATATAAACTGTCCAAGGACATTTGCGGCTAAAATAGGGCGTATTAGCCATTTACAAACTTATAATCAAGGATATAACTCTAGCTGAATGTCAAACATGGATGTAACAAATGGTCATCATCAATTGTGAAGGATGAACAACAACAATATCCATATTAGCATATGATTATGAAAGTTGGAAAAAAACAAAAGGCACTGGAGAAAAAATTAAATTAATTTGAAAATAAATGTTTTGAGAACATTCTTACTGGTAAATATTGACTGGAAAGAATACAAGGAAATAAGAGATGACACCAAACAGCAATATGTTTCTACTTCAATAAGAAGAAAACGGTGGACTTATATCGGACATATACTTAGAATAAATGAAACAGACTGCCACTACAAGCACTAAAAAAGAGTTTCAGATGGCAAAAGAAAGACGCGAGTAAGAGAAACTCTTCACAGAACAACCATCAAAGTGGGTATGACTATGAGTCTCAACAACATGCAAGAACTGCACACAGCAACATCACATTGCTTAAACCAGAGAACACTAATTTCTTCCCTATGCACTGTACTCAACGCTGAACGAAATAGATAAGATACATATTTTGTCTGGCACTGTAGCGTTGAGGTACAGATAGCATCTTGGATGGCCAGGTAGAAAGTTAAATCACAGCAGCACGCAATTATTCAACCGGACCATTCAAAAAGAAATAGTAACCTACTGAATGTATTTATATTGTCTAGAAAATCATAACATTAAAAAATGCTGGGTTGATCACTATATCCAGAACAGGATATGCTACCACATAAATAAGGATATCATCATCAGGTGCCATGCCGGCTGGCGGAGGCAATCATGGCTCTCCACAACTCTCTGTCTCCAGTATTATGTATCAAAATTGTTGTTATTTCCCTGCCGTGTCAGGTTGTCACACTGTCTACTATTTTCTCACATTGTCCCCCTCTGTCTCTGTTGCCTTCAATCTTGCCTGTTGTGACTATGTTCTACAATCCTCTCTGTTTCATGAAATGGCCAATAAAAATGAAGATTGTCTTTTTCTTATATTATTTATTACGGTCAGTTTCACATTGGACTCTTTCAACACCTTCACATTAGTTTTTCTAGCAGTCCATGATATTCTCAGCATTCTTCTGTAGAATCACATCTCTATTGCCTCTAATTTTCTACTTTCCTGTTTGTTTATTGTCCAAGACTAGCACCCATATTTTAAAAAAGGATATACTGCAGACCATATATATACTTCAATGGTTCTCATACTTATAAACTCAATGATTCCCAAGACAACAGTTTAGGCTCTGAAATAAACAGTTCAGTAACTCTTGAGATAAGTGTTTCATTAAGACATAGTCAAGAGAATGGAAATGTGTTGCGTTGTCGTTTAATTTACACAAATGACCCGACACATCTGACATCAGCATTAGGTTGGTTTGACTGAGGTGCCAATAATTTACAAATATTTCCAGCTGAACTGAGAATTGAACCTTGGATCACCTGTCTTGGAAGTAAGTGCACTTGACTCTGAGCTATACAAAGATATGCTTCAAGTAAGTTTTTTTTTCTTTTTAAGACAGTACTCTTGAAAAAAAGTCACCCGTACTAATTTCTTACATGACAGTACTGCAAGAAAACAACCGTTGTTTTTTTTCTACAAGGTAGTACTGCAAGAAAGCAACCTATTTCCCCCCTTGTATAGAGTAGAACTACAGGAAATAGATTCTTCTTCTTTTACAGGATAGCTAGATAAATAAATCAAGTGCCAACTTCATATTTTAAGATTGTTTACACTGGATCTCACAAAGCCACTCACAAACTCACTGCAACTCCCTAGTAGGAATAATTTAGTATTGGATCTCACAAACTCACTGCAACTCCCTAGTAGGAAGAATTTAGTATTGGATCTCACAAACTCACTGCAACTCCCTAGTAGGAATAATTTAGTATTGGATCTCACAAAGCCACTGCAACTCCCTAGTAGGAAGAATTTAGTATTGGATCTCACAAAGCCACTCACAAACTCACTGCAACTCCCTAGTAGGAAGAATTTAGTATTGGATCTCACAAAGCCACTCACAAACTCACTGCAACTCCTTAGGAGGAAAAATGTAGTATTTTTATTGTAAAAATAATAATTGAATATTGGATCTCCAAAATTGTCCATCTTTTGTTATCTATACACCCTTCAACTGTATAAGTCCTCAAACAAATCTCCTACATTGCATCCTATCTTTAGCTATAGCTGCCACCTCTTCCTATGTTCTTATGTGTTTCTGCATCTGAGTATTTTTCCTCAAAGTATTTCTTGGTCTTCTTTTGTGTCATCCTCGATCATGCCTTCAATTTTGCAGATGTAAGTGTTCTCCAGACCTTCTTCTTTCTTTTTTGTTTTGCTTTATACCCCTTTATGCTTTGCATCGTCAGGTGGAGAAGAGTTCTCTGGAGACGGCTTTTTTGTGTGCTATATATATGATCGTTTTCGTTAACTCTTTTATTTCTGTAATCCATCTTCTGCAGGGTCTGCCCCTGGCTTTGTATCCATTGTGTTTGTATAGTACTGCTTTTGAGGGGTACTATTTGATAGTAGTCTGAAAGTATGTGAAAATCACTTAATCTATTGTCTTCTGATGTAATTCAGGATTGCATTCTGTTTGCTAGTCTTCTGTTTCCATTTCTGATTCTGTCTCTTACTGTTACTACGAGCATTGTATGTAGACAAGTCATTTCTGTTGCATAAAGTTTTTTTGGGTTATTATTATTGGTGTTCACATTTGACATTGGTAGCATAGTGATGGGATGATGATTGTTTTATATAGTGCAGTTTTGGTGTTCATGTTCAAATGTTTGTTTTCAATATAGGAGACATCAGTTCTAAGATCTGGTATGTTAAGTTGGATTTCTGTGTTGTTTTTCCCCATTTGATGATATGATGCTTTTAAGATAAACCAATTATTTTACCTGTTTAAGTTGTTGGACATTGATGAAAATATTAGTGTTTCTTTCTGTTACTGTGATTGTCATTACCTCAGTTTATTTCTATGTTAAAGTCCTCACATGGATTGTGAAGTCTATTTATATGTTTTTGTAATTGTTCTTCTGCACGTAACAATTAGCGTCAAATGATAATCACCAGGGATCTCCAAAAAAATCCACTTTGTAAACACAACATCCAGATCAGAATTAAAACTCGTAACATCTTGAGTACAAATCAAATAGCTTAACTACTATGCAGGAAGATCCCCATCAATAAGCGGTTGTTTTGTTCCATGTTGGGTGTTATATTTATCTGGCATTGGAGGTAGAAGCATTATTCTAATTTCACCCAGTCCTGGACATTGAAAAAAAGGTGATGGTTAAGTTTGATAAAAATATGTGTACAGCTAGAACCATCAAGAAACTAATTTAAATATGTGTACGTTCAGGACCATCAAGAAACTAATAAAAATGTGTGTACAGCTAGAACCATCAAGAAACTTTTAAAAATAATATAGCCCTTATTTTTTAAACATTCACAGAATGTGTGCACTGGCTTTCATTTTATTTTGTGAATAAATATGACAGAGTTTAGGCTTCGCTAGAGTTTGATTCCTATAAATAGAATTGCATGATTTTTTTTCTTCATTCCTGCATTTACAAAGCAGTAACTAGCTTCAATATTCGTTTCTATCTATCTATAAACCCATAACCTTTCAGGGTCATAGGGGTACCACATTGGATGCTTCAGCACACAGAGTCCTCCAGCGAATTCTATCCTCAGTGATGCGGATGAGTGTGGAAATATCTAGCCCTGTCCATTCCTTGATGTTGTCTGTCCATGTCTTTATTTGTCCTCCTATGCTTCTTCCACCCTCGACAGTTCCCTGCAGTATTGTTTTTGACAAGGAATCGTGCCTGCATACATGCCCGAACCATGCTAGTTTTCGTCGTTTCACTATTGAAAGCAATGGCTCCTGGACACCTGCACACATCTCTACTTTATTTTTTACGTACACATTGGTCTTATGTTCCCTATAGGAAATTCGTAGAATTATTCTGTAGCATTTATACTCGAAAGCCTGTAATCTTCTCTCCATGTCCGCAGTGAGTGTCCAACTCTCACAACCATACAACACAACAGAAAGCACCAGCGACCTATACAGTTTGATTTTCACTCCAACACTGATGTTGCTTTTCCAAATCACAGTTAGCCTTGACAAGGACGCTAAAGCCATCTCCAGCATTTAATATTCGTTTAACCTTGATTGATTCAGTGTTCTTTAAAGCTTCATCATTTCTCCTCCCCCATCCTCTTGACCTTTCAATGCACCCACTAAGTGTCTTATCATCCTTTGACTTTTAAACCCCTCCCCATCTCTCTCATCTCTTGCACCTACTTTGAGCAATACTTTTCTAATCAATGTTCTTTTGTTGGTAAACTTGAAACATAAGGCAGATGATGCACTGTTGATCTTGTTTGTTTGGACTTAAACTTTGGGACATTAGGTTCAAAGAGGTAAATCATATATATATATATATATATATATATATATATATATATATATACATACATAGATACATACATACATATATATATATATAGTCTTTTCTCTGCTTATGCTGTGAGGCGTCATAAGATTGAATAACAATCGGTTTTCAGGCTATTGCACGTTTGGTCGCTTGATACGCAGTAATACTGTGCCGTATCAGGGCATTCAATTGAACTCCTTCAATTTACTTCTTCTTGGTCTTCCTCTGTATCTCGCTGTTTCCATTTTCATGTTGTATTTTCTTGCCACTGGCCAATATGGGTTCATTCTCATTAGGTGGCCAAACCACTTCAATCTCTGTTTTTCAATATATTTGACCACTGATGTTGTTCCAACAGTTCTTGTAATCAAATTTCTCACATCTCTTCTTGTTCTGCTTGCTGCTTTTCTTAGACATCTCATTTCACACGTAGTAAGCTTTCTCTCTTGTTCTTTAGTTAGTGTCCATGTCTGACATTGAAAACATAATGATGGGATGAATATTGAATTTATGATTTTCCTTTTGGTTTCCGTCGGGATAAATGTGTGTTTCAAAATTGGTAAGTTCATAATTTACGTAGTTGGCTTTTTGAATTCTTGTCTTGAGCTCTCTGTCCATTCTTCCATCGGCTGTAAAAATGCTCTCTAGATTATATATACAGACATAAAATATACAGAAGGTCTCAATGCCGCAATTAGATCAACCATCATGCAACAGCAAGCCACTAGTACATCATAGCATGCATATATTGTGAGATAATAACATATCACTTCTTCTGTATAATTATTTTACTCCTTTGTTAAGGAGGCTCTTCTCAAAGTGCTACACATCACTGAGAGTTTGAGTCTTGTAGGTATGAAATAAAATTCTGAAAAAAACAACACATCCCATTTGTACAAAGGGACACCAAAAACTCTCCATTTCCTGAGGATCAAAACAAAGAAACATATGGTAAAGGTAATTTAAGTTATGAATCAGCATCATAACACACAGTTTCCCACAAGTTCACAACTGTTTAATCAGTAGCAGACCAGAAACCACCTGACTAGTGTCACCTAGCACACTTGCTGAGTAGCAATGTCACATTTCCTCTACTTTTTAACAGAGAACAAACCCTAGTACCCTACGTACCAAGACAGAAATATACAAGACTAAACAGTATATAAAAGCTGATTTGCTGAAATGAAATGATATAAAACTGAAACATCTATAAATCCTGGTACACTGAGCTCAAGTAATGATACATCATTTGTATATAATAGTCTAAAGAATGAGGTCACATTTGATGAAAGTCAGATACTTGTAAATGCTGTATATTTTCAGAGGCAAACAAAACGTTCAGATTGTATTTTCTGTTCTGTTTTTCTTTACTTCCACTGATGATAATTCTTTTAAAATGAGTTTCTACAAAAAAATATTGAAGAAAGAGTGGACAGTGAAAAAATAATAATCCAAGAAGTATAGTGAACATTTAAAGTGGAAGAAAGCTGGCTCCTAATAATTGATGACATTTTGTGTCTCCAGTTTTGAAATCGGAGAACTTGCTGTGTAGACATGTTAAATTGTGACCAGAAGAAGACGAAAATGGAGAGAAGGTATGTAAATAAATGTAGTTTTGAAATTAGAGAGAAGATATTGTGTGGTTGTGAAATTAGAGAGAAGATATTGTGTGGTTGTGAAATTAGAGAGAAGATATTGTGTGGTTGTGAAATTAGAGAAAAGATATTGTGTGGTTGTGAAATTAGAGAAGATATTGTGTAGTTTTGAAATTAGAGAAAATATTGTGTAGTTTTGAAATTAGAGAAGATATTGTGTAGTTTTGAAATTAGAGAAAATATTGTGTAGTTTTGAAATTAGAGAAGATATTGTGTGGTTTTGAAATTAGAGAGAAGATATTGTGTGGTTTTGAAATTAGAGAAGATATTGTGTGGTTTTGAAATTAGAGAAGATATTGTGTGGTTTTGAAATTAGAGAAGATATTGCGTAGTTTTGAAATTAGAGAAGAAGATATTGTGTGGTTGTGAAATTAGAGAAGATATTGTGTAGTTTTGAAATTAGAGAGAAGATATTGTGTAGTTTTGAAATTAGAGAAGATATTGCGTAGTTTTGAAATTAGAGAAGATATTGTGTGGTTGTGAAATTAGAGAAGATATTGCGTAGTTTTGAAATTAGAGAAGATATTGTGTGGTTGTGAAATTAGAGAGAAGATATTGTGCAGTTTTGAAATTAGAGAAGATATTGTGTAGTTTTGAAATTAGAGAAGATATTGTGTGGTTTTGAAATTAGATAGAAGATATTGTGTGGTTGTGAAATTAGAGAGAAGATATTGTGCAGTTTTGAAATCTTAGAATGGTGGAAAAGCAAGCAGTGGAGTTAATACACAACACTGTGGATATCAATGATCATCTACACCGGCTAGTCTAACACATGATGACGATTTCAAGGAGCTTACATACCGGCACATTTTATTACATACTGTAAATGCAAATATGAAACAACACACCTAATATGTAATTTGTGAACAACACGTGTAGATCTTAACAAAAACACAACGAGCATCTGCGGCTACGTTGTTAGCGATACCTACAGCAGTGAAAATATCAAGCATGCTTGACTGTAGTTAGCTTCCAGGTTGTACGGTACCAGTTCTCGTGTACAGCTGGCCTAATAGTGATATGGCTACTGACATCCACAGTTAATTGGAAGTGATAAAAACACTGAACATGTTAATTACCATGTAGAAGACGGATGTGCAGGGCCAATAATGCAAATAAAATAGCAATAAAATGCATTTCTATTCTGTGGACTACATCCTGCGGGAAATCTAGGAGGACCGTTTTCCCGCGACAAGATACATACAGTGGGAGTTTGAGAAAGAGTGCAAAATAATAACACCAACAAAGAATTACTTACATGCCATACACCATATTGCAATAGACAAGAGGAGGAAACAGTAAAACACCACCATATTGAATGCTGTGTGGAAACATCCACCAAACCCCTCCATCACTAATACTCTCTATACACAACACAACTGAAGAAGACATGCGACCGCTTGGCACAGGGAAGAAAGAGTGAAAGCTTGCAACAACAGAGATCAGATAAGTAAGTATTACATGCTGCAGGTGGTCACAATCTTCTGCAAGAACACTTTTGCAATAATGTAGATTTACAAATGTTGAGAGCTCCTGGACTAACATATACTGAGTGTAGATTTACAAAGGTTGAGAGCTCCTGGACTAACATATACTGAGTGTAGATTTACAAAGGTTGAGAGCTCCTGGACTAACATATACTGAGTGTAGATTTACAAAGGTTGAGAGCTCCTGGACTAACATATACTGAGTGTAGATTTACAAAGGTTGAGAGCTCCTGGACTAACATATACTGAGTGTAGATTTACAAAGGTTTGGAGCTCCTGGACTAATATATACTTAGTGTAGATTTAAAAAAACATTGACAAAATTTGGACCAATTTATTAATGAAGACAAACCTAATCTAAAGTGAAGTTAAATATTTTCACATAGGAAAATTACCCAAGTGTAATGTCAAGTTAAATGATTCACTCCAGAGCCTTTTGACCTTGGGATGAAGTTATTTATAAACTATTCAAAAAGCTAATTGATCTGTTTTATGACACTTCATAGAAATAGTTTTGTGGATTGCTTGGTTCCATGGAGTGAATCAGCTAAACAAATTAACATACATGCATTATGAAGATAGAATAATGTAATGGGTTTCAACTATGTAAATCTGATGGATTTCAATAATGTTAAACATTACATTTTTGAAAATATATTCTGAATTCAAATAATACTACAAATTGTAAAGAAATTTGATGTTCTGAACTTCAACAGAAATTTAAAAAATAATAACACACATCCTGTCCATGATAGGTGAAGTTATTATTACTAAATGTAGATAAAGGAACTATTTGGAACAAGTGGTAACAATTGAATGAAATTCAGTTAAATTCCTGGAAATTCAGTTAAATTTGACAAAAATGCACAGAAATACAAGAACATTTTGAAATAAATATAGATAAATAAATAAAAGATAAAAAATCGCTAAGTTTTTTTTCTGGGGGAAAAAAGCAATACAAACTGTATATATTTACAAAATGTAAGATGAAAATTATAGGATAGCAATTGTAACTCGCTCGGGGTATTTCAACACTCACAATTGTAACTCGCTCGGGGTATTTCAACACTCACAATTGTAACTCGCTCGGGGTATTTCAACACTCACAATTGGAAACAAAACTGAATCCTTATTTTAACACTTAAATAGAAAATAAAACGGAATCATAAGTTAAAGGTAGTGCGTTGTTTCTCCGTCAGATTCGACGCAGACAAATTGAGCTTAACTTGGATAGATATGATGATGATGATGACTAATCATGATCTGAACGAGGCTAACAAGTTTTATGCAGGTCTATAATTTCCTTACATTCTGAACATGTGTGGGAAGAGCCTGGGAGACATTCTGCAGCTCTTTCCTTTCTTCTTTTGTTGAGTAGTAACTTGTCTGAAGTTTTCTGAAACAGCTACATCAACTCTTGAGTCTGAATGCTGACTCTGTCATGTGACAGAATCTCCCATGTCTAATTTGGATGAAGCATATTCTATTTTCTGCTTAAATATGAACAGTTTTCATAAAACGTATTCGTACTCCATATTAAATTGAATATAATCTTACATATAATATAATTAATACCACTTTCAGGCAATGTATTATTATTACTCATAAAATATAATATATGACTCAATAAACCAGTGGTTTATTGGGAGCCACAAAGATTTGAGGGAGGTCTATGGAGACAAATTTTGAAATTTATGGAACCACAGATCTGCTGAGGATGGACACAGAAGTTTATCCATTTGAATGATAAACATCAAGAATTCTAGCGATAAATCTTTGGGGTGGCATAAATAAAGTAAATGCATATTTTGAAATACCATGGAACATAATTTGCTCTAAAATAGGACCACGGTCCAAAAGGAGTTGAGAACCACTACAATAAACAATGCCATATTTTGCTACATACAACATAATATCACTTTCAGACAATGTATTACTACTCAATATACAATGTATTACTACTCAACATACAATGTATTACAGCACTCAACATTTAATGTAATACTACTCAATACACAATCTAATGCTACTCAACAAACAATGCAATATTACTTTACAACAATGTATTACTAGTGACATGTAATGTCTCACTACTCAACAGGTAATGTGAATACTAGACAAAGCAATCATTATTACTTACAGGCAATGTATTACAACTCAACATGTCATGTAGTAATACTCATCAAACAACAGGCATGTAACACTACTTGATATACGTTATACAACCCAACGTACATGATATATGTTATACAACGCACCATACAAGGTAATAACACTAAACAGGCAATGTAACACTACCCAAAAATACAATACAATGTACATACATTATAAAATATTCAGTCCCTCAAAAGAACAAGCAAATTCACAATTTTCTTCTGTTTAGAATCACAAATTCCTTGAGTTAATTTACACAAGGACATTTTTCAAGTCAACTATCACAAATTCCTTGAGTTAATTTTAGACAAGGACATTTTTCAAGTCAACTATCACAAATTCCTTGAGTTAATTTAGACAAGGACATTTTTCAAGTCAACTATCACAAATGATCCATGTCTAACAAAAGTCAACCAAATGTGACTATATGTTCCCCTCTAGACCCTAACCCTAACCATAACAAATTATCGTTGTCTAACAAAAATCAACCAAATCTGACTAGATTTCCCTCTAGAAATACTACTGCAGCAACATTTATAAATTTATATTTTGTCAAGAGTAAAATTATAACTTATCATGATAACTTTTCTTCGTGAATGTTTATCGATTTGCAATGGAAATAAAATTTACACGAAAAGTTAATGAAACCGTTCATGCTAATTAAAAATGTAGTGGGACTATGGTACATACTGGATACTCCTCAGAAACTAAAACTGTACAAGAAAAGTTTATCGAATTCTTCATGAAAACTAAACTTAACAAGTAGAGTTTATGGAATTCTTCATAACTAAATTTAACAAGTAGAGTTTATGGAATTCTTCATAATTAAATTTAACAAGTAGAGTTTATGAAGTCTTCCTTCCATGAGAACTAAACTTGTACAAGTTTATGGAATTCTCCATGAGAACTAAATTTAACCATATGGGCTTTATAGGAGCCTATAGCCACTGACATCACTACGAAACTAGTCGCAGTAGGCGTCTTGATTCACCCTCGTTGCTATGCCCCGATTCATCAGTACGGAATCACACGAAGTTAAGTTCATATGACGTAGAATTCCCGCCACACAAAGCTAGGAATACGTCACAGCCTAAAGGACAAATTCCTTTACACATTATGATTGTAAGAAGGGAGAAAGTCAGCTGATATTGTCAACTAATTTCTGGAATGACATTGTCCATTTTTTACATCATATTTTACTATCAAATGTAGTACTTGGTGGTATGGTAAGTGGTAAGTCAGGGGTGCCAAGTGTCAGCATGGAATATTATTACGTTGTATGTAGTCCTAGACCTAGTGTTAGACGTAGACATTGTATGTGATTTCTTCACACTTTATTAATTTGTTCAGTCAATATTATATTAGCTTGGATATGAAATAATATATATACAACAGGAATAGGTATTTAGGAGAATTTTATCAATGTTGCCATACATTACTCAAGTATTAGAGTTGTCACAAAATGAAAATAAAAATTTTTAAAATTTGAGATTTTATCCCAAATTTTAAACTTTACAATTTGCTCACAACTGTCATATCACACATGCAACGACAAAAACACGAAAATATTCATTATTTACTCCTTTATTTACATGTGCAAAAACTATTTTGATATCTTTACACAAAAAAAAGCTATCGTGTTTATCATAAATAACGCAATACGTTACCAAAATACCATAAATTACACATATTTTCCAAAAAGAATCCAGGTGCCTGGACAAAAAATTGCTTAATTTTCATCCAGAGCCCTAAAGGTTAATAAGTGGAAGTTATGGAATTCTCCATGAGAACTAAAACTGTACAAGTTACTTTAAGGAATTCACCATGCGAACTAAAACTATCAACAAAGACTCATGGAATCTTCATGGGAACTAAAACAGCACAACAAAAGTTGATGTAATCTTTCTTGGGAACTTAAACTTCACAAAAATGTTGATAAAATCTTCCTTGGAAACTAAAACTGCACGGAAAATATCTCATGACACCTTCTGAGATAATAAAATCACATCAAAGTTCATAAATGGCACTGAATGTAGAACATCTATGTTCCATAGAACATTAAATAGAGCACTACTGCTAGTTGTATGGCAAATGAACAAAGGTGAACATGTATGGCTGAAAATGTGGCACTAAGAATTGACCCTCTGGCAGTGTTGACATGTTCTTTCTTGTGTTTTCTACTGCTGCAGGATCTGTAAACAAATGCATACAAAGAAGTACATATAAGAAAAGATGAATTTTCACTTCACTAACAAAATATGTTTTTATTCATGGACTTTCAGAATTAATCTCAGCTTCTGGAAAGATTTTTAAAATCACCAACACCTCTAGGTCATCTCTGCATAAGGATATTAGAAATGGGTAAGATCTTGTAAAGATGGCTGGTATGATGCTAATCACAATTTCCTTCTTCTTCAGTGTTCATTCTCAAACTCCTGCCAGATCTCTCTTGTAGCAGGACAATTGTCCTACTAGATTTCCAGCAGGATGTAGTCCAGAGAATGGAAATGCAATGTGTCGCCGTTTTATTTGCGCCAATGGCCCGACACATCCGTCTTTGGCGGGACACTTTCCTTAGATATGTTGTTCGTTAATGAAAAGTATGGGTTTAACATTGTATTCTCTAATATGCCTCAGGATCGAATATAGGAAACTACTGTTTTTCTATGGACTCTCAGTCCATACTTTGGAAGGTCCAAAGTGGACGGCTGCACCATTAATCGATGGCTCACATAGATAAACCCTATACTTCAGGAACTTGAATTCTACTGTCCAGGTCATGCTGAAGTACATGGAAAAGAACATGCTGACACGCTGGCACCTGTGGTGTGCACTGTGAATATTGACAAATGTGAGATCTTGGATCCCTTATTGGAGAATGAAACAGTACTGGACCAATCAGTAGTATAGATAGTGGAGGAATTTGGGATGAGCAGGCAAGGTTGAAAGGGCATGAGTTAGCCGCATGAAAAAAATCAGTGCTATGAGAACAACAAGCAAACATACACTTCACCATCTGTTTATAGCATACATACACGTCACCATCTGTTTATAGCATACATGCACTTCACCATCTGTTTATAGCATACATGCACTTCACCATCTGTTTATAGCATACATGCACTTCACCATCTGTTTATAGCATACATGCACTTCACCATCTGTTTATAGCATACATGCACTTCACCATCTGTTTATAGCATACATACACTTCACCATCTGTTTATAGCATACATACACTTCACCATCTGTTTATAGCATACATACACTTCACCATCTGCTTGCAGAGACAGAACTCAGAGTGTGAGGCAATCACTTAAATACTTGAATCGCCCGTGTGTTGCCAGGGCCCGAGAGGGGAGCAAAGAATAGCAACACTTTACCTTCCATGCATGTCATAAGAGGCAACTAAGGAGGTTATGGGGTGTAGTTGGCTGTCCCATCCCATATAGGATCAAAGTGACCACAGCTATGCTGAAGTTGGATGTATCAGGTAAAAAAACTCAGATATCGCAATAATGCTATAAGCCATGACACATATCCTGCTAATCTGCTGAAGTTTGAGAATGAAACCAGAAGAAATATTTGAATACAGCTGAAGACGGATGTCTCTTGATAGACCAAAATCTGCCTACAGTGGTAATTCTATGTCCGAACTGTCCAAGGATATTTACAGCTCGAATAGGGCTCATTGGCCATTTACGAAAATGTATGCATAGTCATAATTCTAACAGAATTTTCAAAAGTGGATGTAAAAATTGGTCATCATCACTTGTGATGGACAAACACACACACACACTCCATCACTCTCAATGAAGTGGCACACTGCTGAAACTACCTCTCCTAGCATGTAACTTCATAGTTTCAAGCAATAATCCACAGGAATGGCAGAAAAAAATAACACAAGAAAGAAGACAAGAAAGAATAGTAAATGTAATGCTAGAAAAGTATTTGAAGGTTGAAAGTGAACACCAAAAACAAACATAAAAAACTGTGTATCTGCTAAGCGAAATGTTTATGACATACAGCACAGGAAAATTGGTCTCTACCATGGTTTGAAAGTATCAGCTCGGTGGCATAGTTGTTAGTGGGCTCGTCACACAAACACAACTCGGTCGAATCTGCTTAAGTTTCAAAAGCCACATTTTATTGTGCTATTACTGTTGCCTAAAACTTCAAAAATAGTTGAAAAGCAATGCCCTGTACAGGGCATGTTATGATCATATGGTTTAAAAGTGGTCCACGGACATCCGTGCTATGTAAGGGTGCAAGACAACAGCAACAGGTCAAGCAAATATTTGACCACGGTTAGC
This sequence comes from Meghimatium bilineatum, assembly GCA_034231615.1. Lineage (NCBI taxonomy): Eukaryota > Metazoa > Mollusca > Gastropoda > Stylommatophora > Philomycidae > Meghimatium > Meghimatium bilineatum. The sequence continues at coordinate 11,752,960 of CM067308.1, forward strand.
TGAGGTTGGTGACCAGCATGTAAGAATGGGAACCAGTTCTCTCACAGTGCTGGTCTATTAGTGATATGGTTTCAGACATCTACCATTCAGATGAAGTGGTAAACCACAGCCTTTAGTCTGTTCTTTCAGTCTCTGAGACTCGCATGACCAGGGCAGTATATTCATGTAATTCTTCTTCTGCATTCAGCATCTGTGGTCATGCTATATTGTCAGGTCTGTCGTCAAGACGAAGTCCACTGTCTTCTCCAGATCAGAGTGGCTGCCCCATAGCTTTTGCCTCAAGTCTGTATCCTCTGGCCAGGTCTGCTGTCTCTGCTCTTTGTATGTTGGGCAGTCCTGAAGTATGTGTTCGAGTCTGGGTTCCGGATCCACATGGACATTCATCTGTGTATGAGATCCTCAATCGGTAAAGGTGACCCAACAGTCTGGGTCACCTTTACCAGTCTGGATTGATTCCAGTAGGGATCTGCAATCTGTGAATATGGCTATCTTCTTTGGTCTTGGCAGTCCTAGTTCGGTGAAGGCTTTCAGTGCTTGATGGAGTGCAACTGCTTCTGCTCTAAAGTTCGAGGAGTATTTCCCGGTTGGAAAAGCTTTTGATATTGTCTTCCCTTCTTTGAGTCTTATAAAATTTCCACCTCCTCCATTCATGTAATAATTTGGACAATCTAGTTGTTGAGTAATGTGACCCATTCTTTTCTTAACATGCGTCATTCTGTACTTGGGATTATTCCATTTGTATCAGGACATTGGTGCAAATTAAACAGCAACACAACGCATTCCTGTGTTCTGGACAATATCCTCCTGAAAATCTAGTAGGACCATTGTCCTGTTATAAGAGAGCTTCAGTGGGAGTTTGAGAATGAACAAATAAAAAAAACCCAGTGGTTTAATGGCGTGCAGAAAGTGATGTGTCAGTAAATCATCTTGCTACACAGACTAGTCTTCTTCTTCTTCTTCTGCGTTTGTTTTCAAACTCCTGCAGATTAGCAGGATGTAGTCCGGAGAACAGAATGCGTTGTGTCATGGTTTACAGCATCGCTGTGATATCTGCACCTTTTGGCCTGACACATCCAACTTCAGCATGGCTTTGGGTCACTGACCCTATATGGGATGGGACAGCCAACTCCATCCCATAACCTCCTTAGTCGCCTCAAACGACATGCATGGAAGGCAAACAGTGTTGCTATTCTTTGCTCCTCTTTCGGGCCCCGGCAACACACGGGCGGCAAAGACTAGTTATTTGTAACATTACTTCAACACAAATGTACTACATAAATACTAACAACTTCCAACAAACAAAGTAACTAGTAGAGTACCTACCTATAACTGGTTGTATGAAGGACAGGGAGTCAAGTTGATATCTCCAGGGATTATAGGAGTATTAGGAGTATGAGCCAAGCTGCCATCTCCAACTGGTCCTTGTGCTGTGGCAATCATCTAGAACCATAGATGTAGAATTTAGATGTACATACCTCAATGTGAATGTTCAAACTGTATAGTTGGGGCTGTGGAATTTCTCTGGCATAGTGGTTACGCCATTCACTTTGTGTTAAAGAGGTCACAGGTTCAAACGCTGCAATGTCTTGTTTACAAAGCAGATTTATTTAGATCCTTGGGGATTATCACTTCAAGCTACCGTGTTACGTGCTATGAGTGATATTTCCAGCAGGCGTCATGCCGTTTCATTGAGAAGGATGGGGTACATATTGGTAACCTGAGTACAATGAAGTAAATCCTCTACACTTTCTGAGTATTTTTTCTATATGATATTTCTATATGCTGTATATAAAGTGTGATGCTTTATTACTAGCATCATATGACAGAACAAACATGCAATGATGTATTTGTTATTCTTTATTTTCCAGCAGCAGGTTTTCTTCTTCTTCTGCGTTCGTTCTCAAACTACTGCAGATTAGCAGGATATAGTCCGGAGAATGGAATGCGTTGTGCCATGGTTTACAGCATTGCTGCAATATCTGCGCCTTTCGGCCTGACACATCCGACTTCAGCATGGCTTTGGGTCACTTACCCTATATGGTATGGGACAGCCAACTCCATCTCATAACCTCCTTAGTCACCTTTTACAACATGCATGGAAGGTAAACAGTGTTGCTATTCTTTGCTCCCCTTTCGGGCCCCAGCAACACATGGGCGAGCAGGTTTTTTGAAATCAGTACAAAGTACTAGAGTCATCATAAGTACAAACAGAATATATAGAGCAACCATTTCCAGTATGAGGAGTGCAGATTGCTTATCTAGAAGCCATCTGTGGCTCAGTATGTGGATAGAGGCTGAGATCATAAATACAGATTTTCTAATGGATTGTTTTTGGAGTATCCATCTACTCAGACAATTATTATGTCTAATTATCTTCTAAGCTCATGCTTGAGATCTAAAACGGTTGTGTCAATATAAGTCGATGGCATCTATAGTATATTCCAACCTCTTATCAGATGGACTAGGGTTAGGATTAATGACAGAGCAACAGATTTACATCAAATGTACCTACAGTCATCACATTGAAGATGGGTAAGGGAAACTGAAATTTCTTAATGAGCACTTGTTAAATGTGGACACTGCGATAGATCAGTGGTTCTCAACAAATGGGCTGCGACAACAAGTCTAATGCATAACGTGACAAGATTTCAGATATAAGCACATTCCAGGCAAACAAAAGATGAAGAAGAAAATTCCAATAAGGAAGTAGAGTACAGGGTTCTGGAAAGGTTGCAAAATTACACCACCCCTATGAGCAAGTGCGGTAGTCGACACTAGTCAAGACAGTTTCTTGTGAGTCACTGACTGCAGCTGAACTTTCATGAGTAAACTGTATGCTACGACACTAGTTTTAGTTTATAACCCAGCTTACCATTACCATTACATTTCACTATAGAATCAACCTATTTTCCTTACAAGAATACTAGGGTATAAATTCCTGGTATTTCCACATGATACGAACATCTCACAGTTTGTTGTAGTTTCTGAAACTATTTATGTTGTAGACTTATGTTACCACTTGAGTTCAAAAGTTAACTAGAAGTACAACCCGAGGCCTTTTTGTAACTTGGCTGTTTCATGCGACTATGCTGGTCACCTGGACTGTCAGTTTTATTGTCTTCCCAGCCACAAAAAAAAAGGGACATTCCATTTTTGTAACTTGGCTGGTCACCTGGACTGTCAGTTTTATTGTCTTCCCAGCCACAAAAAAAAGGGACATTCCATTTTTGTAACTTGGCTGGTCACCTGGACTGTCAGTTTTATTGTCTTCCCAGCCACAAAAAAAAGGGACATTCCATTTTTGTAACTTGGCTGGTCACCTGGACTGTCAGTTTTATTGTCTTCCCAGCCACAAAAAAAAAGGGACATTCCATTTTTACATTGCTGGTGGCTTGTAAACATGTGTGCGAAAATTGCTAAATTCAGCGTGTATTACTTCCTAAAGAGGTGTGCGAGGCTGTGCACTCTCACAGCTTAGAGGGAACATCAGTCCTACATTTTTATTTATAAAATAGGGGTCATGAGATCAACACAACTATTACCAAATTTAATTAAATGGTATTATTTCATGCTTCCTGATGGAAACCACACAAACTTTCATGTTGGTTATCAGAGAGCACGCACAGAACAAATGGTATTACAGACTAACCTGAAAATGCCGTGTATTGGGGTCCCAGTGATAGTAGGGGTAGGAAGGGGCCCAAGACATATGCCCTTCTGTGTGCACGTCATCATTTTCATCTCTGATTTCTACTCTGCCAAACACACTCTCCTCATATGTTGGTGGTGCTAAAAGTTGTGAAAAAATGTAGATTATATGCATACAGAGATGAGGGTGAAGGTTAGAAATATACATTAACTATTTTTGTAGATTAGTAGGCATACAATATTCACAAAATTATATAACTAAATATAAAGTATTAATATATAAAATATATAAAGTATTTCCCAAAAATAAAGTAAAAATAAAATATATAAAGTATTTACAAAAATAAAGTATTCATAAAAATATATATAAAGTATTAACAAAAATATATAAAGTGTTCACAAAAATATATAAAGTATTCATAAAAAGAATTCTTGAGACTAACAGGAATTGAACCAGTCCATTCTAATGGCACCAAATCGCCTTGCAACTTGAGTAAACAGGTTTTTCCATACTTGACTAACTTGACTCCAAAAAAAATACGGGATTTCATCAAGACATTTAAACTGCGTACTGAAGTAACTGAGAACAGACCAATTGAGACTACTCACAAAAATAAAGTATTAATAAAAAATATATAAAGCATTCACAGAAATATATAAAATATTCACAAAAATATATAAAGTAATCACAAAAATAAATTAGAAATATGACGTTGATAAGTAAAAATGAATACATTAATTTCTCTCAGTTAGTTGGATTAATCCTGGAAGAGGAGAGGGGAAGAAGGGGTGACATCTGTTTGATTCCAATTCATATGTGATTATGATTACCCACACAAAAACTGAATGTAAAACTGGTTTACCCACTGAATGTAAAACTGGTTTACCCACTGAATGTAAAACTGGTTTACCCACTGAATGTAAAACTGGTTTCAAGTCTTTGAATCTTCAAAATTCTTGTATGCAATTTGTAAAGAAATGAAGTTTCGATAACACAGCTATTTACATGTTGCCCCTTTATTTACATCAGCGTTTCTCAAACTTTTTCATACCATCACCTTCTTCACAAAGAGTATATATGCAGGCATCCCCTTTCACATAGAGTATGCATGCAGGCATCCCCTTTCACATAGAGTATATATTCAGGCATCCCCTTTCACATAGAGTATATATTCAGGAATCCCTTTTAATATCCCCCTTGTATTTCAAAATGGTAATAATTTCAGCTATTTTATTTCCCGTTTGTTATGTGTTTCTTGATAAACTCACATGTTGGACCGCAATGTAGACAATGTCCTTGTTTATTACTTCTTTTACATTGGTTTTACTATTTGGCAGTTACCCTAGATTATCTAGTATCCATATTACATTTCGTAATATTTACATATCATTCATAAGATCCTCTTGGATCATAAATGGAACCATACATAGCACATGGCAGTAGTAATTTCTGCCCATGTCTAGCTCCTTGTTGCAAGTTGTTGTGGATATTGTGTATTGCTTATGCTCAATATTTACCTTTATATGTTGATTTTTCTGCACATAGTTTTTTTTTTGTTGGGGAGGGGGGGGGGCAACTTTTCCATTGCACATGGAAGCCTGTTTAGTAAATCTGTTCTCATCCACTTGAAGTACATCATCATCATGTGACATTATTTTGGGCAAGTTTCAATGTTACCAATGGAATTCTTCTCCTGAATTCTACAACGCAGTCTTACATGGCTTATAAATTCCAACATATTCTTCTTATGAAACTTGACACATATTCTTAGCTTCTTTCTTCCCTAAGTGAATCGACTGTTTTAAAGGCATCCCATTTTTAAAAAATCAATATTATTTGAAGGCACTTGTTTTCTCCGTTAATTTATTTAGTGTCTGCTGATTGTATGGATTTCCATCTATCACAACCATATGACAATACAGATAATTAAATACAGTAAACTTCATAAAACTGAGTGAAGATACAAATTAAAAAATGCTTTAAAGTAATTCCACATTTATTTCTTAAACATCACCGATGTTGATGTGTCAGAGCCTTGGCACAAATAAAATGGCGACACAACACATCTTTATTTTCCAGACTATTTCTGCTGGAAAACTAATATAGCCATCTCCTGGTACAAGAGTAAGAATTTAATATTCAGTGGGATGTTGACATTCAGTGGGATCTTGACATTCGGTGAGATTTTGACATTCAGTGGGATTTCAATGAGATATAAATAAATTCAGTACTTCACAGACATCAAAGATTACTATATTTCACCTGGGAACTAGCCACTGATACTGATGGTTCACCAATACCTATTTGGGGACTTCATATACAATCAATAAATATGCGGAATCAGAATTCAGATCTGAAAAAACTTATTTTTAGAAATGTCCCGATTATAATGACTGACCAAAATGATACAGAGTGTACAAAGATTACGCAGAAGGTATGAGGTCACAGCCTTGAACTGAAAATGGCGATGGATTGACACAGATATGATTTAACATGAAAATGTGCTTCTAACAAAATGATACTTACGCTCTTGATACGGAGGTGGGTCTACGTCCAACGGAGGAGCAGAGGGAGATACAGGAATATCCATCATGATGTCATTGAAAGACATTGGACAACCCAGAGGACTATGTAGAGGGATTGTGCCAACAACAATCTCTTTTTCTATCTTTAGAGAAGACCATCTGAGCTGAGGTTGCATCTGGTAGAAAGTATTACACATGACATATTTTAGCAGATGATGATGACATAATCTCTTTATCTGTGTATGCATGTGGTTGCGTCTGTGGGTCTCACCAATGGCCCACTAGACAAACCACCCATGCAACAGAAAATCTTAGTGGATGACATGCCGTTATATTGAGGTTATCTTCTTAGAGAAGCATAATGGCACGTCATCTATTAAATTGTGCTTTTATTTTGTTGTTGAAATGTATTTCATGTTTACCTGAATATATATGTATGCACCCTCTGTGCTTGGGAGGGAGCCAGAGATGTTCTGTGCAGCACTGGGGAGGAGGAAACTGACAGCAGTGTTTTTTCCTATGGCTTAGACCCATCATAGAGGCACAGTGACTCAGGATATGACAATCCTTTTGACATGAACATTTGGTTGCATGCCTGGAGCAATAGAGAAGCTCGGCATAACCAGTAGTCAATTGGTGGCGGGGAATGAGCACAGCGAACCCTATCTTGTCTACAGTGGCTAGGAGCAGTGCATAGGTTGAAACCTACCTTCCTGGAGGTGTGATAGTTATTCTCTGGCTCTGTCTCTGGGTGGGCCGAAAATCCACAGACTTCCCTTCCCAGCAATATAATGTCACTTAATGGCATTAGGTCAAAGGGCATGCGCCAATGGACCGCTGGATCAGCAATCAACCAACCAACTTTATTTGTGAGCAGGGAGCTCTTCACATTATGGTTGACTTTAATTACAATTGTACTTACGTAAAACAGGATAATATAATCGCTTCACTAAGACACGACGGACTATAACTAAAACTAGTGGGTAATGATGTATACACAAGAAAACATACAAATTACAACACACAAAACATATTCACCGTTTCAACCAAAAGGTCTTTATCAAGAAATGCACAAAACATCAAAATACGATGAATGGACATTATTACGACACACAAACGTATCCAATGGAAATGAGATGTCGGAAGGACAGGATGAAACATTGAATATGTTTTGTGTATTGTAATTTGTATGTTTTCTTGTGTGCGCATCATTACCCACTAGTTTTAGTTATAGTCCGTTGTGTCTGAGTGAAGCGATTATATTAACCTGTGTTTTACGTAAGGAGCAATTGTAGTTACGTTTCACGCAGTTTCCTTATATTGATTGTTCGATTACACAGGATTTCAAATAAGTACCGTTAGTTTTTTCTTTGATATTGCTTACATTTTTCTTCTTTTACTATACTTGTTCTGTTGCTTTTCCTTTTACTCTCTCTCTTCTTACCATATGTGTCTTTCTTCTCCTTTCTTTCTTTCTTTCTCGATCTTATCTCCCTTATTATCATCTTTTGATCCTCTCTTATATCGTGATTCTCTACAATATTCATTTGTTGTTGTTTCTATTAATGTTATTTGTGTGTTTTGTAGTTTGATGCACCACTTCCTACTTATCTCTGTTTGTAATTTTCATTTCTGACCACATCTGCGAGCATGCCTGTAAACTCAGTGACTCTATGAAGTTCAACGGGGTGCGTTCGGGAACATTTGCTGGATGCAGTGAAGAATTCCTGTGTGCGTAAAGTGATTTTTATTTTTGTGCTGGGACATGCAGAAGTCCGGGGTAATGAGAGAGTAGATAGGTTAATAAAAGATTGATAAATGCTCTTGACACATGATGATGATGATGAAATTCTTTTAATTGTGAGCAGGTAGCTCTTGACACATGATGATGATGTAACCCCAACAGCTGTGAGCAGGTGGCTCTTGACAGCTCATAGCCTTTCTGATAAAAGCATAGGCTCTCCTTGGTTAAGTAACCGAGGTGATACACCTCATATAAGGTTATATATATATATATATATCAAAGTTATGCAAGTCATTATAATGTTTTTAAAATTATACTATTTAGCAAAGAGTATGAAATGATAGATTTACATGCAAGCGATGATAATGCCAAGAAAAGGGTAAGAAATAAATTTTCACAATCAATTGATTTTGTTTAGCAGCAAATTAGATAAGCAGGTAGCCTTGGCACATAATGATGTAATCCTTTTAGTTGTGAGTAGGTAGCTCTTGAAAGCCCATAGCCTTTCTGATAAAAGCATAGGCCCTCCTTGGTTAAGTAACCGAGGTGATTCACGACCTCATATATCAAAGTTATGGATGGATGTTTAGTCCCCGAATGGAGACATACCAGTATCAGGCAGCATCCCAGGAACATGACATCCTGTCTGAAACATAGCGATACTTTTGGGCCAAGTAGTTCATCATTCTTCTGTTAGATCTGTTGACCAATCTGCAGTGATCACTATTTTTTAAAATAATAATAATAATAAACCAATAACCCTTCAGGGTTGTAGAGGTGTCACAATGAGACCTTTGGTGCAGAATGATCTTAAAGTATCTCTATCCTCTACCATCCTGATGAGTTTGGAAACTTCAACCCTGTCAATTCCTTAATATTATCCAGTCATGTCTTCTTATGTCCACCTCATCTTCTTACACCCTCCATCGTACCTTCAAGAAAATCTTTTGTCATCAAGGAATGACTCATCACGTGCCCATAAAATCGGAGTTTACGAAGTTTTTCAATTGTCAACAGTGTTCCTGTTGTCCAGCTAATGAATTAATTTTACCATGCACAAGAACATTGGTCTTATGTTCTCCATAACAGATACATAATGTCTCAATGTGACAATTCAGTGGGCTTGTTTTAATGTCATGGTGCCCAAATCCTCTCAGAAACTTCCACAATGAAATTACTACAGAAAAACACAGTTGTTATGCTTTTTATTGTTCTGAAAAACATATCCAATGTTTATTTCCAGTTGAATGGGAGAATTTTCTGACCACAACTCCCAACGTTGATTCCCAGTTGAATGGGAGAATTTTCTGACCACAACCCCCAATGTTGATTCCCAATTGAATGGGAGAATTTTCTGACCACAAACCCCAATGTTGATTCCTAGTTGAATGGGAGAATTTTCTGACCAATGTTGATTCCCAGTTGAATGGGAGAATTTTCTGACCACAACTCCCAATGTTGATTCCTAGTTGAATGGGAGAATTTTCTGACCACAACTCCCAATGTTGATTCCCAGTTGAATGGGAGAATTTTCTGACCACAACTTTCAAGTCAACTAATCCTTAGGAAATATGTACCATAATATATATAGGAAAAGTCTACCAGGATAATACTGACCACATTATCTCTATTGGTCCCAGAAAAATATATATAGGCAGACACTGTATTCTTCAGATAGATCAATGTTATGAAGATTTTTTTAATTTATATGTTCAATGTATAGCAATTTCTTCAGATAAATTAATGCTATGAACATTTTTTTACTTATATGTTCAATGTATAGCAATTTCTTCAGATAAATTAATGCTATGAACATCTTTTTACTTATATGTTCAATGTATAGCAATTGCTCTCAACAAAAATTCAACATTTTTCTCTGAAATTATTTTGAAGTGCAATTAGTTTTTCTTCTTCTGCATTCATTCTCAAATTCCTGCAGATTGGCAGGATGTAGTCTGAAGAACAGAAAGTGCTGTGACATGGTTTATTACTTGGCTGCAATATCTGTGACCGTACAGACCCTGACAACCCACAAGCGATTTGGTTTTTGTATTTATTATTTGTGACTTTCAAACACATATGTTGACATACATATAATAGATATCTGTTAATTTCATTATATCTCATCTGTGCAACGTATTGTTTACATGACATGCTTGCCAACAATTCAATGTTCTGGTCTGCTATTTTTTCCACTACTTATTCTTAGATCTAACCACTTTTATCTTTCCAGTTCTACTAGTCAACCATGAATCTGGTTATAACTCATTGAGAATGTCTGCCATTATTTCAGCTGGGTTGATTGGTGCACACCCAAATCATGTTATTTATCCACACAATATTCTCTACTGAACTCAACTTTCTCCATATAAACTCCAACAGTATATCATGTTATTTATCCACACAAGATCTACATAGAACTAGAAAAAAAGTGTTATAAACTCACATAGACCATGTAAGAAATATCAATAATACCACATCCATCTAGTCTTGAAGGCGGCAAGGCAGGGATACATACAGATCTACTAAGGTGACCTTCAGAGTGTCTTTTCACATAAAAATGGCCATTGAAGAGTGGAAAATTGTCTATCTTTACATGAAATTTAGGATGACCCGATGAAAATATACTATCAGAGTAACCAGTGTATTTGACAATCTGAAAAAAAAATTATTTGGAAGCAAATATGTTAAAATCATGAAATGATAAACATAAGATCATAAAATAGCATAGCATAACATCATGAAATAACACCATAAGCAAAAGAACATGAACTGATACAAATAATATCATGAAATAATATACTAAACACAGGATCAGGAAATGATAAACACAAGATCATGAAATAACATACTAAACACAAGATCATGAAATGATAGACATAGATCATGAAAAAATATAAACATATGATCATGAAATGATACACATAAGATCATGAAATGATACACATAAGATCATGAAATGATACACATAAGATCGTGAAATAACTTCATAAACATAAGATCATTAAATAATAAAAACATAAAATTATGAAACAACATAAATACAGTCATGAATATTAATACATGAACATCATAAAATTGTGTGGTTACCAGGTCTAAACTTTGATCTGGAGAGAAAATTACAGAATCGCTCTTACCTTCCAGGTTAGTTGGATAAGTAACTTAGGAGGTAAGGAGATAGGTCAACAACCTGAATGATATAAAGAGATGATAAATATTTTCAGGACAAAAAGATCTAGAAATAAACAGAGGATATGAAAGAGTAATGGGACAAATGAATTAGGCTAAAAGAATGGAAATCCTGCTAAAGATGGATGTTTTGGGCCATAGGTGCAAATAAAAAGGTGACACAACGCATTTCCGTTCTCTGGGCTACATCCAGCTCAAAATCTAGTAGGACCATTGTCCTGCTATAGGAGAGATCCACTGGGAGTGAAAATGAACGTTGAAGAAAAAGAAGAAAAGAATGGAAATAGAGAAAGGCCAGAATGGATCACTTTAATGGGAACTGATAGAACATGGATCACTTTGATGAGAACCAGATAGAACATGGATCACTTTAATGAGAACCAGATAGAATTTGGATCACTCTAATTTCTTCTTCTTTCGTTCACTTGAAACATGTCTATATCTGTAATTCTGTCTCCTTAATAAAACTCACTGTCTTTTGTAGTTCATACCTTGCCTCCTGGCTCCTCGGGGCAATTAAGAAGGACTTCCAGTAACTGAGGTTGGGCCCTTTCGAGGTATAGGGCCCGTCACCATCCCTGCCTGAACGTCCGCCACAGGGCAGGCACCATAACTATTTATAAATACAGACATGTTTCCATTGTGTTTTGTGCGTGGCATCCTGATTATCTGTGCGCCTTTTGGCTGGATGCCTCCGTCTTCAGCACTCTGCTTACTTGGGCAGGACTATGGTCCTGCTCGAGTGGGACTGCCCGACCAGTCTTAGTTTCCAGCCCCTGATGGATGAACTAAGCCCCATCACCACTGCATGGTGCTGGCCTCGATGGGGGATCACTCTAATGAGAACTGATAGAATATGGATCACTCCACTGAGAACCAGATAGAACATGGTAAAATTCAATTCTGAGTTTAAGTTCAAAGAAATTATTTTAAAATGATCAGTACCTGCCGTAGATCGACTTCTAATCCTGTGATTTCACTATCTGACTGGTTGTCTATGTCCACGGTGTAGTTAAGAGGTTCGCCAGGAACATAGCCAGTTTTGTTCAGTGTTATCCTTGCTTGGATTTTACCTGATGAGCAGCAACATCCTTCTACTGTCTCTTCCTGCTCTCCCCACACTGGCATCTGGGACAAGAAGAAGAAGAATGTTAAAATATCTCCCCACACTAGCATAAGGGACAAGAAGAATAATAATGTCAAAATATCTCCTTTTTCTCCTAATTTTCTTTAAATTGTGAACCTGTAGAAGTAGAGAGGTTGTGGACAGTTGCATGACCTTAATGGTGGACATGCCAAATTTAGTGACAGAAGGATTAGTGAGACTGTCTAACAAGCCCAACTGTCATGAACTAGCTTAAGTGATGATGGCAGAGAAATCATACAACACTGGTATTCTACCATATATTTCCAGGGCACAAAAGGAAGTAAAGAATAACAACTGTTTTCCTTTCATGCGTGTTGTAAGGAGGTTCTGGGTTGGAGTTAACTGTCCCATTCCATATAGGGTCAAAGTTACCCAAAAAACTGTGCTTAAGTCAGATGTGTCAGGCAGAAAGGAGAAGATATCACAGATAAGCTGTAAACTATGACACAACACATTCCATTCTGTTAATCTGCAGGAGTTTGAGAACGAACACAGAAGAAGCACCTGGTAATGTATATGGCGAACAAAAATTCAATAGTTGAAAGCACTGTCCTATTCAAAACATGCTTGCATTATATATTTTAGAATGGAATCTGCATGGCATAGTCATTAAGTTTGTGTTCAAGAGATTTACTTTGTGTTCAAGAGATGATGGGTTCAATCCCCGGTTGCCGTTTACAAGAGTATTTATTGGGAGATCCTTGGGATTATCACTTGAACTTATGGAATAAGTACCATAGCGGTTACAGGAAACGAATACAGGATGAATACAGGAAAAGGAAAAATAATAACCAACCAGCCAACTGAGTATCCATCCACCAACATACTGACCAGTCCACCAGCCAGACAACCCAACCAACCAATGAACTAACTAAGAGTGTTGACTCACACCAGCAGTAGGATCTGAATTCAAGTCCAGATGATGAATCACTGTAAAAGCCCTCTTTGTGTGCTCGTCAAATTTCCATGGCCTGTTTATAGTGGCTTTACAGAAGTACCGCACATAACCTCTGCGTCCCTCGAAAGATGAAGGCAAGCTGTGGTTCAAGTGAAGACTGAATGGATAGGAATGAAAGCCTGATGGATGCTCACTGCTGTTCTGTCCTGAAAAGAAAATAAGAACGGATACTAACAAGTTATTGATGTTAGCTGATATTTTATTCTGAAAAAAATATAATAAGGGATAAGAAAATGATGCTGCTTTGACGCAGGAAAAAAAAATTAACAATGATGTAGCCTCTAAATAGATGTAACATTTTAAAAATAATCTTGGATATGTAAAACAACAATGTTTTTCTGGACTGTGGATATGAATAATCATAACTATGTATCATGGATATGTAAAAATCATCAAATGTCTGGATTATGGATATGTAAAATCAAACGGTGTCTGTATTAACGTTTGGCACGCTACCGGCCCATGAGTGGCCCAAAAAATTAGCATATCAGGAAGACTGCCAGCCCACCGATGGCCCAAACAACATAGAGCGTTCTCTAGTACTCTCTAGTGCGTAAAGAACACGTTTAAAGTAACCAATCCTAGTTAGCTATTATATTGACTTCCTTTCCTCCATAGTGTATGAAGCAGGAGACATCTAATGGCATTGTTATAATGAAATATATAACATCTGTCACATTGGCGTAGCCATGAAAGTGAATCAGTTTTTTAAACTTGTTTTGTCGATTTTCAGTAAAATTATTATGGATTATGACGTGAATTCTTGAGAGGTAAAGTTGATTTTTACATTATTATTAAGTGTTGATCATGCGGCTTTCATGAAGTAGAAGTAGAAATTCAATTTTGTTGGAGCGATCCCAAATCTTACTAGGTCTAGGGTTTGAGAACAATTTTCTGGAGTTAACTGTATAAGTTTTAGTGTGATACACAAAAGTCTTTAGGTAGTCTTTGAAATATAGGAACAAAAAGATGAAAGAGCTTGTAAAAATTCCAGATGTACCTGTACCATAAAGAGTAACTGTATGATTAATGTAGTTCTCTGTTGCTCTGTAGTCTGTCTTAGTTCTCCCTTGCTTGACCTCCCAGTGAGATTTGGCTCTGCCTTCAAAGTATAACTGTATACCTGGAACATAATGTACACAATTGTAATACTATTATAACAACTAACAAATTATGAATGAATAGCAGAGAAAAAATATACAACCATAGGATATGCTAGACATATGCAACCATAGGATATGCTAGACATATGCAACCATAGGATATGCTACACATATGCAACCATAGGATATGCTAGACATATGCAACCCATGACCTGTGGTATAGTGTTTCAACATGTTTACACACAAACATTAATAAGACTGGCTAAAGGTAGAAAGGAGAACTGAATGACAAGATGGAAGTGGGACTGAGTAACAAGATGGAAGTGGGACTGTAACAAGATGGAAGTGGGACTGAATGACAAGATGGAAGTGGGACTGAGTAACAAGATGGAAGTGGGACTGAGTAACAAGATGGAAGTGGGACTGAGTAACAAGATGGAATTGGACTGAATTACAAGATGGAAGTGGGACTGAATGACATGATGGAAGTGGGACTGAATGACAAGATGGAGGTGGGACTGAATGCCAATATCACATGTAAAATTGAATGTCGATATGGAAAATGGGACTGAATACCAATACAAGTGGTACTGAATACCAATATGACAAGAAGGCAAGTAAAACTGAATAACAATATGACAAGTGGGACTGAATGACAATATAACAAGTGGGAGTGAATGACAAGTGAGACTGAATGAAAAGATGACAAATGGGACTGAAAAGTAAAAGAAAATAATATTAAACACAATTTGGCAGAGAAATTTGGAACGGATTTAAAACTGATGAAAAAATATTAGGTATTAGGTATGTTGATTATCCTCTTCCCACACCGGACAAGTCCATAGGTGATCAGATCTCCGCTTCAGTAAATCTCTCAGGGTATAATGGCTGATGGTTCTGGTTCTCTGTTGGTTCACTGCTCTTTTTGAAATCTTTGTCGGGGTTCTCTACGGGCCACGCCCATCCTCACTCCCAATTTGTGCATTCTCAATATTGACTCATGCTCATTCATCTCAAAATCCTCTGATCATGAGGATTCACGAAGAGCAATGAGTATGTCTGCTCAGTCCATAGTCTGTTGTGGTGGTGAGGCTAGCTAATTGATCAGCTCGTTCGTTTCCCTCCATTCCCGCGTGTCCAGTGACAAAAAATAAGCGTGAGTCTTCATAGTGATGCCCGCATTTCTGCTCTCACAAATGACTCCACCCATTCCCTACGTATGTCACCTGTTGTGAAAAAATATGTAATACCTTATAAATAATAATCGCAGACAGAAGAGAGCTTATTACTGTCTATAAACAACAAAGTTTACTACTTAATCATTTGTTTCTAATGATGAAAGAAGAATCAAATTGCTAAGTTTTTATTTTTTTGGGCCGGTAGGTCAAATTGAGTTTTTTGTGTGGTTGGTTGTCGATCCAGCGGTCCATGTGCTCATGTCATTTGACCCAAAGCCATTGTGTGATATATGCATGTGTTTGTGAGCTGTTGTTTTGTTCCAATTACCTGGCCTTGGAGGGAGAAGCATTTTCCTGACGTCATCCAGTGCTGGACATTCAAAAAAGGTGGTGGTCAACAGTTTCATTGTGATGAGTGCACAGCCAGCACCCAGGAGTGTGTTGTGGTTGTAGTCTGTTTAGGTGATTGCTAAACTGTACATGTTGCGTGCGAAGTCGGAAGATGGTACTCTGGTCTTTCCTTCCCAGGAGGTTGATGTTGTAGTTTTGTGTTTTTGTGACATGGGGGCCAAAAAGTTTTATTTTCAGAGTTCTGGGACTTACACATATAGTACTTTCAGATCGGTCAAGCCAAAAAACATTGCTTGGCATGGCAAAGATGGCTCCAACACTGGTAAGAGTCATTCTCAAGGCTACATGATTTCTTACATTAGGTATGATTTTATAACTGTATGACATCTATGTCTCAATGACAACACACCCTGATATAACCAAAGAAGGCCTTAGTCTGAGGTTTAAAGTTGCATACCTTATCACAAAGTTGCATACCTTATCACAAAGTTGCATACCTTATCACAAACCAGGGTTGTAGATATGACTGTCTACAGGATTTGGAAGTGGGGAAGTAGGGGTCCATTTAAAAAAGGTCTTCACCTTCTTCTTCTGCGTTCGTTCTCAAACTCCTGCATTTTAGCAGGATGTAGTCCGGAGAAAGGAATGCGTTGTGTCATGGTTTACATCATTGCTGCGATATCTGCGACTTTTGGCCTGACACATCCGACTTCAGCATGGCTTTGGGTCAATGGCCCTATATTGAATGGGACAGCCAACTCCATCCCATAACCTCCTTAGTTGCCTTTTACGACATGCGTGGAAGGTAAACAGTGTTGCTATTCTTTGCTCCCCTTTCGGGCCCAGGCAACACACGGGCGATCTTCACCTTGATTTCGGAAATTATTTTTTTTCCACAGGGTAAATTATTCATTTTAGTTACTCATGCAGTGGTAGTATTGAAAAAAAACAGGAACTCCTAAACAACACAGTCCCAGTGAGATTTAAATTTGATTCAAACAGCAGTAACAATGGACTTACTTCTCATCTTCATTGCCTTGGTTAGCTTGACAACCACATGCCCGCTAACATTGTCTCCAGTACAAAACACACCTCGATGATTATCAAAACGGATTTCAAACTCATCCAGCTTCATGGTAAACTACTAGCCCCAAACAAACCTATAAATCAGATAGAGAAAAAACACAAACGATATTTACTTATAACATAGTCAAGATTATAAGTTTTAAATATAAAAATGACACAAGCAGAAAACCATATCAAGAAATTTAAAATTTTGACCTATAGAGAGCATACGACAAACATGTACATAAGAAATAAAATAGAGATATATGAAGGTATACAAGAACCATTGCTTTCAATAGTGAAATGATGAAAACTAGCATGGTTTGGACATGTATGCAGACATGATTCCTTGTCAAAAACAATACTGCAGGGAACATGCGACGAGAGGAGAAGCTGAGGAGGGTACATAAAGACATGGACAGACAACATCAAGGAATGGACAGGACAAGATTTTTCCTCACTCATCTGCATCGTTGAAAACAGAAATCGCTGGAAGACTCTGTGCTAAAGCATTCAATGTGGTACCCCTATGACCCTGACGGGTTATGGGTTTATAGATAGATAGACCCTGCTGATTTCTTGGGAATTACATATGTTTTCTACGAATATATTTGTAGCACGTTAGTTTCAGAGAATAGACTGAAACAATGCATCACATTATGTAAGGCATTGGATATAATTAGGAGTGTGTTCGATTGAATTATTTCCTGGACCTAGTTTGAACGGGATCGGCAAGGTAAGTGACATTTACATGTTTAAAAAAATTTCCCTGGTGTTTTATGTGTTTAAATATTATGAGAACATCATTTATGAAATAAAAATACAATTGGTCTTGGATAAGTACAGGAATTTATCATGGGTGCTAGAGATTGGTATTGAATATAATTACATTGTATGTCGGCTTGACCTAATATAGAATGGCTGCCATCGTAAGTGATATCTACGTGTTTTATTTGTTTGTTCAGTCTATATTATGTTTGTTTGGTTATGAAAAAATATAAATACAAAGGGCACAGATAGTTAGAAGGATTTTATCAGTGTTGCCTCCCATTGCTCAAATATAGGTGCACCAAACATTTTATATCCATTTTTTAATGCGGTCCCCCCCCCCCCCCCCAGTTTGAAACTTTATAACTTTCTCCCACCACTACCACTTCTATCACACATACACACACAAAAAACAACATACCATTAAATATAGTATTCAATTGTTGATTTACATATACATACATTATTTTAAAATCTCTAACAACAAAAGAGGATTGCAAAACATCCATAAAAAATAATACAAGTTCTCAAAAAATAAGCAGAGACCAGGGAACAGTTTGCATAATTTGAAGCCCGGGATCTAAAGGTTAATATCCCCTCCTATTAACATCTGGTGTATTCAAAATGTTATAGGATAATCTCTTAATATTTGCTCATCTTTGCTCTCAAATACTCAACATGAGTTATTGTGTGACTTAAGTTAGAGAGAATGAATATGTTGTGCTGCTAGTGTGCAGCAGTATTGCAATAAATGTGTTTTTCTGTTCAGCACATCTTATTTCAGCATGTTTCCTGTATTACTGTCTTCTCAAAACTAATTGCTATCACAAAAAGCAGCGACATCTAGGATTTCAGATTTTCCATACTATTAAAAAAACAGAATTATTTTATGTTTTTTTTCTTCAGAACTGGTAGAGCATATGCTCAACCACCTGCTCTTTTTATTCTTCTTCTTTGTATGCATTCTTTCTTAACTTTTTCTAAAGACTAGTTTGGATGATAAAATGTGTCCTGTCACGGTTTACAGTTTGGCTGTGACATATGTGCCTTTTGGCCCTACTCTTTAAATCAAAAGAAATTATCATTGATGATTCTATGCCCAGAATGCAATTATGTCAATTCCAGGAGCTTTAAATCTTTTTACTGTCTCGAAATTATTGCTACAAATTTAATTGTCAGAGACAACAGAATGATTTTTCCCCTTGTTCGTTCTGAAACTCCCACAGGATTTCTCTTATAGAATGAAATAGTCCTACTAGAATTCCAGTCTTGAGCTACAGACGCAGCACAGCTAATGTTTAAATAACTGTGTAATGTTTAAGTACCGGTAACTTATAAATTCATTATCATCTGTGTTCACTCTCTATTAACCAGCAAAACTTGTCATCCCAGCCAGAGAACATTAATGCATTTTGCTGCAAGTTTATGGCAACACTGCGAGATATTCACGCATTACAGCAGCTGGCATATCTGATTTCAACATGCCTTCTGTTCAGTTGGGCTTTTCTATCATATGACAGCCTTCCAATATGTTGAGAGACATGGAATGTTTTGACTCTATGCCATTTTGGTGTATCACCCACTGTGTCCTTGAACTTTACAGGCCACTATGTGCATGGGTTAACAGTTTCCGAGGTCAATCAATCAATCAATCAATCGTGTCATGCCGAATAGTGTAGGCGATCATGTTTCTCCACGACTCTCTATCTCTTGTGTTGTCAATAAGTTCGGTTGGTGAACTTCTTCCATGCCACAATACTAGTCCATCAAGCAACTTTTCTCTTTGTCGACCTCTATGTCTTCTCCCCTTGATCTTTCCAGTGGTTATAAAGTGTTCAAGCTGTGTTCTTCTCAGCATGTGCCCTAGAAATCTTGACTGTCTGTCTATAATGTTTGATCCAAGGTGGAAACAGTAAACAAAGAGTTGGACTTTGGTGACTATATCTATCTATCAGGTTGCCAATGAACTAATCTTGTGTAATTAGACCTTGTGCTGCAGATATGAAGCCCTTTATAATCTAAGAGCTTTATTTTGGCATAATAAATGCATAACAGTAGATTTGGACTAGATTTAGTGCACTTTCTTAAAAAAAAGGTTCTGTTCACCAACATTGTGAACACATCATCCTAGTTTGAGTTTCTACATCTGTTTGCAAAATGGATGATTCTGACTTAGGCCACTTTCCCTCTTAATCACTATGAGCTAATACTGAAGTTGACTAAAGGCGTGTTCTTCACAATGAACTGAACCTCAGTCATGTGTACTGTATTTCATTGTTCCAGTTGAGCCGTCACTTACATGAAGCACCACAAACTGATGCTTTGCTGTCTAATTTTATAGATGTTGTACTCAATAAATGGACCTTCATCATCAGGTGATGTATTCTTTCCAGAACGTAGTCTTCCCTATAGAACTTGAATTTTCTATGGTCTTGAGCAAGTTGTCCTGCTTCTTTTAGTAACATGCGCAGTCATTCTTGAATGTCTTGTCCAACATCTTCTTGAACAGCATTTTCCCCTATTGCCTCTATCATTCCCTCCAGTTTACATAAATGTATACATAAAGTGTATAAATGTTTGTTTATTTTGAAGATTATTAGTTTCATGAAGAAAGTCCCATTTTTTTTGGACAGATACGTGGAAAATTGTCCTTTTTCTTTGTTTTGTTGTTATATTTTTTATATATATTTTTATCTATAGTTAAGTTTCTCTAATAACCTTTTTATCTTATTTTGCATTACCAAATATTCGTTTGGTTACTGTGGTACCCTCCATTTTATTGGTCACCCTTCAATATTTTCTTTATTTATTTATATTTCCCTTTATCAAGGACTTAAGCATTGACACAAGCATGGTGGACTGTGAGATGTGACAACCTGACTATCCAGGTCAGCTGAAGTCCGACACTGCTGGGACAGTTTCCAGTTTCGAGTTGTTCTTCATCTTCTTCTTTCGTTCACTTGAAACATGTCTATTTCTGTAATTTTGTCTTCTGAATAAAACTCACTGTATTTTGTAGTTCACACAATGGAACTTTGATTCCAGTGTTGTTACAATATGTCTGCCTCAGCGTTTCATACTCAGAACACTCTTGAAGTATATGTTTGACACTCTATGCTGCCTGTCCACATTTACACCTGGCCATATTGTCAATCGTGGAAGTTTGTGTACATGTAACTGTGGAGCAGTTTTGTCCCGTTCTGAAGCGTAAAATTACAACTTGTTCTAATCTGTTCATAATGTGATAGTTATCTTGTGTTGGTGTTTGTGGCTTTCTTATTGACTTGATCATCTGTTTTTTCTGATGGTAGGTGATTGGTACATCTGGATGGTCTTCAGCAGCACCTTCCTTAGCCAGTTGGTCTGCTTTTTAATTTTCTGGTATTCCACAGTGAGAGATATCCACTGTATAGTTACCCTATACTGGTAAAACAGTTCATTAAGTAGTTTTTGTAAGTCTGTTAGCTTTTCCGACTGGAGAGATTAAAGCACTGACCTTGCATCTGTCAAAAATACGAAGGGCTTTGGGCCAGGGTTGGAGCAGCAGTGTTTCAGTTGTCACTCTAAATTTCCTGGATTTCTGCATCATAATTATTGCAGAATTTCCCTGTTGGTGTTCTGATTATCTCTAGGCATGTGTAGATATTCTATATATACACATGCACCTTCATTCCTCACTGCATTATTTCAGAGCAGTGTTACCCAACCTTTTTCTTTTAACCATGCCCCACCAAAGTCTTTCTAAAGTTCTGATTCCCTCTTATGTAGCATGCATATTTGTTTATATTAAAAAAATTGAATAAACTCTAGACAAGCTCATTTTTGAATTGCCCCCATGAACAATAAAATTTCCCCCATGTGTGCCCCACATTGGGAAACACTGGTTTAGAGGGTGTGGAGACCAAGAGGTAGTGTAGCAACCAGATATAATGAATGTCTTGGTGCTGTCAATCTTATTTCATCTTGGTCCCATCAAGGCAAACTTCTTGAAGTGAAGATGGGGCTTAGTCCAGCCAACAGAGGCTGGAAACTAAGACTGGCTGAGCTATCCCCTATATCGAGCAGGACCCCAGTCTGCCCATGCAAGTATAGGTGCTGAAGTCAAAGATACAAGGTCGAGAGACACACCAGCAACCATATCATACTACCTGCCTATTTAACCTGTGTCCATGCATCACAGATAGCATATATGCTGCAAAACTTCATTACACTTAACATAGTTAACCCTTACAGCCCTATTGGCCGCTAGATCTGCTGATGGGTATATGTTGCTACAGGCCTGTGGGCGATTGCATCTATCAGTTGTCAAGACCCGAGTTCTGAGCATGAAAATAGCAGAAGTCATGCTCATGTGATACATAATTTGGACCACAAGCAGCTAGGAAAATGTAACTTTCGCCCAGCACACAAACTAAATTTACTGGCTGAATTGTAAGAAATATATAGTATATAGTTAAGACAGTGTCTGATCAAAATATCTCTACATCTAATGTTGACCAGCATGGTGTCATAATGGATCGAAGTGGTAAATGATATTTACATTTTGTATGTCTCGTTTAGTTGTTTTATGTGTTGAAATAGTAAGAGAATGACCGTTTATTAATGCAATAACAAATACAATAGCCCTAGATTATTTATCAGGGTTGCCAGAGGCTGGCATTGAATACAATTACGTAGTAAGTCGGTTTAGACCTAATAATAGAATGACCAACATCATATGCAAAATCTACATATTTTATATGTTTGTTCAGTTAATATTATATTAGTTTGATTATTAAACAACATACATACACCAGGCATATCTATTTATGAGGATTTTACCTGTGTTTCCTCACATTGGTCAAGTATTAGATGCAGCAAGAAATTATTTTTCCCCCCAATTTGTTCCTGAATTTTCAACTTCACAACTTGGTCACAATTTTCATAACGCACATGCAACAACAACAAAAACACAATTATGTGCATTATTCACTTTTTATTTACATGTACACAAATTATTTAAAAATCTATAAAAACCAAAAACTTATTCCATTTTCCAGACATTCACCAAAAATAATGGACATTGTCAAAAAATAGCCAGTCTCAGAGGAAATATTGCATAATTTTAATTCAGGGTCCTAAGGGTTAAGCAAGGAGCACTGGGACACAGACATCTGCACAAAGCTGTATGAGAGCACTGAGGAGCTTTCAAATACAGCAGCATTTCTCAAGAAAACCAGACTTGCTGTGTGTGTGTAGACGTTAAACTGTGAATAAGAAGAAGATTTATTTCATCTTGGTCTACACAATCTGGGCCAATCCCTAAATCATTTGGCAGCTGTTTCACATGAGTTTCACCAGGATACACCAAAAATAGGTGCTTTTAAGGTCTTGGTTACCTGCTAACTCTGGGAATCATACAAGAGAAATTGAAATGTGAAACTCTTTGCATCCCTTCTATAAATAATAAATAGATCTAATTGTAGCATATCATGTACATGACATTGCTGTCAGCCATTGTTTCATTTTAGCCCTCACTTTTATGATTTCCATTGCATTACTGTTGCAATGTTGGCAGCACACAGCTTCTATAAATGTTGATTTAGCCAGTATGTACAAATTGAGACTGTTATACTGCCTGAAACAGGTAATAAAATATGACCAGCTCTAGTTATGTGAGAACTATGCAGTGTTCTCATGGATAAGAGAACTTTTACATAATGACACTGCATGAAATCAAATTCTAGAAGAAAAGGGTCAACTTTGCCAAATTGTTGCAGGTTAAATTTAACCTTCACAGCGCTTTGGTTAAGTGTGATCGACAAAAATTTCAATGGCGGCTGTCTCTTGTTGTCAGATTCATTCGGCCCAATGATATATCGTGCTAAATAGGCGTACCACAGCCTGATCACAGCCTGCATATAGTTCAGGGCATGTGCAATCGAAGCCGGTACATCCCCACATCCGACATCTTCGTTGTGAAAATGTCTAGTTAGAAAGTACACGTTTTATAGCAATTAATCTGACCACATCTGCACACTGGTACGATGCCATGATGGTGGATCAGTTGTATAGAGCTTTCTTTCATCGTATTTTGAATAAAATAACATTGAATCATGGCTTGAATCATGAATTATTAGGTTATTTAGTTTCACAGCAGTGAATATACAGAATGCCGTGTTGGTTTGGGGACTTGTAGATGTTTTATATCGAATAGTGCAAAAATGACTCTAGGCCTAAGCTCAAAGAACGATTTTACTGCAAATCTACATGTTTTATACAGTTCTCCCAGCAATATTTTGATAATTTTGCAATGAAAGAACATAAATACAACAGATTTGCGTGTGATTTAGTGTAGAATGTTGCCAAGAAATTCTATAAGTAAGGTAAGTTATTTTTTTTACTAACTTTTTTCATTTTTATTTGTTATAAAATATATGTTGTTTTTTTGTGAAAAACATCTTTACCACTTTCTCATACGTCTGGTATCACACACACATGTACATAAATTACATCAATATATGCAGAATTCAATTCTTTATTTATATGTTCGAATATTATTTAAATATCTCTAACAACCAAAAAATTATCACATTTTCAAAACAGTCACCATCAATAACGCAAATTTTCAAAAAAGAATCCGGTGGCAGGGAGACATTACATATTTTTTAATCTGGCTTGCTATAGGTTAAGCTACACATGATTTGAATTAAAGCAAATACAGGGGGTTGATTTTGCTGTCAAAGCAAATATTATTGGTATTCTCTCCTCCCCCCAAGAGAATATATAACTTGTCAGTGTTAAGATTCTCCTGTTAACATGATTATGAAATATAAAAAGGAAATGCCATCATGATTCATCATCACTATTTCTTATCAGGAAGGGCCATCATGATTCCTTTGCATAATAAATCTTACAATTTCATTTTATTCATCACCAATTATGGACAAACAAACAATCCAGAATATATACATTATGATATCACAATATATTACAGTTTCACAGATCAGCCAGGGCACCAATTACAGTACACTTTAGACTGTGTGTAGTAACAAGCAGGACAATGAAAAAAAATAAACTGATGTGATACACATGCGAAAGTGAACGTTGTAATATGAGCAGTATGGAAAAGAAGAAATTTCACAAATGTGAGCGACAATAAATAAGCTGTACACATAATGATTGTGACTGGGTTTCGATGTATATTATGATTTAATATTATATTGGTTCCTGGTTAAATGACAAACGTCCGCAAGAATAGATAAACAGGAAACGATAACACTTCAGCAACCGTGACAAGATCCTTTATTGAATTATGAAGAAAAGGAAATACAAATTATTGTATAACATAAACTTTGTCATATTTAAATATTATAACGTTGGTAACCTCTTATATTTATTAACGACAATAACAATACTTGCGTTTATGAATCGGCATTCATGCGATTCAGGTACCAAATATTGCTACGGCCCAAAATTAGACTCCGTCACCATTGTTATTGTGTTTAGACAGTAGAACCTAAAAATAGTGTCTGGATCTTGTGTACGAAACAAAAATACATGACGACACTTAGACCACGACTGGCTCAATTAAATTGCCATGTTAGAATCGAGGTCTTTCAGTTTAAAAGGTGTTACAGTATGCGTAATCAGGAATTTATTAATATTTTCCAGTACCTAGTGCAAGATTTTAAAATATGCTTTTCCATTATTTCTTGATGAGAATCTTTATTGACCCAGATTATTGTTTCCGCTGCAAATTTTTAGTTCATCAGTTTGATAAATTCATAGCATACCTTTTTGATGTGTTCGCTCTCAAATAATCACAATTTCGTATGATTTCCGTCAGAGCGAGCACGTTGTGCTACAATTCAGTTTGCGCCATGTAATCATAGCACATCCGATTTCGGCATGCTTTTAATTCAGCCGAGTTTTCCTAGTCTGTGACAGCCTTTCTTTCTGTCGCCAGGCAACAATGTGTACCTAAGCCTTGACAGTTTATCACACACTCCTTATACTTTACAGGCCAAAACATGACCCTGGGTAGAAGTCTGTGAGAAGTCATTAAGCAGGGATTTAGACGTGTCGAGTGCACCTATCTCGCACGAGATATTCCGCTGCCAGTGAATTTGTCTTGAGTAATTAGATGCATTGTCCTTTGGGTCCTTGAGTACTGAACTTTCTCATCTGGGAGTATGGTTACATGACCGCTTCCAATAAAAACCTTTCAACATAATTAATTAGGGCACCATTAGTTACGTTTTTGATTATTGTTGGCATACAACAAAAATAGAATAGTCGAAAGGAGACGAGCAAGATGTAGGCAGAGATACAGGTGGGAGAGTAACATCACAAGATGGACAGTTTACAGTCTAGCAGAGTGCACTACCAAATCAAGAGACAGGGGATGTTGGAGATCTGTTGCAGCCAGTCTTCGTTGCGGAGACGGCACTTGATGATAATTTTGAGTTATGCTTTTAATTATTTTTTAAAATTTCGGCCGGTCACTATTTACATACTTGGAATCGTACACCAATAATATCCAAGGCGACTTCAAGTATATAAATAGTGACCAACCGAAAGTCCAACAAGGGTCCCCGTTCGGTCACGTGACAATACAAGATGACAGGTCTTTCCTGGAGTTGTCGTAGTTACGGTATAGGAAATACTACAGTAAAGTTGAGCTCAGGTTTGTTCACCCTCTTAGCTGAGGTTTCATTCACCAACATCTAGAGCACCTCGTTCAAGTCTGCGTCTCTACGCATATTTAGAAGCACCAGGGGACACTTGCTGCTTCTGTTTTTTTCCATGAGACGTGCTTCTTGGAGATACTAATTTAAAAAAGAGTTTGTTATAAAAGCCTGTTATTCAGCTGAACATTGCTTTAGTAACGATTTCCTTATAGTGTTTTCTCCATTTTATTTGCACATGATTCTGTCCCTAGGCCTGTGCCTGCTTGAGATGAGGGATACATATATAAGCCCTATAGTTTCTTGGTGTTCCTGCTAGTTTCCGTTTCTTAAAATTGTGTTAATGGTTGCTGTGCGCCAAGCAGCTGCCCCTAAATATAGGCCTATGCTATATTCATAAACGATCGGAACATTTCTTTTGCCTTCGATCCTTACTTACATATCATTTCATTTTTAATTTTTTCTGTTTTTGGAACTTTGTTTCTGACCAGTTTTCGCATTGCCATTTTCAGTAGTTTTATAAAGTCTCAAGCTTTAGTATCTTTTAAAGTTTAGTTTGCTACATTTGTCTCTCCAGGTCTGATTTTCTTTGTGATATACATTTTCCTTTTGCCGTCCATATATTAAATTCGGTTTTACGAGTCCATTTCAGCATCCTTTCCGGCCTTTCTCCTCTCTTTAACAGCTTCAGCTAGTTCGGGTGTTAAGTAATGTTTCTGTATTTATTGATTTTTCCCCCTTGGGATACCATTTTCTGGCGGCTGCTATGATTATGGTACACATTTTACTGTATTATTGCGTTCATGGTCGTTCTTTTAGCTAGTTCACTGAACCCAGCAAATTGTGTCATATAGCAATGCCAATATTCGTGAAATCACAGTCAATAAATCGGTCATGGCGCAGAAGTTTTAGCTCATAGGCCTATATATATCACTCACTCCTGCACCGGGACGGCCACTGATTGTTTCCCAGAATAGACAGTCATGCGCCAAAATAATTGTTCTGAAAATCACGTAACAGATTGTTGCCAGGGTATAACTCCAGCTCAACGTGTGAGAAGGAATGTAAATAATCAAAATATCGGAGGATGTCCGACAAAATGGAAAGTGCCGCAGTAACCAGACAAATAAGAGGTGAATGCTAAATTAAGTATAAAGGTTACTGTGGATAACTAACTATCAATATAAAATAATAATAAGAAATAACAATAAAACAAAGACAATTATCGACGTGTCGGTCTTATTGGGACCTTTATCAAGAAACAAAAACCAATTAAGACAACACAACTATAAAAAAAAACAGCCAAGAAGACTGAGACAATGGTTGCGCGTCTTTTAAAGGACGTGCAAAATAATGCGCTCAATATGTGGGTCAAAATTGCAGTAATTCTGGCCCACATATTGAACGCATCATTTTGCACGTTCTTTAAAAGACGCGCTAGAACCGCCACTTGAGCAATGGTTTTTTATAAGGAAACCATTGTCCCAGTCTTCTTGGCTGCTTTAAAAAAAAATATTTGTGTTGCCTTAATTGGTTTTTGTTTCTTGATAAAGGTCCCAATAGGATCGACACGTCGATAATTGTCGTTGTTCTTATTTTTATTGTTATTTCTTATTATTTTATATTGATAGTTAGTTATCTACAGTAATCTTTATACTTAATTTAGTATTTACCTCAATTTAGTGTGAGAAGGAAGTTGTGTTGCGAAGTCAATACTTCATTTTTTTCCCGTTAGAGAGAGTTTCCGAGTGAATTGTATAATAAAGGCAGCATACCCTTGCTGTCAGTCCTTACCGATAATTTATATATAATCTAACTCTGAATCTCACGAGTGTGAGTCTAACCTCTCGGCCATGTGCAGTCGTTGTTGGAAATTCTTCTCTTGCGGAGAAAAAAAAAGTGTTATACTATCAGATGGTTCATATATTTACGGTTTGGTGTTTTTTGTATTTTTTTTGTTTTGTTTCTTGAAAAAGGTCCCAATAGGATCGCAACGTAGAAAATTGACGTTTTGTTTTATTGCATGTTTTTATATACCTTTTTTATATCTACATTTGTTCATAGTTAGGTATTCCCAGTAACCTATTTATCTAATTTAGCATTACTATACTAGGTGAGTAGTATGTCCTCTCATGCGGAGGAGGCCGAGAGGGGAGACCGAGTGTGAAAAAGTGGACAGAACAATTCCGAGACAGGAAACTTCCCTGGATGAATCATTTCACATGATACTGACTTTCCATACTCGTCCTATTCTTCTGATGCATACTTCTGGGGAATGTTTAAGGAGAGAGTATTCAACCGTGAAGATCCATCAAGAACTGTACCTACATTACGCGAGAAAATCGTCTTCTTTTGTCGAAGTCTACATCGGCTTCTGTTCTGTAATATGTATCGAAGTGCACACTAACAAAAAGTTTCAGGGCGGTTCTGTGATATGATGCAGAGAGGCTGCCTCATCAGAAGGTATAAATCAAAATACATTGTCGGGGGCGGCATTTCGAAGAAAACCCATTTAAAGGGGGAGGGGAATATAAGAGAGGGCGGCGGCATTTCGAAGACTTGCACCATACTGAGAAAATCTACCGCACGATCCTGCCGAGCTGCAACAATAAAGACCTACAAGCAGAATTAAAACAAGCCTTCATATGTGATTTAGATGTTTACTATTGGTCACTATTATATAGTCAAATCCAGTTATAACAACTTAGTCCAGACCGATGAAATATATATGTAATAAACATAATTTAGCGATATACAGTATACATAATAAAGAATAAATGTGCTTGGTGATTTTGGAAAGTGTTGTTATATATGGAAATTTGTAATAACAGGATGCGCTATGACGGGATTCCACTGTACTTTGTGTCGCTTGCCAACACCAACCAGTAAAACTCACGGAAACAATTGAAATTATGACGTAAAAGGCTTGTTATGATTCTGTTGGTAGGTCTTATAAGTGATTGTACGCGCCTGTAGACACTCTTGATATTGTTCACGCAGATTGTGCGCAGATGTAGACATTCTTGATATAATTCACGCAGATTCTCAAACATATTATAGCTGCTACCCTTGATGACTTGTACGTATGGGGATGTCTTTAAACTACGTCAACTCATTTGCGAATGTTTACCGCTCTCTCCCCTTTTATCAACAACTGTCAAGAATTCAAGGAAGTTCAAGTTTTATTGTATCAAAATATCCCCCCCCCCTAACTAAAAAATAAAATAAATAAATAACAAAACAAACAAACCAAGAATTAAGCATAAAAGGTACAACAGAAATACATGTTCTGTTTTACATCTTTAGAAAAAATGTTTCATATTGAAACAATTTAATTGACAAAAGAAATTACAAAATCAGCAGCTAGCCTCGCCACCATAACAGCATATGGACCGAGCGGTCATACTCATTTTCGCGAGTCCGCACGATTAGAGGATCTTGAGATGAATCAGCCTGGCCCAAATATCGAAAATGCGCGAATTGGCAGTGATTCGAGAATGCACAAATTGGGAGTGAAGATGGGCATAACCCGAAGAGAACACCTGACAAAGATTTCAAAAAGAGCAGTGAACCAATATAGAACCGGAACCATCAGCCGTTATTCTCTGAGAGATTTATTGAAGTGGATATCTGAGCACATATGGACATGTCCGGTGTGCGAGGCGGATAATCAATAGACTAATACTTAATACCTAAGTACAAAAGCAGTAGTGTTGACGTCAACTTTTGTCAAACATCTCCCTAGACAACAATTTCCGAATATTTTCATACTCACATAATTGTTGATGTGATTTATGGACAACCCTTTTTTGGTGGATTTGTACATAGATGACTGCCAGATAATTCGATCTTTTACTGCCTCATCCCACGCATTATGACTTTATGTCGAAGACTTTTAATTCGACGTTTAATCTGTCAACATTACAGGACTGACGAAATCAACGACTGACTATATGGAAGGAGATATGTGCATTGTGCGACTTTCATGGCAAAAGATATCAGATTCAATTTTCACCGCAGACAGATGTGAATCTGATGATCTGAAGGTCGATGTGACTTCATTACCAGGACCATGACCTCCATTATTTTTTGATGATTAAAAGCTCTAATGTAACAAAATTAGATTACCGTCCATGGTTGAAAGAAGTGTACATGACTGTAAGATTTATTTACTTATATATAAATGTATCTATACGATTTATTTGCTTATTTATAAGTGTATCTCACTATAAGAGATATTTTACATTTTTTTAAAAATGACCACGATCAGAAAGCAATGACATCATAATGAACGTAAATACCATCCACAAAATCACAGTCCAAAAAAATCGAAATAATCGCTACGTCAAAACAAGTATATGCTAGCAACAACAGAACTAATACAAATTAATTCAGAGAACCAGTTAACTCTCTATTACGCTATTTCAGATTTTTCATGATAAAAATATGCTTACGGAATATTTCAAGTGTATTAGTCTCAGGTATAAATAATATATTTTAAAATATTGGAAATGTTTTATATTAATGTCTCTATGGGAGTGGTACCATTTTCTAAAAAATGTGGGTTTTTTGAGTGAATGGAAGGGATAGGCCTATATTTTACAAAAACCGATTGCAGAAATAAGTGGTATCGATACTGAATATTTCATTTTTAGAAAACTAATTAAGTTAAGCTGAAGAGAAATACAAGATGTAAATATGTACAAAATATTTTATTTACACAATTGTTTTGGGCAAAAACGACCATAACAAATTTAAATACATGCAGAATATTATACAAATCATGTACTATCTTGAAAGACTCAAGGATCCATCGAAAAACATCTGGCTTTAAATGGAAACATTCGTTGCAATTGTGAAAACAAAAATGACCGAGATATTTGAGTAGAATTTGTTATAAAAAGAAGATGTGTGATATACAATAAGCAAAAACATCTAACATCTCGCAAAATGAGATTAAGCTAAGACTCGAGATGGCAAAAGCTATAGAATATAAATCTGTACAGAATTACTTGAAAATTCATTTCAAGATGCAGATGATGTCAATGAGGTTGAGAACGTACACATACAGAGAATGTTAGAAATGGGAGTATCTAAAGGTGAGTGAAGGAAAAGGACATTTTTTGGAATGTCCCGAAGATCACACAATCAACACTTGACCGGAACTCTGAGTCTACATACACTGGGATGGCTGCTGGAGCGGAGCACTTATGGGAATGCCCCGCGTGCTGTGAAGCCAGTTTCTAATCAAGAATCAAGAAAGAATGGCAAAGGCTGACATGGTACGGTTAAATATGATTTGGAAAAGTATGATTAGTATTACAGTAAATATTAATCTATTCAGATCGTCAGCACTAAATATATTTGTATACGGCTGTGAAAACTGTACACTCAATGCAGGCACGAGAAGGATTCTGGCTTTTGTAAACAAGTTCTGCAGACGTTTGTTACGATTGTTACGTTTGTTACCATTTAGTTATACAGCACACAAAACAAATATTTTCGTCCGGCAAAAAATTAACAAACTTTCAGGTTATCAGGAAACAGTTTTGGTAGTCGAGAAACGGTGTTAACTTTTTTAGTTTTGGCAAAGAAGCCACAGGAACAAGCTTACACACAGCTCACAAGAAGGCCATCTTCAGAGAACTGTTCCACCCCTGACGCCGCAAGGCAAACAAGGGTCACAGCGTATAGATAGATAGACATGCAAGGAGACAAGACACACTTTCTAAAATTATTTTGTAAGGAACAGTCGAGGGTTGGAGATGAGGCGAACAAATACAATCCTGGATCGATAACATCAAGGAATGGTCTGAGCATGACATTTCTATACTCATCAGAATGGCTGAGAATAGAGATGTTTGGAGGACTTTTAGTGACACCTCTGTGACACCTCTACAACCCTCACGGGTTATGAGTCTTATTATATTATTATTACTCTGGTTACTCTTAAACATTCAGCATCCCTCTCAGCGAATCAGAATGCCGCTTGCAAAGAGTACCCACTTACAGCACTTAACTCCTTAACTGAAAGCGATTAACTTATTAATGCCCAGGTATCTTTGAAAAAAAAATCCACTTTGTAAACAAGATGTCGCGAGAGGAATTCAAACCAGCTCAAAGCGAACAGCTTCACTACTAAACAAGGAACATCTCCATTTAGCATTATCTCATTGTTCAACATTATACTCTTCACATTTAGTTAACATTTTTTTCTGATAACTTATGTCTTCACATCTGGTATATGTGTCTTTGTCATGTCTGCAGATAAATATCTTGGTACTGAGTCCAGGTGCATTATCATTTATCAATGGTCCAGGAAAGTCTGAAACAATGAAATTACAATTTTTTTTAACATTGTGAATTCTTCTGTCTAATCTTATCTTACTACCAACCACATGCATACAAGTAAATGATCCTTTTAAGGATCTCAAGATTATTAAAATTAACAGTCACGACGTCTCCGCTAACCCCAGCCCTAAAGCTATCCTAACTCTACTAGAGTTAACAATCATAATTCATCCCTAACCCCCCGTCCTAAAGTTAACACTATCTTAACTTTACTAGAGTTAACAGTTTCGATGTCAACTCTAACCCCCAATCCTAAAGTTAATACTCTCCATAACCCTACTAGAGAAAACAGTCACGATGACACCCGAGAGATAAAATCATCTTTAAAAAAAAAAGTCGTTAAACTGGGAAATTCCATACCTAAACAGAGACATACCGGTACGTTTAAAACGGATTCGTTATAACGGGATTCAACTGTACTGTATTCTCAACGACTGAGGTCGAAAATCAGTCACATGAGAGGCTGGAATTTGAGGACTTCGTAGTTCATTTATTATTTTTACGATTAGCCTACTTCTTTACTACTTCCTGAAGAGAAGCTCGGTAGCCTAGAATCTAGTGACACGATCACTCCTCCAGTCGACTCAGCTGGTAAAAACTAGGAAAGGAACTGGCCACCCCACCTACGGCTTAGTACATGATGAGTTATTTTCATCCCAGATGGCAGGTTGTTGCTGATGGCAGGTTGCTGCCATGGGACCTACCTTTAATTTACTTCGTTGCATAAAGGTAAATGGTGTAGAGCTGAAAGTTGTGAATAGATTCACATATCTAGGCAGTACGTTATCACACAATGCCAACGTTGATGATGAAGTGTATACATGGATAGCCAAAGCAAGCAGTACTTTCGGCAGATTGTACGCAAATGTTTGGCGTAGAAATGGCATTAACCTACAGACTAAGCTGAAAGTTTACAGGGCAGTGG